>OY723390.1:40479824-40489824 GCA_963210295.1 Ophion ellenae | reverse complement strand
TTGTAATAAATCACGTGTATGTTGGAGCATACATCGCTTGTGTGGCTATAATAGTCGAGCTATCGACATACTTGCCACGTTTGGTAATCGCAATATATACGTATATATATATATATATATATATATATATATATATATATATATATATATATATATATATATATATATATAATGGACACACGTACACCCATTTATATTTATCCGAGAGCGAATAACTTGTCAGTGAGTTCACACGTGTGAACAGGTGGCTGATGTTCGTTCGGTTTTACTTATCAATGGGAATCGATCAAACACATATTCTAGACGTGCCTCTAACGAGTCCTAGCCCACTTGCACGATTGACATTAGCCAGCTAGGCAAAGCAGAGCTCAAAATTTACAAGGATATAAAGTGCTCGTAATTGTACGAACACTAGTGGAATTAATTCTGGACACTTGTCAATTTTCTAAATATCTTTCATTTATTTATTATTTTTAGGTTATAATGACTTATATTTTATATTCTTAGCAAAGTAGGCTTATTGAGACAAATATTAAGTAGAAACATTACAGTTTAAAATAAAAATATTAAGGTATCATTTCGGCGTAGCGGAATGAAGATTTTCTGCGTGAATATGAAATAAAGTAAATTTCTAGTAAAAGTGTCCAGAGTTGTCAAAGTCTTCGATAATTTTGGCTACTTGCAACATTTTCGATCTCTTTGGATAATTGTGAAATTACGTATGAATAATGTTATTCATATTATTTATTATTTTACGAAGATGGTTTACAGCTTTATAAAATCCATTATATTAGAATAATATAAATTTGCAATTATTGTTAATTTTTAATTATTTGTAGTGATTGAAAACTTTTTATCGACATTGTATATTCCGATTGAGGCAACAACTATTACTGGTGGAAATATTTTCCAACCTATCAGACTCATGAATATTAATTTATTATTAATATTTCCTTTAAATATTTAGTGACGCCCTGTTTTTATTGTCGTTACGGAATCTTTAGAATTTTTTTCACGCATTTAGTAGTTTATATCAGGCATCCAGAGTTATTTAATGCATAAATGATTAGATAGAAATTTAGCCAGCGCGTCATCTCCATAAAGTGCCGTATAAATGACACGATTTTTAGTCCTCATTTTCCGTTAATTGTTAAAGATTCAGGTTCGTGAAAAGAATACCTCAAAAACATTTTTTCGCCGATAAAAAAGTGTCTCATAGTTTTCAATGCTTTATCACATATATGAGTTTCACCAAAATCGAAGGCGAACACTTAACGAGGTATACCTCTCTGGAAGCCCAATTTGAAGGGTCAGAATGCATTTTTTTCCAGTAACACATTGGTTGAAATAAATTAATTTTTCCCCAGCATGTTGTACACATGTTTGTGGTTGCAATGTAATTTTTTCGGAAGAAAATCTTTCAAAGTGTTCGTGGTGCTGCAGTTGGCGTTGCAGTCCTCCAGCGGCGAGGCCCGAAACGGCGGGATCTCCACCAGGCTTGAATTTCATCTTAAACGAAAAAAAAAAAAATTCTTCAAATATTTCCAACTGGCTATGGGTTCACGAACCACTTTTCAAAATTTCGAAAAAATACGAAAAATGACGGCTTCTCCGAGAAAACCTCACTATCTCTTGAAAAACAGCATGCTGAAGTCATGGTTACTATCAAATGGTTCATCCAATTGAAAAATGCGATCGTGAACCGAAAATGCCTACTGTTTGACCGCTAACTGTGCAAATTCAAGTCAATAGTGTCAAAGTTACTCAAGATATCAATCCCGCCTTGCCAAGATATGTCGAAATATTCTTGAGAGTTCACACTATAACAATACGGAAAAAAAAATATTTTCGAAGTTTCCAGAGTGTAATGTAAGAGTGATTTTACCCCCTTAAGTGATATAAAAAACGCCCTTCGAACTATGCCACTTTTGTCGGAGAAGTTTTCCCCCAAGCTGGATAGGTTAGAAAGTATTTCTACTGTTAATAGTCATTGCCTCACCCGGCACATACATAAAGATCTTATATCATACGTAAAAGCAAAGTTTATTTCTCCCCCGGACCATACCACGCTGAAAAACCTTCGTTTCCATTTTTTCATCGCGCACAAGAAAAAAAAACCTACAAAAAAGCCTCTCGGTAAAAATGCAAACAATTTGTTTTGCATAAATCTGCCGACTATCTATATGCGGAATAACGAGTGTGTAGCCTGGTAGGTACGGTCCATTAGACATCGAAGAAACCCGCATGACCGAGTTGGCGTACATTCGACCTCACCCAAAGCGATTTTACAATATAATTGGATCTCGCAATTGAATAATGGCCAACTTAGATGGAACGATAGAAGCGTATAAACGCCCACACCAATACAAGAGCGCGTGTACAAGCGTCGGCGGCGAGCAAGGTGCGTCAAGCGCAAATCTTACGTTCTAACCAGATTTCTAGAGACTTCTGGAATTTTTTTTTACCATGCACCCCCCTTCCGTCGGTTCGTCGCCAGGATTCATGCCTCCTCCATCCAAATGTAGGATGAAATAGGCATCAACGGAGATTTCTGGATTGGATTCAGCATGATTGGAATCAGAACGTCATCCACCTACAGGCAGGGCAACTAACATAGCGTTCGCTTCTCGCTGCTGCTTATAGGGGAAGTCTGAGAACGCTAAGGTCGTGTTAAAATAAAGTAATATACATTAAGCAGTCGACTTTAATTATTCTTTTAAACTAACCAACCCTTTTTATCCTTTTCATTTTGGAAACAAAAAATCAGTCTCTGTTAGCATACAATATATATTTTTAATTAACGGGGTCATCCCAGGTGACAGATATTTTTTTCGCTTTTTTTGGGAATTATTTTTGATGAGCTATTGAAACACACTTTTTTTTGAATTTTTACCAGACATTTGTTAACATTTTTACAGTCCCTTAGAATTTTATCAAATGAAAATAACGAGGTGAATCGACTTTACACCGTTCGGAAGACACTCATGTGTAAAAAAAAGTTGGTTGACGGCTGCCATGATTCCGGAGGTTTTGCTCGTCTAGAATAAAACAATCAAACGGCATTTTAACTTGTAGACCTGAGACTATCGCTTGTGCTAGAGTCAAGTAAAAACGTCGAAAATTTAATTTTGTTATTTGTTTTATCTAGAAAAGTCTCTTTTTTATCCTTAAATGTTAAGGAAACTTTATGAAAAAAGATCCTACGCAGAATTTTCATACAAACCAATTCGAACAGACTTGAATAGCCTGCGGTCTAAAAAATGTACAACGTATATCGTACCAATCACTTCAAAAAGTTGCTTAGTTATCGTCCACACATATCACTTGTAGAAATGGCATGCGAGAAACCAAAAGCAGATGATTTTGGTTTAAAAAAAGACACAATAAAACATAACAAATAAACTATGCAATATAAAAAAAACATCCTACGTACTTCCATAAACAATGTATTTTTCAAGATATATATTCAACATTTTAAGTGAATCGGTTGAAAATTGTCAGAGTTACGTTTCCGGCCAACTTAAAAAATGCAGTTTTGAGATAAACGCTGCACAGCCGCCATTTTGAAATAAATCGCTTCAAAAAAATTATTGTGTACAGTCACTGATACTGATAAACACCCTTTTTGTAATCTCGATTTATTTTGCAGTTTTTCTGAAACAAAATCCCCAAAAAGCCAATTTTTTCGGCCTAACCCCTCAAAGCAGCCTCACCATATGCTTCTACAAGCAGTCAATGCGCCTCAGCTGCAGATTTCTTCAAATTAAAAAACTAAATCGAAAGTTCCCGCGAATGACGCTAGTCGGCTAAAAACTCGACATTTTCGCACGAACAAAAATTACGTGATGCTGATACAAAATCACTAATATTTCAAGGTTATGGTCTAGCCAGATGTGCAACCTTACCACATGAAGTTTTACACCTGCCAATTCCAACTACAACCACTTGGTGGGGCCATCTTTTGTCAAACGCCGGAGTCTTATTAGTGCTCCCAATAGCAGTACATGATCGGACCTATCGACCGCGGGATTATCCATTCGGAACAGCACACGCTGTATGCATGGGAACGAGAGCTAGAGAAATAGAAACTCAACGTTTTATTGGCACGACGATAATTAATCGCTTGACGTGCGAGAGTAATTAAGGCAGGACTTGAGATTGCGACAATCGGTTCGCAGGACGCTTTGCGAGAAGATCGAGCAAACAACCGCACCAAGTTCCTAATGAAACGCCCTTTCTCTCTCCCTGGACTGTGCATACTGTGAAAGTGATACCCAAGCGCCCATTTACGACGAACCAACCGACGAACAGCCCGAGATTTACAATGCTAGTGAGAAGAGGGGAAAAATAAAATTGGAATAACGTCAACGTTGTCTTTTACGTAATCCCGTGCACTGGAAGGTGCAGAGATGCCTCCTCGCGTTGTCAGCGGCTTATTCGAGCGAGACAAGTCCTTGTATCTGCTGGAATTATCTATACGCTTATACGCGTGCAGACATACGCGAATGAACCGACACGACTGACAGAAGGGCGTAAGTGGAAGGATTCAGCGCTGCAAGCGGACTGTTCGGAGCGTTTCTTTTGTCCGGCCGTCTCGCGTCCACCTCGAAAGGGGATCGTGGTGTGTGCGCGGCGGCGAGGCAGATTTAAGGCCCTTCCGGCGCTCGAGTCATCGATGTATGCACATATATCTTCCGTGTGTCCTATCGTCGTACATTGTGACTGGATGAAGACAAAGAAAAGAAAACAAACGTCAAAGTACGAATAATGGTTTAATTAAACGCTGGTTAAACGCTTGCTAAAGCTTTGAGGGCCGCGCGTGTCGGTTTGCCTCCTCGCGTGGACGCGACTGGCGCGCACCTTCCTCCCGATTGATTTACGGCGCGTCCGAAGTAGAAACTGCCTCTACTAGTCAGACCGCACTTACAGAACTCTCCGAGCCACGGGAGATGTATATGCGTAGATACGTGCGGGGCAAAGTCGAGTTTGAGGACATATCACTTCGAGGACAGTCCTCGAAATGGCCAATTGTCCCGATATTCAACGTTAGGTAAACTCTAAGGGCCTTGAAATAACCTTTGGACGAATCGAGGTATTTTCAGGCAAAGATCGTTTCGAGGTCAAGTTGAATGGACTTTGAGGACCGTCCTCGGAACAGTCAGGTGCGGTGGTGATCAACGTTACACGGATAGAATGGGTTCGAGGTGGTTTTTTTTTGCCCGTTTGTATATGGATATCGTTTTCTCTGTCTTCGAGTGAGTTTCATGCAAGAACGCATATATTATCGGTTTTAAAAGCCCGAGGGCGAAAGAAAGAGATGGGGGGGGGGAGAGTGCGGCGATAAACCGCGGTGACATTTACTCCACCTCTCGTACTCCAGAACTCGATCTCTCCTTCCAACTGTCCTCGCCGATATTCCTTTGACTATCCTTTTTTTTTGGCCTTCTCTCGTCGAGTACTCCACTTTTTTCCCTTCCTCTTTGCTTTTTTTGTCTCTCGCCAACTTCGCGTCTCGGTTTTTGCTACCCTTCGCTGCCTGCGCAGCCTATTACCATTCGTGTGGTCTACGCGATAGCCATATCTCAAGGACGTTTGCACAACTTCACCGCGCTTTGTACCTACCTCCCGTAGTGAATGCAGCGGAACATTTTTTTGCTCCACATTAAACGTGTGAGCTGCGGTGTATTATGGCGAATATCGTTTTATAGGATCATTTCGATGTACGGTTGTTCGCCGAACGAGGCCCGGTCGTGGGACACTTTACGGCGGAATATCGTAGGGCGGATGGCGACACTTAAGGCGTTACCCCCACTTGTAGCGCAAAAAAGGCCTTTTTCATGAATTTTTTTAAAGAAAACTACAAAACTTTTTTAATCGATCAATATACCATCTTAAAGAACACATCTTGAAGAAGTTTCAGTAATTTTTTTTATTGAAAAATATTACATTGTTTAGTGGCAAATGGCCGTCAATGGAAATAATGTTTTTATATACACGGTTTGCGGTGACCAACATTGCGGCGAAGTGGATCATCTGAAGAAAAAAATGCGGATGGATTTAGTCAAATATAAGTATAAACGAGTCTTTAATCGAAGGATTTTAAAAAATATTCATTTTTCACAAAATGGCGGACAGTCAAAGTTAATGGTTCGATTTTAACGAAAAAAAAAAACGGCCGTTTTTTGGCTATAAAACGGCCATTTTTTTTCGAAAAAAAAATCGAACGATTAAAGACTACATTTTTATGTATTAAATAAGCCTGCAAAATTTCAAGAAGATCGGTTCATTAGTGTTCGAGTAATCTTGGTCACCGACTTCAAAAATGCCATTTTGAGAAAAACGCGTTTAAAGTTTCTCTTTCAACGCTCTTTCAACGCGGATTCTTCTCTTTCAATGCTCATATCTCAGTCAATTTTGTTCGGATCGACTTGAAATTTTCAGGACATATTCTCAGATACTTATACTTTTAAAAAATGCAATAAAAAAAAATCGATTTTTTCAAAATCGCAAGTGGGGGAAACCCCTTAAGGAGCCACTTTGGAGCCACGAAAAAGGCTATTTTCGCGATTTTTTTTGGAAGATTTTATAAAAGATGTGAATATAAAAGTTGTTGGGCTTGATAAATAAAATCTTGAAATACATTTTTTTTTATTTAATTCATTTTTATTTATTTTCAAGTACAAAAACTATAGTTTAACGTAACGCCTCAAAAATAGGCGGGCTAGGTAGCTCCATCACAACTTGGCAACGGCTTGTCTGAAACCAAAAAATCAAAGTCCATTAGATTCAGTATGACACTAGCTACAAAATGACCCTCGGATATAAAGTTTTATCAAAAAATAAAAAAATGGCAGATGAAAAACGAAAAAAGTAAAGAAAACGCGTTTTTTCGCAATTTGTCGCAAAAAAAGAGTAGAAATCAAAATTTTAAAACCATCGAGGATCATCTTGTTGCGAATCATGTTTACAATATGTGGTTCAAATTTTAAGAGAATCGGTTTATCGGTTATAGAGATACTATGGAGCTAGATTTTGAAAACGTTGTTTCGAGAAAAACGCGTTTGAAGTTTATGCTATGAAAAACTCTTACCTAAACTCAATCGGTAATTCCTGCACCGTACAAAATCCCTTCTGATTGCTCATCATCGCCGATTTCTTTAATTCTTGCTTGCTTTCGATTTTTAGAAATTTCCAAAGTGGACTGGCCCCTTAAGGCAGGATTCTACTTTGAGACGTTGAAAAAATCGATTTTTTTTTAAATATTTTTCGGAAGTAAATATATTCAAGAAAATTCTCTTTAAATTTTTAATCGATTTGAGCAGTCTAACTGTACTTTTCCGCTCCTCAAACGTAACTACCTGGGCGCGCTGATTCGACGCGCTGACCCAACCTCTCACCTGGCTTTGTTCGCCGCTTGGTGCTAAAATTTCCGCAACTACTGAACCGATTGTTATGAAAATTTGACCACATATTCTGGACACCTATAGCAACCGACTAAACTAGAATTATTTAAAAATGTTGATTTTTACTATTTTTTGGCAAAAAGCGGTGAAAAAGCATGCGATTTTTTTCTTCCTTTTTTTCGCCGCCATTTTGTTATTTTTGCATCTACATTAAAAATTCTAGTTCAGTCGGTTGCTAGTGATATATTGAATCTAAAAATTTAAAAACTTTCTGCTTTAGATTGACCATTTTTGAAATTTCAACACCAGCGCAGACCCGCCTACTAATCGAGGCGTTGTATTCAAATGGTGTTTTTGTATGTTAAAAGTGCATTAAATATATAATAACATTTTTTGAAAAGCATTTCAAGAGTGTATTTATTAAGCCTGCATAGAAACCCTACATCAATATCTTTATTCATGATCTCATTAAAAATTCATAAAAATAGCCTTTTTTCGAGCGCCCAAAGAAGAATTCTACCTGAAGTAATCTCAGAATGAGAAGAAAGGTGAAAAAAGAACAGGTAGATTATCAATAATATTCCGGTGGGAGTATTGGAATGACGGGGTCGGGATTTTACACACAATTAATACATTGTCTTAGCGAGTTTGAGTTTTTGTTTGTGTTGAAAAATATTGATAAACAATGAAGTTATAATAATTTGAGCGAAGGGCCGCCGTTGCTGCACGGCCAATCGGTGTAGGTAGTTCTGACAACTGGAAAGATCTGAAATAGAAAATAAAAAATTTACTTTCCGTATAATAATATAACTTTCGTATGAGCGGAAAGTTTTTTGATATTTTGCAAATGACGAAATGGCAAACTGTAGAAAAAAAAACATTATTTCCGACGAAAAAAACCACTTCAATCATGGATTATCAACGAATGGATAAACAGATAAAAAAATCATCCGATCACACGATAGGGGAAATGGTGACATTTTGAAGCGTGATTGACGAACAGATTTTGAGATACGACTTAAACCGTTTCATAAAACTGTTTCTGCAAAAACGAACAAAAGGAGTGAATCGCAGCGGAACTTCACAAAAATCGTCATAAGTCCGTCAATTTTTGGAATTTTTACAAAATCTTTTTTGCACATTAAATTTTACCCTTCACATCACCGTGGGAGAATAACAAACCATCCAAATCGTCACAAAATCCTATATCGACATTTAATCCTTTTTCGAATCAATGTCACACGAGGACTACAAACGGTTCCATGGTTCTTGATCTCAATTCTTGCAAACTAAATGGCGTTGGTTCGATCAAAATTTGTTCGTAACTCACTTATCGCGAGATTGCAAGGATCGAGTCCGTGTAAAGTGTGCGAAAATCGAAAAAAATGTCAAAACGACAAACGGTGCGTGAAAAATGTGGCGTGGCTTTGTGCTACAACAAGCAAAACAACTGTGTTAAAGTATTCCAAACATCGTACAGAAATGTTACGACACAATCTGATATGTCCGTCACACTTCCTTCATTGCTTTATAACTAGCCCCCTGATTAAATTTCCCAAAAACTAAATAATTCGTGTTCTTTGTTTATTAAAACCTACCATAAATTCAACTATTTTCAAATGTTCACGTTGTCAAGTGACGAATGGTGAAGACCCTGGCTACAAAGCTACGCGTGAGCAATGGTATTTTTGACAGTTCAAGATCATGCAGACCCATTGAGCATATATGTGTTCAAACACGTGTCAATAAAATAAACAAAATGTCCTGAAATCTTAGTGACAAAACGTCATAATGACAAAATGTCATAATGTCATAATGCCAAAATGTCATAATGTAATAATGATAAAATGTCATAAGGTCATAATGATAAAAAGTCATAATGACAAAATGTCATAATGTCATAATAACAAAATGTCATAATGTCGTAATGAAAAAATGTCACAATGTCGTGATGTCAAAATGTCACAATGTCGTAATACCAAAATGTCATAATGTCATAATGCCAAAATGCCATAATGTCATAATGTCATAATTCCAAAATGCCATAATGTCATAATGACATAATGACAAAATGTCATAATGTAATAATGATAAAATGTCATAAGGTCATAATGTCATAATGACATAATGATAAAAAGTCATAATTTCATAATGACAAAATGTCATAATGTCATAATAACAAAATGTCATAATGTCGTAATGAAAAAATGTCGTGATGTCAAAATGTCATAATGTCGTAATGACAAAATGTCACAATGTCGTAATACCAAAATGTCATAATGTCGTAATGACAAAATGTCATAATGTCGTAATGACAAAATATCGTGATGACAAAATGTCATAATGCCAAAATGTCATAATGCCAAAATGTCATAATGCCAAAATGTCATAATGCCAAAATGTCATAATGCCAAAATGTCATAATGCCAAAATGTCATAATGTCGTAATGACAAAATGTCATTATCGGCATCATCAGACATAACCAAAATTCATGCCATATCCGAGCTCCCCAACCGACGTCTAAAGTGTCAGCGCTCCGTAACATTTCCCCCACTCAATTTCCACGCGCCATTGGTTCTTCACTTCCCTTGTTCCT
>OY723390.1:40049824-40474824 GCA_963210295.1 Ophion ellenae | reverse complement strand
AAATGTTGACCACATATTCTTCACAACTATAGCTATAGCGTATATAAAGGATTTTTTAAAATTTTGATATGTACTTTTTTTTGTCAAAAACGGTGAAAAAACACGTTTTTTATTGTTTTTTTTTTAAATGTCCGCCATTTTCTTATTTTTGCATATATAAAAAATCGTATGATATGCGCTATAGCCATTGACATACTGAATCTAAAACCGTTTGATTTTTTTCGTTTCGGATGATCCATCTCCGAGATTTTATCAACGGCGTAGACCTCGATTTTTTTAGGACATTTTTTTATCTAACTGCCGTATATAAATAGTGACTTAAATAAAAAAATGAATTTTTTAAATGTATTTCGAAAGTGTATTTATTAAGTGTGACAACTTTTATATCAATATCTACAATATAAATCTATCAAATAAATTCATGAAGATTGCCTTGTTTGGCGTCTAAATTGAGAAGACCCCTTAATTGGTAATGGAAATGATTTTGAAAACGACAAAAAAACTATTGGAGTGAGAAATGAAACTTATTCGGCGATGCATAATCGAGAAATAATGATAATAGTAATCCATGGTCGTAAAATAACGTGAAATGAAATGGTGAGGCGAGTCAAATGACGTGAAGTAAATATCTATATATATATATATATGTTCGTATTTAGGAAGCCAGATTATGCACTAACGAGAGGAACGTCATTTCGGTGTCCGCCTTCGATTTTGTTGATACTCCTGTAATATTAGCAGGTATTCCTTTTACGATCCCGAATATACAACAATTAACTGATTTTCGTCTATAACGAAGTCAAAATACATCCCAGTTTACTGGCAAAATTTCAAGCCAAATTACCGGACTATTAATTAAAAAACGACGGTTCTAAACATCGTCTAATTTATACGGCACTTTATGGAGATGACACGGTGGCCACATTTTTTCAATAATAACTTATACACTTAATAACTCTAAATGGCTGATATAAACTCATCTAAGCGTGTAATAAATTCTAAAGATTCCGTAACGATAATAAAAACAGGGAGGGGGCGGGGCACCGAATGTCGAAAGAAAATATTGATGATAAAACTTGGAAAAATGTGACTTCAGAAAAAGTGTAAAAATGTCGGAATCTACTAAGTTTGCGCGATTTTTCGGGAAAACTAGGATAAACTCTAATACGCATGCATAATAAGCATATATTTAAAGAAAAATGATATATAACAAATATACAAAATCATGGAAACAAATAAACATGAAGAAATGAAAATAAAAAATCATAAATAATAACAATAAAAATTGACCACAAATATAAAGAATGAAAAATAAGAATAGGAACAATACAAATACAAGAGAAAAAAGAGAGAGAGTTTAGATTTTTTGGCAGCGAGATAAACTATACATACAATAAACGCAGGGTAAAAAAATAATAAAGAAATATAACAATGATAAAAAATAAACAAAATTATTAGTGGGCAAATGTAAATAATTGAATGAAAAAAATCAAAAGGAAAAAAATATAAAAATTGACTATAAAAATGAAGAATAAAAATGACCCATGAAAATCAAGAGGAAAAATAATAATTAATAATAAAATTAGGAATAAGACAAACAAAAATAGAGGAGGGAGAGAAAGAGAGAGAGACAGAGAGAGAGAGAGAGAGAGAGAGAGAGAGAGAGAAGGAGATCAGAACAAGTGCTACAGTGATTGTATCTCTTTATTCCTATCTCCACCTCTCCTCTCTCTCTCTCTCTCTCCCTCCCTATCTTGTCAGCGGGCTCATTCAATAGCTATACAAATCGATGCGGGGGCGCGTCGTTATACCTGTTGGCACAAGTTGCGCAAGACTTCTCCCCTCTCATTATGCAACGATAATTCGCTACTATTATTGCGGTGTTGCGGACAATGGTAAAAAGAGGCACGCCGATGCAGAAACCGATTAATGGCGACAGGAGGAAGAGCGGCATGGGGGGGAGGGGGCTCCGGGGAATCCGCGTTCCAACGTTTTTCCGTTGCAATTATCTCACCGTCGTTGTGCGTGTACAAATCGTTTCTATACAAAGCCAAACAATACAAAAGCAACCTAAAAATACAAAAACCTCGCCCGCTGCAATGTAGCCTAAGCGACGAAACGACATATTCGAAGCTTTCGACCAACGTGCGGCGACTGCGCGCGAGTCCCGTTTGATTTATATATGGCTCGATGCGATCAAGGAGATTCCGATCGAAATTATATCTCGGGACCTCGGAATCGTCGAAGCTTCGAATCATAGTGACTCGCAAGCGCCACCAAACTGCCCTCCTGAAACCCCACCCCCACCGGGCTATTAGATATATACTGTTTATATATGAGGCATTTCACGTCACTTCAGCCAGTTAAAAAAATCCACAAATAATTTTGAAAAATCGAGTTACTTTATTGAAAAATATTCACCGAGTGTCGACATTTTTTTTTAATTTCTGACGTTTTTTCTCGTTGATTACCATTTTTTAATATTTTTCCATTCAAATGGCTGTATCTTTGGCGGGATTTAATGTATTTACATTCGTAAAAAACGAAAATGTGCGTCTTTTCCTAGCCTTCCAAAAAAAAAAATAGTTTAGATTTTATTGAGCAAGTCGATCGTCCGTTTCGGGGCAAAATATGCAAAAATTTTTTTCTTCTCAAGGAAAGACACTCCTTATTTTATTTTTAAGAATTTCCCCGAATTGTGAATACGAAAAACGGATTTTTGGTATTTTTTATATTATGGGATTCCTAAACATCGTGAAGTAACAGCTATTTTAAAAATTTTTTTTTATTAATATTCTATTGAAGAGTGTGGAGCACTCGCTGTATGTTTACCACGTTTTTGAAACACATACGACATATATGTCATATGTATTGGAGCCTTGGAGTGCTCCACACTCTCCAATCGAATATTAATAAAAAAATATAAAAAATAAAAATAGCTGTTACTTCACGGTGTTTAGGAATCCCATAATACAAAAAACACCAAAAATCCGTTTTTCGTATTCACAATTCGGGGAAATTTTAAACAATAAAATAACGAGTGTCTTTCCTTGAGAAAAAAAAATATTTGTTCATATTTTGCCCTGAAACAGACGTTCGACTTGCTCAATAAAATCTAAATTAACTTTCTTCTGGAAGGCTATAAAACAACGTACATTTTCGTTTTTTACGAATGTAAATACGTCGAATCCTGCCAAAGATACAGCGATTTCAATAGAAAAATATTAAAAAATGGTAATCAACGAAAAAAACGTCAGAATTTTTTTTAAATGTCGGAACTCGGTGAATATTTTCCAATAAAGTAACTCGATTTTTCAACATTTGTGGATTTTTTTTACTTGCTGAAGTGACATGGAATGCCTCATATTGTAGCTCGGTATCCTGTGCCTTGGAATCGAGGGCGCGATTAAGGGGGGAGGTACCTTAAGGTAGAACGAGCGCGCGTCGACTATTTAGATTGGGAGATTATGGGTTTTGAAATTGCAACTTTGAAGGCGGGATATACATTTAGACAGGAAAAAAATAAGCAATTTTGAGGAATTTTTTAAACTAAGAAATAATGATTCTTCAATTATCAAACTTCAGGTATACTTCGATAGTATATTTAAGTATACAAAACAATTTTCTTTAATTCATTCATCATCAAAATGACAGAGCTGTGGCAGAGTGTTACTGCAAGGTCGCCGCGGGAGTTGCGAATCGGCGTGCAGTCTAGCTTCCCGTAGACTTTGATTTGCAAAAAAGTTCAAACATTTTTCCAGTTAGAACATGTATAGTTTCTATGTGACGGTAATTAAATTGAAGAAGATGCAAATTTAAGAAAATGGCACGCATTGACAAAAAAAATCAACATTTCACGCAACATTTCTGTAAAATTTGGGTTGAAAAAGTAGTTTTTTTCTCCAATTGTCCAAAAACAATTTTCGTCAAGTAGAAGGTACCAATATTATCAATATTTCTACCAAGTTTCAACTCAATCGGCTTAATAGTTTTTGAGTAATCCTGCACGCCAATTTCGATAATGCAAATTCACGCCCGCTCCGAATCCGAGCGGTGAGGCTTAGCGTTGACAGGCTGTAACGCTTGAAGTTTTTCGAATTTCACTTCGAAACTTTAGGAAAATATACTACATATATAGTTCTATCGTTTAACGAAAAAAAATAATAAATCGATTTTTTTATCGGTTAAAATGCATATCCCGCCTTAACACTGCAGGTTCTGCAGGCACTTATCAGCTCAGTATCGATGATACAAATATAACTATCTCGGATCACTACCAAATATTTGGTAGTGATCCGAGATATTTAGATTCGTATTTCATTTTAATAGGTGACCTTGAATGACCTTGAACGACTTTGACACCCGAATGTTTTTTTATGCGGCTTGAGGTGCTCCACAAAATGGTTGGTGGCCCCTTTCACACCGTACAACTTTTGTCTGGAACATTTTTTTGTGACGTCGATAATTACCGAGTTATTCCGGGTGGCAGAGATAAGAGGGACACCCTGTATATATGCTGCTTCGATCATTTGATTGGCATATTACACTCACGCTATCATTTTCGATAATCATATATTTGCCGCTTGCTTCGCGATTTCAACAAAGTAACAGTCGTCTATCCCTTTTCTCTATCTGTCTCTCACTCTCTCTCTCTCTCTCTCTCTCTCTCTCTCTCTCTCTCTCTTTCTCTCTCCCGCTCTCGCCTATTCCAGCCCCGCTCGGCTCACCAACGACAAATGACACACGTGTAATAAGATGCAAAGAAGTAATCCCCTCGAGAAGGAATATACGTCCTCAATGTTGCGGTATATGTGCAAGTGTGTATGCTCGCGTATGCACTCGAAATATCAGATTCAACAAGCGAGCCCATAAATCGGTCGTTCGTATATGGAAAAAAATCCTTGATTCGCGCGAGTTATCTCGACGATATCATCTTCACGCTTGGCCGGCGCGTGTACACTTATTCGTACATGTGTCAATCTGTGCCAAAGAGGCGAGCGGAAAGAAATTATGCGAGAAGCGAGTCGCGATCGTTTGCAGCCTCGTATTTGTAGTGGTGTACTACGGAGGAGTGATTCTATGGATGAACGCACGTATTTTTTTTTTTTTTTCAAAGAGTATGGGGCCATGTGGGAAGGGGCAATTTTTTAATTGTTTTGATTGTCAGTAATAGTCGCTTTGTTGTGGATTTAATTAATGAAACGATTAGCCTCGTTCTCAAATATTTTGGATGAATTTCGGGCATAAATTGAGGGAAACGCTAGCCTTGTGCGTGAACAGGCTATGGAGAATTGTACATTCGAAGTTGGAAGTATTACTGACACATAAATTTGTGTTTATTTTTAACATAAATTTAAAGTATATTTAAATAAAGTACACATATACAATTATATTACATATACATATACATATACAATACACATATACATATATATGTATGTGTATATGTATACTTTATTTAATATACTTGTATATGCATATGTATATGTATGTGTATGTATGTGTGTATGTATACATATGCAAGTATATTAAATACAGTATACATATGAAATTTAATATAAATTTAAAGTATACTGACACATAAATTTGTGTTTTTTTTTAAATGAATTTTTGCTGATGAGAATATTGGGATGAGGAGGTCGGGATTTTGTAAACAATTGATACATAGACATGCCAGAATTGAGTTTTTTGTATTGAAAAATATCGATAAACAATTGAGTTATTGTTATTTGAACAAAGTGCCGCCGTTGCTGCGTGGCAATCGGTGTAAGTGGTTCTGGCAACTAGAGTGATTCGAAATGACAAATAAAATGTACTTTTAGTATAATAACGGATATTTCGTATGACCGAATAGTTTTCCGACATATTGAAAAGTACGAAAATGCCAAGCTCAATGAGAAAAAGTTCGATTTTCGACCGAGAAATCAACTTTAATCATTTGATGTCAACAGCCATCTGTTGACATCAAATGATTAAAATTTAATTTTGGTCGGAAATCGAACTTTTTCTCAACTTCCTGAACGTATCAAAGAATCATCCGGTCATACGATAAAACATGTAATAAACTATGCTCTGTCCGAATTCGCAGTGAATCGGACAAATGGATTTTGAGAAAAACGCAGAAGAAAAAAAGTGTAGCAGCGGGTGATTTGACCCTTGCCGAAAATCGACATACATCGGTGAATTTTTGGAATCATTACAAAATCTTCATCACAAATTAAGATCGAGACCCTAGACTATTAATCCACGCAATAAAAATCGTTTTTTGAATATACAAGTTTACACAGACCCCTCGACGTAAAAAACGTATACATCTAATTCTCCAACATAATCTCTCCGCGTAGATCCGCGGTAACGTATCAATCACAGTGATTCGCTCTTCCAAATATTACAAGCGCAAATGTCTAAATCAAGTGCTGCCAAAAAAAATCTCGTCTATCGTTCATATCCCTTTTTTATTACGTTTTTATTTCACCTTTTTTTTGCCCACGCATTTGTCAGTGTCGCCCAATAATCGAACACAATCTCGAGTGCGCAGATTCTTGAGCGACCGCGCGAGAATGTCATATTAGTCATCCACAGCGCGATCCACACGGCGATCCGAACAAATACACGTAGCGACCTCGACGCGCCCAAATGATGGATTCGTCCTGAGGCGACGTGAACAAGGCCTCCTGTCAAATGTCGCGAAGTTTTTCAAACGATTAGTTTCGGGCGTCCTACGAATTAAAATGCAGAGGCGCCGTACAGAGGAAGAGAGCGCGGACGCGAGAGAGAGAGAGAGAATAAATGAAAAAAATAAAAAAATGCACTGCGAAATAACAAAAACTTAAAACTACAACTATTAAAATTAATTCTATTAAACTAAATTATTTATTAAGGCGTTACCCCCACTTGTAGCGCAAAAAAGGCCTTTTTCATGAATTTTTTTAAAGAAAACTACAAAACTTTTTTAATCGATCAAAATACCATCTTAAAGAACACATCTTGAAGAACTTTCAGAAATTTTTTTATTGAAAAATATTACATTGTTTAGTGGCAAATGGCCGTCAATGAAATAATGTTTTCATATACACGGTTTGCGATGACCAACATTGCGGCGAAGTGGATCATCTGAAAAAAAAATGCGGATGGATTTAGTGAAATATAAGTTTGAACTAGTCTTTAATCGAGGGATTTTAAAAAATATTCATTTTTCACAAAATGGCGGACAGTCAAAGTTAATGGTTCGATTTTAACGAAAAAAACGACCGTTTTTTGGCTATAAAACGGCCATTGTTTTTTCGAAAAAAAAATCGAACGATTAAAGACTACATTTTTATGTATTAAATAAGCCTGCAAAATTTCAAGAAGATCGTTTCATTAGTGTTCGAGTAATCTTGGTCACCGACTTCAGAAATGCCATTTTGAGAAAAACGCGTTTAAAGTTTCTCTTTCAACGCGGATTCTTCTCTTTCAACGCTCATATCTCAGTCAATTTTGTTTGGATCGACTTGAAATTTTCAGGACATATTCTCAGATACTTATACTTCAAAAAAATGCAATTAAAAAAAAATCGATTTTTTCAAAATCGCAAGTGGGGGTAACCCCTTAAACTAAATTCTATTAAACTATTAAAACTATTAAAATAAGTTTACTAACAAAAAATGACATAGTGCCAAGGTAGACAGATCAAGATATATAAATGCAGAAAATTTGATGAAGCAGAGGGAGAGAGAGAGAAAGAGAGAGAGAGAGAGAGAGAGAGAGAGAGAGAGAGAGGGAAGGAGAGACGTAAAAAGTTTCAAGCCTGACGAAGCATATGACATCTCTATCTGTCCAACGTCTCGAACGAAATCAAAACGAACCTGACAAATCCGTCATGATCTCTATAACTCTTCCTCGAACCACATTGAGCTCACGTACCCAAACCCAACTTTAAAAATGGCCCAGGTTAGATCAATTGAGCCACTTAACTCGTACGTTACGCCCTTTTGCTTCTAAGTTCCGTACATGCCGATTTATATATACATATATATTGTGCGTTTTATACACATCCTCTTAATATTAGTATTCCCGAGCTAGCCGCGTGATATCTCGCCTTGGATCTCGCGGGCGACGCGGCAGTGTGAATTCGAAAGTGAAATCGCACACCTTACATTGCCGGGTCCTTGCGAGCCACACGAACGGAGCATTATATAATGTCCTTCCTCGTCGATGCGATAATCGGTGGATCGCGCGTTAAATCGCGGCGACGTCGCATTATCCGGCAAAATGCTCGAGTAGTGGGTGTGTACGAGAGGACGCGAGCAAACGTAAAAGCGTGATAAAAGCCGGCGAATTAGCCTGTCGCTCGCAGGATCTTTCGATCGGGGTGGATATGCGTCGAAAGGAATCGGGCGCGGGTGAAAGTCTGCCTTGAGTAGGATTTTTACGCGTTTTTCGCGATCATTGAGATCCAATGAGAGTCCAATGTGCCGTCGCATTAAGGGGCTATACCAGCGTTAACGCTGAAAATTTGGGTGATTTTCGGGAATTTTTTGGAAGAAAAGTATTCAATTGAATGTTTCGGAAAATTGATAATATGTTTGGCTATATTTGACCTATATTACAAATTTTTTTCATAGAAAAATATTGAGATCCAAGCGACTTATGCGCTGCCTTCGAAGGCGCCAAAAAAAAGTTCCTCCCCGCTGACGTGATTCCGGCCGATCGAGTAGCTAAAACCGAAAAAGGAAAAAAATGTCGTTAAACTGGAAGGTATTTCCTGTACAATGACGTGGGATTTTCGAAAAATATCAAAATCTAACAAAATGGCGTAGTTATGAAAAAAGTCTGTTTTCTTGCCTATAAAATGGTCGTTTTTTTCAATGCCAAATCGTCAATTTTCATCCAATCAAAAGTATCCGTATACGTCATTGTAGAGTAAATGTATTCAAGAGTACTCAGTTCAAATTTCAAGTCAATCGGATAATTGCTCTTTGAGTTACAATGTCAGCAAACTTGAAAAACCTCATTTCATATTCTTGAAAGTATAAAAATCTTGAAAGTATAAAAATCTCATCTCATATTCTTGAAAGTATAAACTGTCGAAAAAGGCAAAAAAAATCGATTATTTGAAAGTGTCGCACTGGTATAGCTCCTTGAGCCAGAGGAGAGGCGAGACGAACCTGGAGACACGTCGATAAATTTATACAACTTTGCCTTTTGCACGAGTCACGCTATAGTCCCCGAGACACGTGAGACGGAGCTTAATTGTTTTGGACTCTGATGTCCAGGGGTCGATCACACGCATGCTGTATTTTTTTGGTTTTTTTTTCTTTTGCCATCAACGGATTGTTAATTTAACGCTCGGATACGTTGCCGGACTTTTTGCCGGGGAATAAACGTGTACGGAGAAGGAGGAATGGAGAGAGGGGGAGAGAGAGATTTTTAATTTTTTTTATTGAGCCTTAGTTATAGCTTTGGGGCTAGTCGTGAACATCGTAGTAAATTGGCGAGACGTAACAATGCAAGCCCATTCCACGTTTTGAGATAACGTAATCTTTTTTGACAAAATTGCATCGAAAAAGAAGATACGATATTGATGATGAACAATTCAAAACTCATGGAATCTGAAATCATTTTACGACAATTTTTATTTTATAGGATAAAGGAGATGACAAAAATTAGTTTAAAGGTAATTGAACCATCTTTTATTAACTTCTTTTTAACAAAATTGCTTGAAAAGACAACATAGGAGACGAACAATTTAAAGCTCATCGAATCAGAAATAATATAACAGATTATAAAGGAGATGACATAAAATAATTTAGAGATATTTAAACGGTTCTTGTTAATAATAAAAATACGTTAGCTGTAAAGATATTTACTTGTAAAAATAAAGCTTAAACTAAACAAAATCGAACTACTTTTTGTTAACTTTGTTTTAACAAAATTGCATCCAAAAACAAATAGAATATCGATGGTAAACAATTCAAAGCTCATCAAATCATAAATGAAAGATAATCTCTCTGAAAGATAATAAGATGAAAAAAATGGTTTGAAGATATTTAAACCATTTTTATTATATACTAGCCTATTGCACGATTCGAGATAACATAATCAAAAAACAAAATACAATATCGGCGATGAAGAATTCAAAGCGCATAAAACCAAAAATCATCTGACAGATAATAAAATAGATGACAAAAAATATTTTCAATATCTCTAAACTATCATTCCCATCTGTTAAAATGTTGTTAAAGAAAGGTTATGCTATCTCGAAAAGTGCCGAAAGATAATAATAGGTTTATATTGTTACAGCAATTCACCAATTTATCACAATACCCCCAAGTCGCCTCATAACCAGCACTCTATGAAGGAATCAAATAAAAAACTCTTCTCTTTCTCCCCCGCTCTTAATTTCTCCTCCTCCTCCGTGTACGTTGATTCCCCGGTTATCACATTCGATTATAATCGATAATAATTCTACCTTATACGTGCAATGCAAAATAATAATGCAAAGTATCGGTAAGAATGGACATCGGTAAGAGAAAGAGCGAGAGAGAGAGAGAGAGAGAGAGAGAGAGAGAGAGGGGGGGGGTGGAGAGAGAGGGAGGGAGGGAGAGAGAGAGAGGGAGAGAGAGAGAGAGAGAGAGAGAGAGAGAGAGAGAGAGAGAGCTGGAGAGAGATGGAGAGAGATGTATGGGAGGAGGGATCTGTCGTGTTTCAGCAGGACATTAAATGACGAGGGATTTATCGATATTTGTAAAGATTCCTTACTCCAACCTCTCTCGTTGTGCTCTTTCACGTGTATAGCAGTGCAGTAAAGTGCCCTTGTATCGACTATCTTTTATACACGCACATTCATATATATATATGTGTATATATATATATAGGTAACGTAGCGCGTAGATCGTCCATGCAACAACCGGGTGGATAGTCTTCTATTAATTTACAGTTTAATCTCCGCGTCGAATCTCTGTAGGCTATACGGACATGGGACATCGGTGCCGGGGTATTGCCGCTCGGTAAAACCGCGCGGTTAACCATATATTATCGTGCTTAATGTTGCCGCTGAGTCGACGACAACGACAACGACGACGATCGTACGAAAGAAGGGAAGCAACAGGTGGCTGTATTGCCGATCCTGCATTCGCTCCATCCTACCCTTTTCTTCTCGTTTCTCTCCTTCCTTGTTGAGAGCGCGGGTAGGGATGGGGGGCAATTTTTTAATTCTCTGTTTATATTAAATCTTTTTTGTCGGTCTTCATACGCGGCATTACACATATTACACTGTCACGGTGACCGCATCCCTGTCGTTAAGCTCCGTCATCGAGGATCTCGGGCTTTGAAGTCGCGCCCGTGCACACAAAGAACGTGAAGGAGCGAGAAGAAGAATGAGAGAGAGGTGGTGGACTTTGTATCGTGGCTGTTATATCGCAGATGATGCATTTGTGACGAAAAAGAAAAAAGATCTGCGAAGCGCAAGACACGCCTTCTCATTTTACCGTATGTGGATGATGTCAAGGCGAAACCTCTTTAACGAGGTTTCGTTTACCGAACGATGCGAAAGAATTGCGCGCTTTACGATCGATTTTTTTTAACGAGAGAACAAGATTATCGCTTTGTGCGGTTCGGAGAGAAAAGCTGATGTTTAAAAAAATTTAAGGGGCTATAGCAGTGTGAACGATGAAAATTTGGGTGATTTTCGGGAATTTTTTGGAAGAAAAGTACTCAATTACATGTTTCGGAAATTGAGAATATATTTGGCTATATTTGATCTATATTACATAATTTTTTCATAGAAAAATATTGGGATCCAAGCGACTTATGCGCTGCCTTCGAAGGCGTCAAAAAAAAAGTTCCTCGACTGCTGACATGATTCCGGCCGATTGAGTAGCTGAAACCGAAAAAGGAAAAAATGTCGTTAAACTGGAAGGTATTTCCTGTACAATGACGTAGGATTTTCGAAAAATATAAAAATCCAACAAAATGGCGTAGTTATGAAAAAAAAGTCTGTTTTCTTGCCTATAAAATGGTCGTTTTTTTAAATGCCAAATCGTCAGTTTTCACCACATCAAAAATATCCTACGTCATTGTAGAGTAAATATATTCAAGAGTACTCAGTTCAAATTTCAAATCAATCGGATAATTGCTCTTTGAGTTACAATGTCAGCAAACTTGAAAAATCTCATTTCAATAAAAACGCGTAAAAATATTTAACTATCGACTTTCGCAAGATAAAATGATATTTACCATAAAAACTGCTAATTACAGGATATTCTTGAAAGTATAAACTGTCGAAAAAGGCAAAAAAATAATCGATTTTTTCAAAGTGTCACATTGGTATAGCCCCTTAATACACTGCGACCTCTCATGTCGGCACCCCGACTGATTCGAACGCCCCCCCCCCCCCCCACTATGTGCCAAATGTCATCGGTGTAGCGCATGGTGGGAGAAGCGCCAGGCCCTATGGGTAGGCTCAAAACATGCTGTACAGCGAGAGAGGGTTTTGAAGGGTACTGCAATCGGCTACCACACTGCGCAGAGTCAGCTTCAGTGGATGGTGCGCGACCTCTATTTTTGCAAGCGTAATGCGCAGCCGATCCCCCCGCTGTGCCTTTATGAGAGGTCCTAGTATATATGAAAAAAAAAACAGGTGGAGTTTAATTATTTTTTTGTGACGAGAGCATTGGAATGACGAGGTCGGAATTTTACACACAATTTATACACAGTATGGCCAGGTTTAAGTTTTTTTTTAATAAAAAAATATTGATAAACAACGGAGTTATTGTTATTTAAACAAAGTGCCATCGTCGCTGCATGGCCAGTGGACGTGGGTACTTCTGGCAACTAGGTTGATCTGAGATGAAAAATAAAAAAATGTAATTTCAGTATTATAATAACACTTACGGGTGGCCGGATACTTTTTTTTAATTTTTAAAATTACGAAATTACGGCAAGCTTTGGAAAAAAATCGTTTTTCGACCTTATATAATTAATTAAATAATTTTTTTTTAATAAATAAATAAATTAATTAAATTATAAAATGTGGCTGAAATGTAATTAAATTAAATGTAATTAAAAATTAAATTATAAATTGTAAAATGTGTTTTAATAAAAATTTTTATTAAAAATTATAAAATGAATTAATTAAATAAATTACAAAATTTGTCAATATGACGTTAATAATTTGTTATTAACAAATGGATAAACGTATAAAAAAATCATGCGATCATGCGATAGAAAATGTTACAAGCTATACTCTGTCCGAATTCGAAGTGAATTGAACCAATAGATTTTGAGATACGGCGCCGTTTCATACACCTTTATTTGCGAAAAACGAAAACGAAAAAAGCGCCAGGAAAACGCCAATACCCGAATCTATAAATTCGTCCAAATCGGGTCCAAAGTCGAGCACGTATTTGAGATGTTGCTCAGGTGTTTTCCCGCTCGACTACTTTCTCAAATGAAAAAATTACTGTAGTCCTGTTCACTCGGCACAAAGCAATATCGAAGGTATGAACGTTGATAAGGCATAGCGATTCGCGAAACACTGCGATAATTGCACGAATTATACGCGTGGTTCGGTGCACATATTTACGTGTTAAAGAGCAGTGGAAAGCGGAAAACGTAATGAGCTGCGAAGCTTACAAAGTATATAGAGAGTTTGCAAAGTGCACGGAATCATTCAGAGCGAGTCCTGTTTACTCTCTGATGGTGGCTTGAGACTCTCTCTCTCTCTCTCTCTCTCTCTCTCTCTCTCTCTCTCTCTCTCTCTCGCTCTCTCTCTCACCGCCGATCTCTTTGACTCCCTCTCGCCCTCTTCCTCTTCTCAGTCGGCGTCTCTCGTTGCGGCTATCGGGAAACTGGAATGCACTTGCAAGGCCGTTACTACTGGAGCGTTACTTATAGCCTCGGTGCACAATCGTTGCTCTCGATCTTTACAACAAACTAATCGAATATACATATATAAAATGTATAAGGTACTTATAACTATATCGTACGGACACAATTACTCTCGCGTATGGGTGTGCTCGCAGCTCGCGTGATTAACCGAGAGCTGAGGTGATCATCTCTCTCTCTTTCTCTCTCTCTCTCTCTCTCTCTCTCTCTCTCTCTCTCTCTCTCTCTCTCTCCCTCTCTCCCCCTCGTTCTCGATTACCGCGGGATTCGTATAAACGGAAATGGTAAATGAAAGAAAAGAAAGAAAAAAAGAAAATGAGCATGCGATGTGTCTTTGCCCGGTTCCGATGGTTCTCCACTTTTACCCGTTATTATTATTACGTGAGAATAAAGAAAAACAATCCAAACCAGTTACAAGCGCTCTCTTTCTCTTTCTCTCTTTTTCTCTATCCTGCTGCCCCTTTCGCAAAGTTCCATATCCGAGACACACACGAAAATACATAGTACGAAAAGGTAATGAAAATAATACGAGCGGTAATAACAATAATAACAATGAGACCAACGATAATGATAATGTGTATATATTCGTACGAAGATCTGTGAGAACTTTCGACCTGCCCATATCACTCGATAGTTATATTTCTCACGAGCTCTGCCATCAATTTTCTCGATCGTCAGACCGGAAAGATGACGACGACTCTAGAGACCCCCCCCCCCCCGCCCCCGCCCATCTCGCTCTCTCGCGCTTTTTATTCATTTGCGCAAAAGTGTTGTTCGCGTGCGCGCGTGACTGGTGCCATGCTTTATTGACAATTATAAAATAAGATTCGCGCCCACCCTTCCCGACAACCCATAACAGAGATTATCGAGGTCACACACCTCTCTGCGCGCTCGCGCTTGCGAGAGCAATAGATGTTGTATCGTGTAACATATATTATAATTGTCTTGAATTATATCGTTGGAAAGAATAGCCTCACAAACACACGCACACACGTGTGTATATATATATATATATATATATATATATATATATATATATACGTGTATGCGTGTGTTTGCGAGGCTATTCTTTCCTATATATATATATATATATACATGCACACACAACACACACAGGGTGTCCCATCATGAATGGATAATCCTGCAACTGTCCCCCCATGGAAATTTATGTATGTAAAATATATGCAGAAAATATATGCTACATATATATATATCGGTCGCATATATAGTGACGAAAAATAGAATAATACGTATATATTCAGTATATATGCACCAAATATATGACGCATATATGACCCATATATTTTCGATATATTTTTCTGACCAAAACATATGTGCTACGTATAAACACTATAAATGATGCATATATGAGGCATATACGACGCATATATTTTCGATATATTTTCAATCTATTTTTTGTCAGAAAAATATATAAAAAATGTATGCGTCATATATGACTCATATATGTGGCATTTATGCATCATATATGACGCATACAATTTTTGATACATATTCCTGACAAAAAATATAAGCTGTGTATAAACACTATTACAGTTAAACTTAATAAAACTTAAAACTTAAACTTAAAAAAACTTAACTTACAGTTAAAGTACGCTATTACATACAAACACTATATACAGATATGCGTAGCATATCTGCATATATATGGCATATATGTACCATTTATGCAGTATATATGTGGTATGTACGCAGTGTGCATGCAATATATACGCTAAATATGTGTGGTATATATGCAGGGTAAATGCTACATATATCATTGATATATGATACATTGATATACAGTAATACCACGCATATACATCTCATATATAAAAACGTTACGAAAATTAGAATTTGGCACATATATGCAACATATATTTTCAATATATGGAATACATTTCACATATATTACAATTATTAATAAAGAAAAATTTGCAGTATATTTTTGCGTATATAAATTTCCATGGGGGTCTATAGATCAGATCATATTCTACTATATTCTGGAATTTTAATTTAGTAAACATCCCACGGTTTTCAAAATTTTAGGCTTTGTAATTTTTGAAAAAAAAAAATAATCATCTGCTTTTGGTTCTGCGCATGCAATTTCTACAAATGATACGAATCGACAATAACTAAGAAACTTTTTAAAGTAATTGGCGCGATATGCGTAGTAATTTTTTTTTTACACCGCAGGCGAATTGATTTGTATGAAAATTCTGCATAGGATCTTTTTTCATAAAGTTTCTTTAACGTTGAAGGTTAAAAAGAAGACTTCTAGACGAAACAAACAACGGGGGTATTTTTCTTCAACTGGGAAAAAAATGTTATCATTCGTAGAAATGGCATACGAAAAACCAAAAGCAGCTGATTACTATCTCGAAAACCGTGGGACTTTAACTAAACTGAAATTCCAGCATGTAGTAGGACATGATCTGACCTATCGATAGTTGCACGATTATACAATCATAACAGGACACCCGGTATATATGGATCTGTGTGCCAGGAAAGGTTGAGGTCTACCTATACACATGGGGAGGGAAATAATAAGTAGCAAAATCGTGGGTCGTATTATATCGTATTTTTTTCGTAATGGTAAATAGAAATAAATAAATAAAAACTTGTAAAGATATATTATTATTTTATTTTTCGTATCAAATATTTTTATATTTTATTTATTATAATAAATTATTAAAAATATAAAAATATTTATATTTTATTTATTATAATAAAATTATTATTTTATTTTTTGTATATATATACATATATTTTTTATACCCGTATGAAGAGTATGCACACCTACACCTGCACTGTATGATTACTGTATAATTTTAAAACAGAAAAAAAATATCATTACCATCATTATTATTATTACTATTAGCGATGATTTAATAACCATTTAAAGCGAAACTAGCGGATCCTCCCAATAATATGAATTGCTTTTTTAATTAAAAAAAAATTATCAAATACAATTCCATTTTTTAGTTACCTAAGAAATGTCATCCATACGCGAATAACAAAAAACAATCTAATTACAAAAACGATATTCAATCAAAAAAACATTTAATTGAATTTTTTTGTTATGAATAACGGAAAAGAATTAAGACTATTGGGAGGATCCAACAGTTACGCTCCAAATGATCCATATATATATATATATATTTCCCATAACACTTTGGAGCCTGGCGCCGCCGCGGCATAGCTCACTCACACCAGCAGGCTTCTATCAATACGGCTACGAATGGCTTTTTCAATTTTCCACATCCGTTTGCAATGCTCAGGCCTCTCAGGACGGCAATACAAGTTTAGCAATAGCCATACACGACTACTTATGTAAATGGATATTTACATGTGCACGTTAGCGGGGGTGTGTGTGTGGGTATGTGCTGTACCTATTCTTTAATATACACAATCCACTGGTACTGTACAAGTCCGCGAGGATCGCGTGTATGAATTTATTATCGTGAAACTCGGCCAGGTGCCCTCGCCGAGAGTTTCGCGTGTCCGATATTATTATCTCCGAGGCGAATGTATCGCCGCGCATTCAACGTACGGGCCCTTCCGAACAAAGTCGCAATCTATTCGCACTTCACATCCACGTGACGGATTTTTATATCGTGACAAACGGCCGTAAGGAACATTTGACAGTGTTACGACGGCATATTGACAGTGTCATTATAGCTGTAGACAGATTGTAACGGTGTTTTTGGATCTTGATGATGCTTTGGAGAACACAAATGATTTTTAGTACTAAACTTTTTTTCAGCATTGCGCTATAACATGAGTGAAAATTGGTATATATATATATATATACAGTGGGTAAAACGAAGTATTTGTATACGTCGTCTTTTACAAATTATCCGTCGAAAAAAACAAAATGCTTATTAAGTTTCTGTGTTCAATAGCTTGCCCTAAATATACATGGTGTTTGTTTACAAAAATCTTGGGAAAACACGAACAAGAAATACTTTTTTTACCCACTGCATGTAAATCTTGTGAATATTAATACAAAATGGGATTGTACCCCAAAGATTTTTTGTTCGAAGGAAAAAAGGTTTCGAAGTACAAGTTCCTTTTTTTAATGGGTTAAACATAATAAAAATTACACACGCGCACATACACATCCATATATATACATATACACATACATACATACATAGTGTGGATATATTGTATATAATAATACATTATAATAATCTATACTCATAAGTTTTCATTTATTTATCGATTTACACATATATTTATCCACATATTTATTATATTCCATCTCGATACATACAGGCAAAGGGTAACATTGTTTGACGTAGGATAACTTTCATACTTTATATATATATGTGTATATATATATATATATATGTGTGTATATATATATATATATATATATATATATATATATATATATATATATATATATATATATATATACAGGGCGTCCTGTTATGAATGAATAATCCTGCAACTGTCAATACGTCAGATCATATCCTATTATATGCTGAAATTTCAGTGCAGTAAAAGTCTCTCGACTTTCGAGCTAAGAATAATCTACTTTTGGTTTTTCGCATGCCATTTCTACAAATGATAATTTTTTTTTACCTGGTTTTAAAAAAATACTCTCGGCTATTTGTTTTATCTACAAAGGTCTTTTTAACCTTAAATGTTAAGGAAACTTTATGAAAGATCTTATGCAGAAATTTCAAACAAATCAATTCGAACCTCTGACTTCCGTAGCCTGCGGTGTAGAAAAAAGGTACTCCGCGTATCGTGCCGATTACTTAAAAAAAGTGGCTTAGTTATTGTCGATTCATATAATTTTTAGAAATGACGTGCAAAAACCGGAAAGCAGATGATTTTTTTTTTTTTTGAAATAACATAAAGCCTAAAATCTCGAGAACCGTGAGACTTTTATTAAACTGAAATTCCAGCATATAGTAGGACATGATCTGACCTATCGACAGTTGCAGGATTATCCATCTATAACAGGACACCCAGTGTCTGTACATATATATATATATATATATATATATATATATATATATATATATATATATATATATATATATTGCAGGATTGCATGAATGCACGTCAACCTTACCAGTAATTCACCAACGCTCGTTATTAATCTTAATAGTGATCTTTAGGAGCTGCCAATTATAGCGACGCGGGTCAGTCCTCGCGCCTATTTCATCAAATCCTTTTTATTTATTATTCCGCTTCACACGAATAACTCACGGCGGCCTCGGTCCTCCCCGCGGCTCTCCATCCACTGCTTGCATTAGACACGAGCACAAATAAATCCCCAAAGTGAGATTCGCCTTGAAAGTGTTTCGCAACGCTCGTGTCTCACGAGAGCGTCGCGAAATTCTCCAACTGACCGAACAATCAATTAATTTCCGTTGATAATTCGTCACGAAATACGAAGAAAAGATTCATACGAAGGTGAGGGGGGAAAAAAAATGGTCGTGATAATTGTAAATGAGCCTGTACAAATTACAGTCCGAGTCGCGCTCGAGTATGTACGAGAGCAGGCGCGCAAAAAAAAAAGCACCCGCGGTACAAGTTGTTAATTGAAACGAAGCCATGGGTGGGAACTTCCAGGAAGCGAAGCGAGGTTATAAAATTCATGACGGTTGCGCAATGAACGGGCTGAAGGAAAAACCATCGCGTGTCGCGACAATTGCTCGAACTCGCGGGCCTGCGCGCGCGACAGAAAATAACGTATGCGAAAGAGAGAGGAAGAGAGAGAGAGAGAGAGAGAGAGAGAGAGAGAGAGAGAGAGAGAGAGAGAGAGAGAGAGAGAGACAGAGAGAGAGAGAGACAGAGAGAGAGCGAGAGAGAGAGCACTTTGAAGAATTGGTCACGGTCAATTCGTCACAGTCCCTTAATTGTCTCTGTGGTGGGTGTCATTGATCATACTGCCCAGGCCATTTTGGTGTCACCTCGATCCTGCGTAGAAAAAAATCGACGTTGGGCCCGCGCGTCCTCGGATTAACAATAAACGTCGATACACGGTGGGGCGGGAACAGCATTGAACGAGATCATTGACGCGATCCCGCAAGGACGCGACTTCGTGGCCAAATGCGCTCGACCGAGAGTCCTCCGGAAGTCGCGGTGTACAAACGAGATTGCAAAAAAAAGCAATAGAAATGATCGGAGAACTCCCCATCGATCGGAGGAAAATCAACGATTTTTTTTTCGTCGATCAAAAGACCGCAGATTGTGGACGTGAGCGACACTCTTCGAATCAGGACGAGGCTCTCTCTCTCTCTCTCTCTCTCTCTCTCTCTTTCTCCCTCTCGCGAGATCGTTCATCGTGTTGAGCTGTAGAAATACTCCAGATGAAATCGAGAGTCAGGATTATCTGGGATAAGCCTCGTCGTGACCGTAACCGTAATAACCGTACCGACAAGAGCGCGTAGAACGAACGAACGCTAGTTATATGGTCCGAGAGAGGCAGATTCAATTCGCAATGAACGCATCGGGAAACGAGAAATGTTTTTTTTTCCTCACTCGCGTGATAATTTGTTATTCCTATTGCGATACTTTTATGGCACCTGCCATAATTACCGGTAGGCGATCTGCGAAGCCCCATTAACCTGCACAACCAGCGATCAAAGGCCGCGCAGCGCTTAATTTTTATTTTCAACAACACGCGGTGTCTGTCTTACGGGAGGGGAATTTCTGGCTAGAAATGAGCAGTGTAGGCTCTGCTTGGGCTTGGAAGACGAGATGAAACCTCGGGCCCAAAAAAACACGTCGATTTTCAATATTTTTTTCCAATCGGAGTGTGGGGATGACGAGGTCGGGATTTTACGGACAATTGATACACCATATTGCCAGGTTTGGGTATTTTTTAAATTGGAAAATAGTGATCAATAGTGGAGTTTTTATCAGTTGAGCAAAGCGCCGCCGGTGCTGCGTGGCCAAAGGGTGAGGTGGATGTGACAAATAAGGTGGGCTGAGATAAAAATAAAAAATGTACTTTTAATATAATAATGAAAGCTTCGTTTGATTGGATACTTTTTTGATATTTTGAAAATTAGGAAAATGACATGCTGTAGAAAAAATTGTTCGAGTTTTTTAACAAAACGACTTTAATCTTTTGTTATTAACAAATGGAACAACATACCTCAAAATCATCCAGTCGTACGATAAAAAATATCGTAGACTCTGCTCCATCTGGAATTTAAAGCTAACCGGACCAATAGATTTTGACACGGACTTACACCGACAAAACATACTTTCGAGAAAAACGCAAAAAGGGCAATACGCACCCTTAAAAAAAACGCTATAACTCACTCAATTTTCGGAATCATTACAAAATCTCCAGTGCAAATCAAAGTTCAGACCCTAGGCTATAAAACTAAGCAATCAAAAAATCATATTTTCAAAACTCCAAGCTCATACATACCTCTCACCATTAACTAACAGTTTCAATATCAATTAGCAGTACACACGTCGAAAAGCAGCGTCCGCCGACAGTTTTTCGTCCTCACGTTCTTACACCACAACCGGAAACGCGTGCCCTGTCGTGTAACGGCGATAACAATACCTGCTGGGCAAACATTCTCGCCTTTCGCTTTTACAAGTGTACAAATATCCGTACCACGATATAGTAGCCGGTCTGGGAATGCCTCGATACGTAACGACTAATTCGTGCACCCTCCAGCGGCGATAATGAATCCTCGTGATCCTTGTCTTCGTGATATTATTCAGATAGTTTTTTTTTTATCTCGGAGCAATCGACATTCAAGCGTTAGCGCGAGGAGGAACGCCACGAGACAAACGTTTATAAGAATTTTCTCTATGACAGAGTCAGCTCGATCCGTGATAATGTATGTGTACCCTCCCCCTCCCCCCGCCTTCCTCGGTAACAACTATGCGGTGTAGGCAAAAGCAGCTTGAGGGATAAAATCAGCGTCAAGATATATATCCCTCGTCTACAGAGATACGCCTCGAGCAATGACTATATATATATATATATATATATATATATATATATATATATATATATATATATATATATATATATATATATATATATATATCTATATATATCTATATATATATATATATATATATATATATATATATATATATATATATTTCGCTCTCTCTCTCTCTCTCTCTCTCTCTCTCTCTCTCTCTCTCCACCGATAGATGGAGAGCGACCCCTCGAGTCGCTCAGGAATTCTTCGTGGAACTAAATCGCGTTTAAACAGGCCGCAAAGCGGATCGCTTCCGGTACGACGACGGGTGTGTACACCCTGACTCCTCCTCAGCACGCTTCTCTCTCCCTCTCTCGCTCTCTCTTTCTCTTTTGCACTATTACGCGAGCGCTTCTTCCCCCCACCCGGGGCTGTACCCGCTCTCCTTTGCCCCAAGACCTGCTGTCTTTTCTGCCCGGTGCCTATGCGCTCACCCCATAATTCTCCGCTCGTCCCGAGAGGACAAAGAAAAAAGCGAGGGCGAGCGAGGCTGCAAAAGAAATCGGGCGTGATGCGCGCACGGCCCGAATCAGGCCCCGGGTCCCGAGAGATAGTTTATTATAGGTGTGCGAGAGGAGAGACGGTCTCGATCGAGGGTGCATCATCTCCGCTTCCCGCACTCGCCTGTACTCTAAGTGTACAATGAATGTGTATACTACACCGTGCATACTGTGAAAATTCCTGGCTGGGTCGTAGCTATGATCGTGCACGCGTGCACAACATATTCCGTGCTAAAGCACCCATCGATGAAGCTTCAGGAGCTGTTAGTAGAACATTTTGGGCTTTTGGGTATTTGTGATCGAATAGGCGAGTTAACGTTAGGGAGGAGGGTGCTTCGAATTATGGGTGAAACAGTATTGAGGGTCTGGATCCACTTGCCAATTGGGGACAAACATACCTAAGCAGCATCTTGAGACTATGGGTCCGCTTGTCAATTGGGAGCAAACCAAGCCAAGCCTCGTTCTGGATGGAAGAGTTGACATTAGGGAATAGGGTACCTCGCATTCTGGGTGAAACAGTATCTTGAGGGACTCAATCCGCTTACCAATTGGGGACAACATACCTGAGCATCATCTTGAGGCTATGGGTCCACTTGTCAATTGGGAGCAAACGAAGCCAAGCCTCGTTCTGGATGGGAGAGTTGACGTTAAGGAGTAGGGTGCCTCGAATTCTGGATGGAACAGTATCTTGAGGGACTCAATCCACTTGCCAATTGGGGATAAACATACCTAAGCATCATTTTGAGGCTATGGGTCCACTGGTCAATTGGGAGCAAACCAAGCCAAGCCTCGTTCTGGATGGGAGAGTTGACGTTCAGGAATGGGGTACCTCGAATTCTGGATGAAGCAGTATCTTGAGGGACTCAATCCACTTGCCAATTGGGGACAAACCATAGCCATAGCCACAAGATGATGCTAAGGTATAACCATCATCTTGAGGCTATAAGTCCACTTGTCAATTGCCGCGAGCCAAGTCAAACATCACCTTGAGGGATTTGACCCGCATTTCAGCTAGGCACGGAGAAACCCATGTATTTTGAGGAATTCGATCTACATTTCCATCGACATGCAAATTCGACCTACATTTCGTCATATGCAAACCTAAACACCATCGAAGCAACAAAGGCTAATCTCAGGACAAAACAACCCTTAGTTGCCTGAGGAAGTCAATCCATTTATCAATTCGGACCGAACAAATCCAAGCAATTACTTGAGGGACGAACGAATATCTAAGTCACATTGGGGACGTACATATCTAAGTCACATCTTGAGGCTGTGTGACTACTTGTCAATTGGAAGCAAGCCAAGCCAAACAACATCTTGGGGGATTCTCTTCATATTTTAGCTGGGAACGGAGAAATCCAAACGTTTTGAGGAATTCGATACACCTTTCAATTGGCAATGTGCAAACCTAAGCAACATCAAGGCAACAAAGCGAAACATCAGGACACAACAACCCTTAGTTTTCTTACAGGGTCAATCCATCTTTTCAATTCAGACCGAACAAACCCAAGTAATTATTTGAGGGCTTCGGTCATTTTTTCAATTAGGAGCGACCAAACCTAGACTTCCTGAGGGCATTGATCCACTTTCCAGATGGGAGCAAACAAGCCCAACCAACATCGCGAGGGACTTGATCGACATTTGGAAACTTGTTCCAGGTGTTCGCGTACTCACTCTGCGTATACCTGAAGTCATTGATCACTTCCTATAAAAAATGTCTATACATGTATTACCGAATGGTGGACTCGGTGAAAGGAATCGTGAGGGCCCCCTTGAGAATGAACGAGATTAGCAGCTGATGAAAAGATGGAGCTTCGCGGGATGACGTTTTAAGTGCCGATGAAATTGTACGCCGATAAGTGGAGGCCCTTTTCTCCTTCCCTTTACCTTACTGGGATCTAGAGTGAGAGAGACGGAATTGCCTTTATTGCGGTTTGCGAGAGGAACCTCTTGTTTCCAATGCGTTATACGGTATGTGCTCTTTGGTATTACACGGGTTATCCGTGTACGTGTTCTCTTCAGCCGTCTTAGCTCCGATACAAGAACGATAGACGGTCCCAACGGCATGAGAACCGATTTGCCACGGGATGTTACCTCCCGCGTATCGCCACTCGATATTATTGGTACCCTCTCTCTCTCTCTCTCTTTCTCTCTCTCCACATTATAGACAGTTGCCTCCTCGCTCTCTTCATCTCCCCATTCTCTTGTACACAACTGTTAATGCCATCTTTCTTTCTGGACTGTATAATATCCCTGGCAGGGTAAAAGTCCGCGGACGTTAGATCAGGATTTATGGGAGGACCGGGCGCGCGTGCCTTCTCGCTGATTTATCACGCTATTTTCTCTCGGCTCGTGCGTGAGAGAAATTCAATTTCAGCGAGGAATATAAATTCCTCATGTTCCTATCATTTATTAACTGTAATTGGGCCTGATAAAGTAACTCATTCCCAATGTGGACTCTGTGAGAAGAGTCTCGAACGAATTCCGCAATATCGCGAATGCATAATGCAGATGGAGGAATGTTGAACTTACCGAGGTGGTGAAGTTAACCGAGGAACGATTCTTGAGGCGCATGCATGCAGCTTCGTTGCTGGCACACGGAGATCAAACTGACCGGCTCTCGTTGCCTCTCCTTCGATGCATGCAGTTTATATTCTAGAAAGATAAATACACGGGACGAGGAGTCGCCGCGGTCTTGGGCGTATTCACTATGGTGGATTGGCGACTCGATCTGAGCACCCCTCTTTCTCTCTCTACCTGGCTCTTTTCCACTCTCTATCTCTGTATGGATATGTTGGCGACTAGAAAAGATGTAAAGACGCCGCCACCATATGGCCACACTCCGGACCACCGCATGAAGAGAGGCCTGCACAATCTGCGTACTCTCCTCGGTTCAACGAGATGATTCTCTTACGCTCTTCCGCGAGACCCCTTAGCTATATTTTCTACCCCCTCCTCTCAGCTTCTGCCGCTTCGTCACAGAATTGCGTGTCACGCATCTGTCTGTGCCTTCTGTGCTTTTCTTCGATAAAATTAATCCTCGCGGTATTTTCTTTGCTTCTTGCTCTTTTTTCAACGCCATTCTGTTTGCGCACCACTTGCATGCATCAAGAAGTAAAGATTTTTCATGTGTACGTATGAAGGGACGAGCGGGCGACGCACTCTCGTTGTCGATCCCTTATCTGCACTGGGTCGCGATGTGAGGAGGTTGCGGAGAAGCGCCGCTCGTAAATAAGACTCGGTCCATACACGACTCGATCGTAGCATCGTGAATCTCGGCGCCAAGGCACGCGGATTCCTTCGTTCGATTGCGAATCGCGAGCCACTCTTTTTGTAGCAAAGCTTGCAGGAGCAGCGAGAAGAGGAGTTGGTGCAGTGGCGGAAATGATGAAAGTGGCCAGAATCGTCCGAAGGGAAATGAACCTAACACCAAAGACGCGTTTGAAGTGCCAGGGACATCCATGATGTCTGCTCTGATGACATTCCGATTTCACTCCAAGAACTCAAACACGGAAACCACAAATATATTAACGTGAGACGGAATGATCTCTGGAGCTCAAGTCGACTGACGGAGCTTCACGACATCGGAGAATCAACATGGGAAAAAACCCCCGACATTCTCGCGAAGACAAGACCAAAGCGTAATGTCCACAGACTGAGAATAATCTCTAATATCACCCATGTACACCTATTTGATCGATCTGCAACCAAACTTTGTGATGCATGCAACATTGAGATTGCCGGGCAACATCGCGTTATTGAGTGTCCTAAATTCCAAACACAACGTACAAATTTATGCCTCCCCTCTTTGCTGAAAGAGTGTCTATAGAGCAAGACAAATGTGTCTAAAACCATGGAATTCACCAAAACGATAAACGTATATAAAAAATGGTAAACGTACCTGAGATTTCCATACTATGTACAAATGTAAATATGTCGTCGCTAATAGCCTTAGCTGTTGATGCGGTTATAAATAAAGAAAAAAGAACATCCAAGACGCCACTATGAGATGATGTACTTCCGATCGCTGATAATATATTCTTAATGAGGTCGCTTTTTGTAACAGATCCAATCATGACCGCACATTCCACTAATCCGCCACACCCAATTTCCGCTTTTAAGATTCCTCAGCATGGCATTGCGGGCTTTTGGGGATCCAGCCTGTTCACCTTTTGCACTTGTCACTCCACTTTTTCCAGTTCCTCAATGATGGGTCAGTCCACTGCCCGTCTTTTCTGATGACATCATCGCATTTGAACGATGTCACGTGGTAACTGTGGAAAACCGCACACCGAAACGCCGTCCACTGCGATCGTTTTGGTCCTCCACGACCCATTTTCCGCTTTTGAGATTCTTTAGCATGGTGCTAAGCATGTGCTTTTGGGGATCCGTCCTATTTACCTTTTCACTACACCTGTCACTCCACTATTTTTAGTTCCTCACAGATCGGTCAGTCCGTAGTGTTTCCCGATGACTACATCGCATTTGGAAAGCCCAGTCCATTGCTGTCGTTTTAGTCCTCCATACTTTTGTACGGCATCAATGTGAGCTGAACATTGGTGCAGATACTTTGAGGGAAAAAAAAACCGTCCACTAGTCGCATTTTTTCGGAACAACAGCCACGACCAAAAGCAGAAAACCGCTGACGTCCGCCCTTAATTTAGCTTCCTGAGTTATCGGGTATTGGCTAGATATCGTGTATAAGGAAATACATTGCCGAATAACGTACGGCATGTCTCCATGTTCGGTGCTGGGGAGCCTCAAGGACGAGTGATATACGAGCGTCGCTTCAGAAATTCACGACCAAGCTTCATTTTGCTCGTATTGTCTCGAGACTACAGTTACATACTCGTACAAAACGATACCGCACTATAATTCCAGGCGACCCGTGTGTCTTGGACGCTGCCCTCGGAGACCACGGAATCAGGGTAAGGTCGCAACGATGACCTCTCCACCTTTTCCCTCTCTTTGTTTCTTTTTTCCTTGTCACTTCTCCCGGTGGTCGTGCGGATGTCCTTCGGAGTTCCCAATAAGGTAGCTCGTTGTCCCACTTGCATTCGAATGCGGAGCTTCAACCTTCGCGCTTTGACCCTACAAGGAAACGTGCGTGTCTCGCTGGCGCAGTTTATTGCACGGCAAGATCAACGTGAACTTGAACTTCTCGTTTTTCAACGTTCCACCTTGAGACTTTCGTCCTGTGACACTCCTCACCCGTAGGGTCCAAATTTATCTTCACTACTTATTGATCACTATTCGGTAGGTTGTTTTCTTCCGCGCGCGTTCACCATTCGGTAGGTTGTTTTCTTCCAGCTAATCTTGCGCATTGGACGGTATGGAACGGCGGTCGGATCGAATTCTCCGATGGTCTTTTGATGCAATCGTAAACGCTGTTGCACACGCTTTGCCAATGGGGTGTGTCTGCTTTCGAGCCTCTCTTTTGAGCCTCTCTGCGTATTCCACGGGCTGCTGATGCTATGCATAAACGGTTCTTTTGCTTGGGGGTCTTCAACGCCCGAGCGGTATAAGAGCTACGACGAGGGAATAGCACGAGCAAAACTTCAGAAAGCACTCGGGCTTGCTTCTCAAGAGGAGTAGTAAATTATCACCATAATAACCTCATGGAAGCGGATTGGATTTCTCACACAAACCCCACGCTTTCTCTCTTTCTCTCTCTCTCTCCATCTCGTTGTCGCTGCTGGTTGATGGGCCAAGTCTCCATCGTCGTTGGGTCCCTTCGCCCTTGTCTCTATCCTCGTGCAGCCTCTTCTGCTCGTCGTGAATGCGGGCCCTCGTCTTTGCCAACCTCTTGGACTACTCCCACGCCTCTCACTCTCCAATATACTCTGCGCGCTAATCTTCATATATATATCTATATGTATATAAAGCAACGTGTATACCTCTTCGTCTTCTGTTCCTCTTCGTTGTTCACCATCACCGCTATGTACCACCACCGTTTACGCGATCCGCGGTGTTTACACGCAGCGGCGGTTTTATGGGAATGTTAATGGGTGACATTCCACCCTTTCGCGAACAGGAGTATAAGCGCGGGGATGAGCACGAAGAGAAGAAGATGCCTCTCAGGAAGCACGCGGTAAAGGAGAATAAGAAGATGAAAAAAAGAAGAAGCACATTCGCTAAGTTGCGTCGGTTGTTCGCACGCGTTTGCTGCTCGCTACCTCTGATCCTTCGGCTCGTCTTGCAACTTCGGCACGTCATGATTTCTCCCTGAATTTATATTATAACCTTCGTTTTCCCACAAACGACCTCCGCGCGCATATAAAACGTCCCTCGGTGCCTTGAACGCGGCGGAAAGAGGTGCGGACGTGGGATCAGTGAATCGTGGGATTTATCGAGACCCGCGGTGACCATATTCCACTTTGAATGTATATTATATGCGCTTTTGCCCTCCATTTTTTTTGCCATCAACGCTTTGCCATCAACGAAGCATAAAAGGTATTTTGTTCGCCATGCCTGTCCGACAGAATTCTTTATTCCTGACAAGATTCTCGACCTTCGTTCTCTCACTTTCTCTCTCTCTCTCTCTCTCTCTCGCCGTTTCTCTTTTCGTCTCTTCCTTACTCTCTATAGTGAACACCCCGATCAAGGCCGCGAGCTGACTCGTGGACCTTTGCAGCTGAATACAAACACTGTCTTTCACATCTATCCTTCTCTGTATATCTCGCTCTCTTCACCGTTGATGTTTCCGTTCGTTCGAAGAAAGAGTGGAAAAGAGAGGGAGAGAGAGAGAGAGTAGCTTCACCGAGAGTGCAAGCCGTCTCTCGAGTACCTACATTGCTGAGGACGGCAGCCGCGGACGATAAACTCCAATTACACCCAGTTTCCTCTCTTCTCTTTTCATTCGTTTCATTCTGCACCTACGAACGAAGAACTTGATGGAGCAATGTCCCACCGGCGCAAGGATATCACATACGTATATCCTTCAGGCAGCGCAGAGATGGAGAGAAAGAGAGCGTTAACCATACTAGATCTTGCCGTTCCAGCTGTACAATGGCAACAGATCATAGACCGTGCTTGATTCAGAAGGAGCGTAGATTCCGTCAACTCGTTAATCCAACGACTACAACAAAAGGATTCAACAATGTCGAGGATCCTCAGCTGCCTGTGCCCCCATACAGTCATGCAGAGGAATGCTCTTATCTTCTGTGTAACTGGACGAATGTCTCAGATGGTGACAGTGCTCGTGTTGGGTACATCCGGCTGATGTGTTTCTGTTGAATACTCTCAATCTTAACATTTACCGAACATCTTCTGTGCAAGCGGATAAATGACCCAGGTGGCGACAGTCACCGTGTTGGGTGTATCCGATTTGATGTTTTCCTATAGAGCATCCTCAACCCTGCCATCTGCCGATCATTTATTCTCCAACTAGATATAGAAGCTAGTTAGTGACAATGGTCGCGTTGGGTACATCTAGCTGATGTGTTCCTATTCACTACCCGCAATCTCACCATTTACCGATCATCTTCTGTGCAAGCACATCAATGGCCCAATTGGCGACAGTGACCGTGTTGGGTGCATCCAATGTGACGCTTTCCTATAGAGTACCCCCAATCCTACCACTTACCGATCATTTTCTGGGCAACCGGATGAATGACTCAGTTGGCGACCGTCACCGTGTTGGGTGTATTCGATTTGATGTTTTCCTATAGAGTATCCTCAATCCTGCCGTCTGCCAATCATTTATCCTGCAACTGGATAAAAAGCCTAGTTAGTGACAGTGGTCGTGTTGGGTACATCTAACTGATGTGTTCCTATTCAGTACCCCCAATCTCACCATTTACCGATCATCTTCTGTGCCAAGCAAACAAATGTCCCAGTTGGCGACAGTGACCGTGTTGAGTGCATCCAATCTGGCGCTTTCCTATAGAGTACCTCCAATCCTACCACTTACCGATCATCTTCTGTGCAACCGGATGAATGACTCAGTTAGCGACAGTGACCGTGTTGGGTGCATCCCATTTGATGTTTTCCCATCGAGTACCCTCAATCTCACCATCTATCAACGGGTTCCACGATAACTAAGGAGGCCATATGTCAGTACTGAGCGAAACTTGGCGGTTCTGGCCAATCTGGCACCGCTATTGAAGGCTTTTCCCATATAGCGGAAGACTCGAGGCCGGAGTTAAATAGCAACGTCAGGAGTGTGAGAGTATATGCGCAGGCATTTCCTACGACGGTAATTCGAGGCTTATTCAACGGATCCCTATAGGCGCACTGGCGATTCTTCAGCTTGGTTCTTCATCCACTTATTCACAATTTTCTTTGTCCTATTACATTACCCTTTCTTATAGCTTTCGGCTTGACTTTTCTCTCCTACACGATGCACGTTCTCCACCATTTGGCTGTGTTATAACAGCGCGAGAACAGATTCCCAGCGCACACAAAGCTACGAAATAGCTTGGCAAAGGCAGCACGCGTATAACACGACCAAACCGCGCCCTCCTATCTTTCTCCATATCTCCGTTTCTTCCGTCGTTGTAATTGCAAAAACCCTTTACTTACCTTCTTCTTTCCTCCTTGCACTCCCCTACGCAACAATTTGGTATTTCTCTTCCTGCATCCCTCTCTCTCTCTCTCCCGCTCTCGCGATAGTTCGTTTGTGCCCTTGCGCGCCCGCCGGGAGATGAGTTGCACCGCCGCACGTTGATGGTGATCGCGGTCCATCTCTCGTCTATTGCAACATCTCTCGTGGGCTCAGAGCTCACTCGCTCGGTGGGCTGTTGGCTCACTTTGCCGCGATGAAACAAACTCACTTGTGCGCGGAATATATTTATATGTATATTCTTTTTGTGTTGGATACTTCGCGGATAGATTGGAGGTGAGACTCTTGAAGTCTTGACACCTGACGGGACCCGCGGAGCCCGCAGAGCACAGACCCTCCAGCGAACCCACAAAGAGAAGAGAGAGAGAGAGAGAGAGAGAGAGAGAGAGAGAGAGAGAGAGAGAGAGAAAGGCCGAGTAGAGAGGAGAGTGGATGGAATCCTGGTGAACCGCATCATAGGAGTATCCGCTCGCCCCCGGTCATACTCACGACTACAACAACGTGCCGCGAGATACGGGGATGAACAGATCTCTCAGCAAAGAACACCGGCACTTTCTCTCTCTCTCTCTCTCTCTCTCTCTCTCTCTCTCTCTCTCTCTCTCTCTCTCTCTCTCTCTCTCTCTCTCTCTCTCTCTCTCTCTCTCTCTCTCTCTCCCTCACTCTTCATCTAACTCTTCCGTCACTGCATCTCTATAAAGCACCCTTCCGCTATGATGCAGCAATGGACCAGCCTGATTCAGCGATCCCGTCTTCCGCCTTGTGTACTACTCCTGATGGAATTGCGCCGTGTGTTCTCGAACAATCTGGTAAACTGTCGAGGGAAATCGTTTCCAAGATTGCACCGGTTGCTCGAATATGTATATATGTATATGCGGTAATCACGCAGCCAGGCCGGCAAAGACCTTAATTATAATTAGTTCGCGAAGAATATGTTGTCTTTGTATCTTGCCGAGTTCGAGATACAGAAAACGGAGAGAGAAAGAGAGAGAGAGAGAGGAGAATGAACATCGTTCGCACCGCGACGTTACATGATATCATCGGTATTTAACGATATATTTCAAATGATTACAATTTACCGAGTGCTCGCGGGAGAGCGCAATTTACGGCGATCGTTACAAGAACAAACAGTTTGTCTCGGCCTATAATATTTCATTACCCTTGCGCTTGTAATGTCTGCTTTATATGGTTCGCTCGAGGCTCACGCTCATTGTAATTGTGCCCGGATCCGAGGTCGACCGGAAATTAATCGCGAATCAAAAGTTCGCGTTCGTTTGAAAATTAAAAAAAATAGTGAGGAGCTAAAAGCGCAAAAAAAGAGCGAGGGGGGAAGAAAATGGGAGCAAGCAAGGCGTCAGCGATGAGGGGTAGGGAAATGTCGCAAGGAAGGCTGCGCAGGTAATAACTGTGGGCAAAAAATTAATCAGATTCTAATTATGACTCGTTAGGCGAATGAACGATGGAAATATTTTTGCACCAACGGGTTTCTCGTTTCTCGTCATAATGCTCCCGATTCTCGATATATATATATATATATGTGTGTGTGTGTGTGTGTGTGTGTGTGTGTGTGTGTGTGTGTGTGTGTGTGTGTGTGTGTGTGTGTGTGTGTGTGTGTGTGTGTGTGTGTGTGTGTGTGTGTGTGTGTGTGTGTGTGTGTGTGTGTGTGTGTGTGTGTGTGTGTGTGTGTGTGTGTGTGTGTGTGTGTGTGTGTGTGTGTGTGCGCGTGCGTGCGTCTGTGTGTGTGTGTGTGTGTGTGTGTGTACAGGAGTAGATATGTGTAACTGTTTCATTGCACACGTTGAAATCTCGGGTAACTTATACACTTGCCGCAGGCATTTCATAACCAGACCGCCCCGGTTCCCGATACTTTTTTCTTTCAACGAGCAAATCGCGGATTTCGCGCATATACCTCTCTCTCTCTCTCTCTCTTGATTCCTCATTACAGTCTTCTAGTTGCACTGCGTGCTCTTTTCATTCGATCATTTTTCCCCCCTTTTTTTCCTTGCCATTCTCGAGTCGATGTTGCCCGAAGCGCTTGATAGAAGCATTTTCCGGGATCGTTATTGCGTGGCAAAAGAAACTGGAAGAGACGCGAACGAGGGGGCTGATAGTAAAAAAAATACTAAAAAAAGTATCATATCTAAAGATTGAAAGAGTCGCCCTGGCTAAGTGGACTTTCGGCGTGGGCGAAAAGTAGCCGTTCGAGCGTGCGATTTTCTGCAACCGGTCTAGCAAACCTCTCGCGAATACATACGTATATACCCGCGTGTGTGCGTGTTAGATATTTATTTATGTACGATCGAAAACTGTCCATGGCAACCACTTCAATATTTTATATATATATAGATACCGAGCTATAAATAACAGTCAGCCTGTTCTTTTTACCCTGCCCGTGCGGAAATTTGTTGGGGAGTACCCAGATCCTACCACATCCCTATAGGGATTTGACAGGCAAGCCGCACGTCGGGAGGCCACATTGGAATCCGGGTGGATACCGCGCTATTTCCCGATTGACATCGTTTGAGAATTTTTTATTTGAAATTCTCAATCGGAATTTGTTGGCTCTCCCAAACAAAAAGATCACGTGCACGGATTTGTTGGGGAGCCCCAAGATGCACTCACATGTCTATGGGGATTCGTTAGGGACACGGCACATATGGAGTCCTCATTAGGATCCAATTGGATTCTGCACTGTTCTCCGATGGTCGCAGTTTGAGATTTCTTACGACGTTCGAATCGAAAATATGTGAAAAGCCACGAGAAAAAACTCGGCGTGTTGAAACATAACCTGCACGCTTCGCGAGCATGTACGTGTTTGGTGATATTATGTCAAAGTGCGGTAAAATAAATAGCAAACGATAATTAACGTGGATTTTCAGTGATGTGATTCACATGGATTCTTAAAATATACTTTATTAAGGCGTTACCCCCACTTGTAGCGCAAAAAAGGCCTTTTTCATGAATTTTTTTAAAGAAAACTACAAAACTTTTTTAATCGATCAATATACCATCTTAAAGAACACATCTTGAAGAACTTTCAGTAATTTTTTTATTGAAAAATATTACATTGTTTAGTGGCAAATAGCCGTCAATGAAATAATGTTTTTATATACACGGTTTGCGGTGACCAACATTGCGGCGAAGTGGATCTGAAAAAAAAAATGCGGTTGGATTTAGACAAATATAAGTATAAACTAGTCTTTAATCGAAGGTTTTTAAAAAATATTCATTTTTCACAAAATGGCGGACAGTCTAAGTTAATGGTTCGATTTTGACGAAAAAAAACGGCCGTTTTTTGGCTATAAAATGGCCATTTTTTTCGAAAAAAAAAATCGAACGATTAAAGACTACATTTTTATGTACTAAATAAGCCTGCAAAATTTCAAGAAGATCGGTTCATTAGTGTTCGAGTAATCTTGGTCACCGACTTCAGAAGTGCCATTTTGAGAAAAACGCGTTTAAAGTTTCTCTTTCAACGCTCTTTCAACGCGGATTCTTCTCTTTCAACGCTCATATCTCAGTCAATTTTGCTCGGATCGACTTGAAATTTTCAGGACATATTCTCAGATACTTATACTTCAAAAAAATGCAACAAAAAAATCGATTTTTTCAAAATCGCAAGTGGGGGTAACCCGTTAAGCGATTTATACTTTTTAAGATAAGATTTATACTCTTTTAAGATGCGCCGAATTTCTATATATACAGGGTTTTCTGTTATGAGTGGATAATCCTGCAATTCTCGATGGCTTAGATCATGTTCTACTATATGCTATAATTTCGGTTTAGTAGAAGTCCCACGGTTTTCGAGATAAAAAGCATCTGCTTTTGGTTTTTCACATGCCATTTCTACCAATGATAACTTTTTTGCCCGGTTAAAAAATACTCTTAGTTATTTGTTTTATCTAGAAAAGTCTTCGTTTTAACCTTAAATGTTAAGGAAACTTCATGAAAAAAGATCTTATGCGGAATTTTCATACAAACCAATTCGAACATCTGACTTTGATAGCCTGCAATGTAGATACAGATATGAGAATCCAAATGATCTTGAAGTTTGCATCGTTCGAACGCAACGAAAATGAATTCTTTCACATTCAAAAAATTTCTTCTCCGTCGATTCAGACTACGAACATCATTCCCACCTTTTTACATATTGTTATTACAGATTTCCGTCCTCAAGTTAAAAAAACAGGTTGCAAATAATAACAAAAATGAATAAATAAAAAAACAATCGTTGCATTCCAACGATGCAAGTTTCAATGTCATGAATCCAATCGCATCCTTACAATGTCGGCCCGCGATGCTTTGTATCTATACAGACGGAATTCTTTTCTCATAATACAGTCCGACCTCCGAATAAGAAACCCGGCAATAAGAAACTTTCCCCAGTTTCTCACTCGAGCGCTTCCCCCACTCCGACCCGATCTCCGAGCTCGAGAATTTTGTGCGCGGAACCTCTGGTAAAGAAACCGGCCTGGGAGAGATTATTCGGGCAAAATAGAGTGAACGTTGTAGTGCAAATTGATGTGTGCATGCGTGCGTGAGTATGTGTGTGTGCATGTGTGAATGTAACAAAAACCTACAAGATTATTAGACATTTTTTGTATTCATTAAAAACATACATATATGTGTTGACAAGATTTCATATAAAATAAAAACAAAGACAAGGGCGTTTAAAGATTTTCATATAAAACAGCAAAAGTTTCCGAGACGTAAAGAAAAGCGTTTTCGTCTTGTTGCGTATTATTTTGATCCGCAACAAACTCAACTGACGGTGGGATATTTTTGATAGAGTCGAACTCTGCCATTGAAGATGAATCCTTAGAGATATTGACTTCTTCTTTTATATAGATGGGATAAAACAATAGGGACATAAAGCTCTTTGTTTAAATTATTACCTTGTGGCGCAGATTCTGTAATGTTTTCTTCGACTTGTATACTACAGTCTGATCTCTTACGCTTCTTTACAGTTTCGGTCATTTTATAACAGTTAATAGTAATTCAGATACAGTAGCACACAATAATATTCAATAGTATGTACATTAACGTGAAACAAAAATTCGCTAAATAAATGTCCACGCGCAGTCGAAAACGTTTTTGCATGGGCGATGTGAATACTAAGTTGCAACTCGTTCGAGCGAGTTTCTTGTTGAGAGGATCGCATGCGGAAAAGAGTGAGAGAGACAGACAGAGATATAAGTGAGCGCGGAGCGCGCGCCTGGTATGCGATATATAAGAAAGACTCTTCCCCTTGGGGGCTTTTGGTTTCTTATTCGGAGGTCGGACCGTACCGTTCTACTTCTCCGTGTCCTAAAAATGTTGAGTGCACGAAACTATCGTCTTCGCGGTTGTTTCCGAAGCTTTCCACAGTTTCCCTGTGCCCTCGTGCGAACGCGATGGATCACTCTCGCAAATTGAAAAGAGCGAGTTGACAAAAATGTGGGGCAAAAGTGAAAGGGGGAGATGGAACTGCCAGTGCCCGACAGAAACGAGGGAATAACACTTTGGGCCGCTCGAACGAACAGAGGATACTGACCATTGAGAGCAACAAGAGAGAGCGAGAGAGAGAGAGAGAGAGAGAGAGAGAGAGAGAGAGAGAGAGAGAGATCGAAGAGGAGTCGACAGAACTAGGTGCAATTTCGCGATTGCGGATCTTTGCAGGAGCAAGCGTGTGAGACGAGTGCTCGAAGAGAGCGAGAGAGCGGACTTGGTGTGCGGGGCGTCGGCGTTACAGCCGGGATAGTATACCCACGATAAATCACTGCGTAACGAATGCGTCGCTGGCTGCTTCTCGAACGTTACCACCAACGCCGACAAAACGACCCGCTCCCTCTCTCTCTCTTTCCCTGCCCTGGTGGTGAGAAAGTGACACCCTGCAGGGACCGATCAACCCGTGCTATCGTTTCGCGAGCACCGAGGCCGAGAATCGAGCTAAAGTTGCCGGTAGCCGACGCACAACCGCATCAGCATAAGAGAAAGAGTCCGTGAACCGCATGAGAAATCGTCGCTTTTCCCACGCGGGCCGCCCGTTACGGGCGAGACCTCTCGGAGCTCGCGACACGTTACAGGCTAAAAAAATCACGTCCAAACGAGAGAGAGAGAGAGAGAGAGAGAGAGAGAGAGAGAGGTCGTTGCATGCAAGATGTATTGCAAAAGTGAGGACCGCAGGGCCGAGCACTTTGCGATGTCGAAGAGCACAGCCGCCCTCGGGTAGTTCGTCGTCTTCGCGAAAGATGAGAAGCCTCCACTTGCCGCGCACTCGCCTTCGGCTACCCGACGCGTACAGCGGCAGAAGCAACAACGGCAGCGGCGGGGTGCGCGCAGCATCAAAAATATAATTAACACGCCTCATCTTCTCTCCGAAGCCTTTACTTCAAGCCCCGCGCGCGCGCGCGGAGTCCGCAAAGTGCTAATCGCTACGCTGGCAGCTCTAATGGCCTAATCGATGGGTCCGGGCTTCGAACGCGCCGCCCTCGTCCTTCCTTCGACGATTCTCCGCGCACACGCACACCTGCAAACTCACACGAATCGACCTTCCGCAATCTCGTCGCTCGGTCCTTTCTCTTGATTCCGTCGGGTCCTGGTAACGTAACCGAGAAAAATTCGGAATCCCGAGTCGATTGATTGAGACGTTGTTGTTGTTTTTTTTTAATCATATTCTGAACGCACTCTCTCAGATAGCTTGAGATCCCGCTTGATGAGGACTAATTTTGCGATGTCAAACAAATTAGCATTTTTTTCAGGTCGTATGACTTTATTTGGGTTCGTTAGAGAAATAAAAAAATGGTTGAATATGAATATATATAAATATAGATCGGGTGAGAATACTTTGAACCTGTTGTATCGATGTAATGTTGACTATTAACACATCTGCCTGTATTGAGAACGGCCATTTATTTTTTTCGTGGATCCTTGATAATTATATTGTAATAATATATTATAATAATATATATTACAATAGTACAATATTACCATTATAACATCTAATATTATAAAAATGTTATTTATTGTATATTATTATGTTATAGTATATCATTATTATTTTATAAATTGAAGGATTGTCGTAATTATATAATCATTATTATGTAGTCATTAATTACATTATAATAATAGTTTAATGTAATAATAATACTTATTATGATAATATATTAGGGAAAAAAATAATTATTAATAGGGTGTGAAAATTACTGTTCTTAGGATATATATTACAAAAAAGGTGTAATTATTTCATTATAATTTAATCCAGTTATGATTATATATATATATATACGTACATACATGCATACAAACTTACATAGTAATTAATAAGTAATAATCCTCAATATATATATTTTTTATCATAGCTTCCATTGTACGGGGTCTTTCCCCGTATTACATTCCCTACCATATTCCACTTCATTTTTCTCAATATATGATTATTATTGTTATTATTATATTATAATTTATTACACACGCATGTGTGCATATATATATATAAATGGACAAGTAATGTCGAAAATGTTAACTTTCTGGCTAAAGCCAGCTCGCCTAATCTCGGGTCTCAGTCTTAATCTCTTGGTTAATCAGCCTATTTCCTCTCTGCCTCAAGTTTTCGAGCACTCCGCCAAAATCGGAAATCGCAAAATCGATATTTCTCGCAGGGTCCCGTATCCGGAGACTCCTTACTCCTTACTCGGCTCAACTCGGCGTGGAATAGTCATACATAATTATTATTATCGAGCAAGTGTACGGGGAGGGCAGAAAGGAACGGGTATTCGATCGAGGACGAAGCCCCCCTGCATGCTACGTTGAGTTTGCTCCTTGAGCGCATCTGTATAAACGCGTATACATTCACACATATATATATATATATATATATATATATATGAATAAAAGTTCCTCACTGTTACCAACGCTATATATTATACTCTCGAGTTCCATAGCGCGGGCAGGCAATTATCGCTAATGCGGAGGTTTTGTTCGGTTTATAATTAGGTACGAAAGTGACAGGGGTACCGACAAAGAATCGCGACCGTAGGAGAGCTCTCTCAGCTATCCGAGCAGTCCCTAGACTTTTCTGCGGGTGCATACACAAATAGAGATAAATATATGAGCGCATGAAGAGAGGAGTGCGTGGTAGCCTGAGAGCGTGCGCAGGCGTTTCGTTGGATACACACATGGCAACCACGCACTATCTCCCTCTCTCTCTCTCTCTGTCTTTCTGTTTTGCTGAGCTCTTTCTCAGAGTGCATTCAGAAAGTGCATCGCATCTCGCTATATCGGTTCCTCGAGTGTCTCTCTCTACCTCTTTCTCTCTGCTCCTCTTTCTCTCGATCGTCGTGCAGTGTCCCACAGAGGGAGTGACAATGCACCTGCGAGTGTGTAAATCCCTGACTACGGCCCTTATTTAGTAGGCCTACCGCGCGTGGGGTTAACATCGAGAGTTTCTCTCGCGCGGATTGCAGCTCGCTTTTACATATATCTACATACATACATACATATATATATATATATATATATATATATATATATGTATGTATGTATGTATGTATGTATGTATGTATGTATGTATGTATGTATATATATGTGTGTGTGTGTGTGTGTGTGTGTGTGTGTGTGTGTGTGTGTGTGTGTGTGTGTGTGTGTGTGTGCGTGCGCGAACGGGGGAGGCGCTATATATACTCGTATACGATCATACGCAGAATATGTGCCCATACATCCACTAATATAACGACCAACTGTAAGGCCAGAGACTCCAGCCTCGTCGTCGAAGGTGTCGCAACCACGTACGCACCAAGTAAAGTGCTCACGACGGCCGCGCGTAGCGAAAAATGTTCTACACTTCTATATATATATATATATATATATATATATATATATATATATATATATATATATATATATATATATATATATATATATATGCTCGCACGTATATGCGAAAAACGTTACGATAATACGCCAATTGCGGCGTTGTGTAAGCGACCACACGCGCGAGTGTACTTTCAGGCAATTGTTGCACACCACGCAAAGACTTCGGCATCGATAGAATCGGATTCTATTCCTAGGCCTCGGTCTTGCCGAACGGGATCCTTCGGTCGATCGAAAACCCGGATTTAACGCTGAACCTTTTCATCGTCACATGTGGGAGGGCCTAAGTTTGATATGAACGGGTTTGCGTCAGCTCGGGCATAAATTGTCACAGCAATCGAATTGGATTCCCATACTTGTTGATACGGAGCCAATGCTGATAAGGAGCCAATCGGTCATCACATTGGACCCCTGTACTAAAACGTCACGCTCGTATAGAGTATGGATACCGGTTCTCGATAATATCGAAAAACTGCAATATCGGACCAAAAATTCGATAGTGAAAAACCGATATTGAACTCGAATAATACCGATATTTCGATATCAGAGTTGAAAAAAATTAAAATATCATTATAAGTGTTATTATTTTTATTTAAGTTACTTTGACCTTTTTTTAGTATGTTTAACAGTCTTGAAATATTATTACTTATATTACATCTTTCCGGGGTGTCGAATTATTTATCCACGAGTGTGGACACAGAAAGCTCTTTTTCTAAAAAAAACAAAAGTTTAGATGTTTTCTGTTTTTGTGGTCATTGTTTCAACAGTCTCGATTTTGTTAATTAAAGTGACCATGACGCCACAAGCTATGCCATTTGTTTGCATTCTGGTAGCTACTACGATGCTGACTTGCATGAAACTTCCTAATTTTAATTTTGCTTCTCTACTACTTGTTTCATTTGCCTAAAAGTTCGTGATAATTTTTTTTTTTGCGTTTATTCATTTTATGTTGGTTTGGTTATATTCAAGAACATAGCAGAGCATGTTTAGAAACCTGTAATAAATGAAGATCTCAATAAAAGACTGTGATTTTTTATAAATACTGTGGTTTCACGCAACTGTGCACTATTGTTTCTACAACTTCCATCTTCGCTTTCAAGCTTCTAACGTTTTCCATCGAGGTTTCACATAAATATCGGAAAATATCTGAATACCGGTATACCGATATTACAACTTGTTGATATCGAAATAATACCCGTAATAAAAGGTGTCTGAAAATGACCTGGAATTTTTTTAAGCGCGCTATTTTTTTTGTGGCGAACATAGAGTACTAATCTTTGACAATCGGCATAAGTATTGATGTTTAGTCATGGAGAATTACACGATCGAGCAACGCATGGAAATTTATATTTCCTGCATTGTTACTGCATAGTTATTGCGAACGAAGTTTCATGGTCGTGTTATCTCGCTCCGCGGCGATGTGAATTGGCCACCAAGATCGTGCCATTGGACTTCTTTCGTTGGGGTTCTCTGAAAGGAAAAGTGTATGCCAATGACCCACAGACCATTCCGGAGTTGAAGGAAGCAATTGGACGCACCATCTGGTCTTCTCCATTGGCCATTGGGGTCTTCTCACTTTAAACGCTAAAAAAGGCTATTTTCATGAATTTTTTGATAGGTTTGTGTTATAGATATTGATATAAAAATTGTTACACTTAATAAATACACTTTCGAAATACATTTAAAAATGTTTGTTATGTATTTATGTAACCGAAACAAACTTTAAACGCGTTTTTCTCGAAACAACGTTTTTCGACGACTTGTTGATAAAATCTTGGAAACTACTGAACCGATCCTTATGAAATTTTAACCACATATTCTGTACAACTATAGGCATAGCGCGTATCAAGGATTTTTTTTTTCAAATTTTAATATTTACATTTTTTGCCAAAAACGATGAAAAAAACAGGTTTTTTGGTCTTTTCGAAAAATACCCGCCATTTTGTTATTTTTGCATATATCAAAAATCGTATAATATGGGCTATGGCCATTAACATACTGAATCTAAACCCGTCTGATTTATTTGTTTCGGATGATCCACCTCCGATATTTCATCACCAGCGCAGACCTACCATTTTCTAGGACATTTTTTTAACTACCATTTTAGTCTATAAATAGTAACTTAAATACATAAGGATTTTTTTTAAATGTATTTCGAAAGTGATTAAGGCCTTAGGCCACAGTAACGTGTATAAAATCATGTGCGAATTTAACGATTTTTTTCGTATGGAAAAGTGATTCACTGATAAAATTAATTACACATCTATTTAGTATGAATATCAAGCTGTTCAATTTTTTTTTCGATGTACAAAATTGCCGACTACTAATATTTTCTTTTGCTATCTTTTTTTAGGCGCCCCGCGGCGTGACATTTAGCATTCACAATTTTTTACCTAGAACAAAAAAAAATTCTTGCCAATCTACATTAGAATACCTAGAGAAGTACGTACGGAATTTAAAAACTAATGTTTTATTTAAAAGTTGTAGGTATTTGAACTTAAGAAATGAATTTTCAGTGAAACATTTCGTTATAACTGCTCATAAAATGAATAGTTTTCGATTAATCAGAAATTCCGTACGTACTTCTCTGCGAAATGCAATCAGGAACATAACTTTTAAATTTGAAGTAAATCGAGTGATAATTGTTGAAGTTATTTGTCACGCCAATTGGAAAAAAGCTGTTTCGAGAAGTTTCGAGTACTCGGCCATTTTGTACATCAAATAAAAAATATATATATTTCCTAACACCTTGATATTCATACTAAATAGACCCGTGCGGAAAACTGATAGGGCATCCCTAATAAAAATAAGGGCCTTCCAGGGCGTTCCCAGTGCTTTTCCTAGTAGGGATTTCCACAATGGGCCGAGACTTGGCCATTATCGGGATAAACTTGTAGGGATTTCCACAATAGGCCCCGACTTGGCCATTATGGGAATAAACCTGTAGGGATTTCCACAAAAGGACCAGACTTGGCCATTATAGGGATAAACCTGTAGGGATTTCCACAATAGGCCCAGACATGGCCAGTATAGGGATAAACAAGTAGGGATCTCCACAATAGGCCCAGATCTGACTATTATAGCGATAAACCAGTATAAATAGCTTAGGCTACATGATTGATGGTATTTCAATTATTCAAATCGATTATATACATCGATCGAATAATATTATCGAACGCAAATTGGGAAAAAGCGTAAGGGCATTAGCAAATAAAAAATCAACGATGAACACAAATATGCAGACAAACATCAGACAGTATTTATTTATCAAATTGAAGAAACCTTTTACATAGTTACAAACAATTACTCATGGTTTCACTCATGCATGGAGTAATGCTAGCGCATAAGTGTGAACAGTCCCAACTGGTTTTCTCGACATTTTTATAGCAACTAATTTCCGCTCAATACTCATGATAGGGAAAATTATTTCTTCTGAAGACTTCGCTGATATTTCCCATTCATAAACTTTATCTGACTGTGTAGGATAAGTAAATAAATTGGTCTTTGTTTTCCAGATCTTTCCCCTCAATGGAAATAGATTCTAGTGATTCAGTAGACCCATGTATTTTTTTTATTTCTACTAGACATCCATTCCTTAGAATGGATTATTTTTTGTATTAATTTTGTCATGGCAGTTTGTCATAAAGGCTCACATGCAAATACGCAATCACATTTCTACGCGCGCACACATACATACACATGTACTCACGCCCACACCTATGCACATGAACAATTACATGAAAACAAATACAGATATACCCTGACGCATTTAACATACACGTATATCCACTGATACGGATACTTTATGTCGCTGAAATGGTTATGATGAGGCGCCGTTAAGGCATTTTCAGGGCGCTAAAACGGTTTTGATGAGGCGCCATTGAGGCAACTTATAAGGCCCCGGTCGTTGCGCCTTTAATGGCCCTTGTTGACAAAGTGTGACCGGCCGCTAACGGCCCTCATGTGGCTTCCAGATTAGGGCCCGAATAAAGTTAGGGGAATATTATTGGGGCCCGATCACAGCCCCAACTCAATTTCCGCACGCGGATGTGTAATTAATTTCACGAGTGAGTCAATTTTTCATACGAAAAAAAATTGTTGAATTCGCACATGATTTTATACCCGTTACTGTGGCCTAAGGCCTTAAGTGTAACAACTTTTATATCAATATCTATAATATAAACTTATCAAAAAAATTTCATGAATCTAAAGCGTCTAAAGTGAGAAGATCCTTTAAAATGTCAGGTCATTTTGAGACACCCTATAGACCGAGGCTCCTCTAGTCCAAGCTCTAGGCGTAGCAGAAAGCAGAAGGTAGGCTAGGGTCGAAGGCACAGAAGTTCCCTCGAGCGTGTCCTGCGCTTTTTGCGCGAATCCCGTGTCAGGCTCTTCTTTATTGAAGAAACGTCGATTGTTCCCCGCGCTTACTATATGGCCAGGACAAGGCCGCGCACCGCCCGTAGAATTATCATTGTCCGAGTTCCCGGTAATTCCGTAGGAAGAAAATTGTCTGCATACGCGCACGTGCGTTGGTGCATCCATAAGGAGGTGCATAGTCTCGGTAGTGGCCCGGAGGCGCGGAGATATTATATTTTCCCGCGGCAAGAGGGACACACGTGGCCAGTGCACGAGCAGCAGGCTCGAGAATAAGAGACGATGCGTTGACCCGCGAAGAGAAGAAGGCGTAAGGCAAACAGAAGGTATTTCGCGTCCAGCTACTTCGGTGGCTCGCGCGCGCGCGCGCGCGGTCCAGAACGAAATGAACTCCTCGCTCGTTACGGGAACGAAGCAAGTTGAAGGATGACAATGAGGTGGAGAGAAGAGCTTGGCGCTCGCACAAGCATCTGCTAACTAGCAGAATGCTAATATTTAATTAGCCACGCTGTACGCGCGCGCGCCACTTGGTTCGTTCTGCGCCAGGCTTGGTCACCGCACACACTCACCACACTCGAGCTCCCTTCGCGATGACGAGCCGCCCGAACACGAGGATGAAGACGAGGAAAGAGGCGGACAAACGCCAAGCTGGACGGAAGCGACCGGGTGAATGGAGCCTCGAAGGAGGAGAAAAAAAAACATCAACGGGGAAACGGAGAGCCGAATGGAAGAGGATGACGAAGATGAAGACAGAGGCGGACCAACGCGAAGCAAAACGGAAGCGACCATCAAATGAATCACGGAAAAAGACTAAAAGGAACGAATGGAGAAATGAAAGAAACTAGCGGGAAAAAATGCCTGGAGAAAAACTACCGGACAGGGTTCGGTCACTCTCGAACGTGATGAGAGAAACGAGCCGAAGAATTCATTCGCAAATATAGTGAATCGACAACAGGGGATTGGACAAACTCGATAAATCAACATTGACGTTCCTCGCGAGTCCTCCAAACGTAAATTATCCGTACAAATTGCTTTTCGATAATTCCCCATTTGATTTTCTTTTAAGCCGTTACCCCCACTTGTAGCGCAAAAAAAAGGCCTTTTTCATGAATTTTTTTGAAGAAAACTACAAAACTTTTTTAATCGATCAATATACCATCTTAAAGAACACATCTTGAAGAACTTTCAGTCATTTTTTTATTGAAAAATATTACATTGTTTAGTGGCAAATGGCCGTCAATGAAATAATGTTTTTATATACACGGTTTGCGGTGACCAACATTGCGGCGAAGTGGATCATCCGAAAAAAAAAATGCGGATGGATTTAGTCAAATATAAGTATAAACTAGTCTTTAATCGAAGGATTTTAAAAAATATTCGTTTTTCACAAAATGGCGGACAGTCAAAGTTAATGGTTCGATTTTAACGAAAAAAAACGGCCGTCTTTTGGCTATAAAACGGCCATTTTTTTTTCGAAAAAAAATCGAACGATTAAAGACTACATTTTTATGTATTAAATAAGCCTGCAAATTTCAAGAAGATCGGTTCATTAGTGTTCGAGTAATCTTGGTCACCGACTTCAGAAATGCCATTTTGAGAAAAACGCGTTTAAAGTTTGAATTTTAGTTTCCACGAAGAAAATATTTTTTTTTTGTAAACTTACATAGAGTCATCTATTCCGGGTCCGTTTTTATAAATTCCAGTCTATTATATGAACATTGTGAATGCCAGGTATACGACCCTTTTCATCGAACAATGCATTGAAGGTCGGAGGGAGGGTCGAGCGCGCCAGACGGCAGACTAGCCGGTCGTTTACACAACGGATTCTTCTCTTTCAACGCTCATATCTCAGTCAATTTTGTTCGGATCGACTTGAAATTTTCAGGACATATTCTCAGATACTTATACTTCAAAAAAATGCAATAAAAAAAAATCGATTTTTTCAAAATCGCAAGTGGGGGTAACCCCTTAATAAAGTCCTTTACGCTAAAATGGATACCACTTTTGAAGAGCGTGGTCACTAGGAAGCCTTGTAGGTTCGTCATGTCCGGTACCGGAAACGACAGAGTGCCCCTCACTGGCCTGGATTTTTGTAACCCTTTGACTTGACGGGTTATGCCTAGTTGTAACAGTCGAAAACAGCTCATTATTTGGATTTTTTAAATAGTAAATCGTGATGACAAATTTCTACAAAAATTGGGTTTTTGAAAAAGTATCATCTGAACATTCAGTAATTTTTTTGTGTAAAAATATTTAATTGTCATCGATTTGAAGCCAGTGCCCAGGAAGCACCTCTCGAAAATGACTTTTGCGGTGAGCAATTCGATTCAGAACCAGGTTATGTAATATCAAAAAATCAAACAGATTTCGATAGTATATTAGTTTATCCTATGATTAATCGATGAAATTTGCGAAAAATTAAATTAAAAATATTACCCTTTTTCAAAGTAAGAGTCTTGATCTTTGCGAAAAAATGAGTAGTTTTCGTTTATCAAATCGAAAGTATACATCGCGAAAAAATCCTTCGATTAAATACTATATTTTTACATGTAAAAAAGCCCTAATAATTTCAGAAAGATTGATGCAGTGGTTTTTGCGACGTTATGCTCACCAACCTCGAAAACGTACTTTCGAGAAAAAAGCTTTTAAAGTGTTTGAAGATGCTCCGAGCGTTCCGACGGCTGTCAACATATCAGCTTATAAATATGTCAATTTTGATCCGATCACCTTGAAATCTTCAGCGACTATTTATAAGATGATATGCTGTCAAAAAATATTGGTTTTTAAAAGCGTGATTTTTCTACTTTCACGACTAGTCACAACCCCTTAAGGATTTCAAATAATTCTTCCTAAATAAAGACGTTTAATAAAATTTCCAAGCGACTCTGGCAAACATCATTCGATTCGTAAGTTCAATGTCTTTCGATATAGTAGAAAAGTTTTTCATTTCCCAAGTCCCATCTGCTTACTGTCATAAGCAAGTATTGCAAAAATTCCCAAATTTTCCAAAATATTCCAAACTCAAGCGTCTCTGCTCTTCCCTTAGATGAGTTACAATCTGATGGACCCCATGAGCAGACAAGCCTGCTTCCATACCTTCGTTTCGGTCAAATCACAGTCGCGTTACCGCAAAGTTCCCAAAGGCCCTCGTAGTGAATGGGCAAGCCGGCAAGAGCTTCCTGTCCATTCGCAAATCCCCACAGGTTCGTGTTATTGTTACTCTCAGGAGTACTTCAAGACTCGGTTGGATCTAGCTGCAGTGGCAATGTGTACGTGTATCGATCATCGGTGAATTGCAGTATCGGAAATGCCGTCCGTTAGGCAACGAGGAAGCGAGAGGATGGTACTGTACCGATCTCCGAAGCCCTCCGACATGGTTGATCGAGAGAGTGAAAAAAGGAACAGGTAAAGAGTGAGAGAAAAGGTTCTGGTATATGGATAGAGGATGAGCCCTTGGACGAGTGTAGTTTGCAATAAGCGTTGCCACTGCGCTCTCTCTCTCTCTCTCTCTCTCTCTCTCTCTCTCTCTCTCCCTCTCTCTATCTATCTATCTAAATATAAATATCTCTCTCTCTCCCTGCCGGTTCACTGACGGAACAAAACCAGTTTCCCCATTGCCGGAGTAGTCGCGGGCTGTCACGACCACCGCGGAAACGTCTGCCTTTCTGCTATTCCGTATGCCCCTTTCTGACGTGGACAACTAAACCGCTTGCGCCCGTCCGCTTCGGCAATAGCGAACTGTATAGTGACTACGAGACGAGACTCGAACCCTCAGTACAGATATAGAATGCCATCCTCTTGTACAGGTACCAGGCTAAGGCATCAGTAGTAGATATTCCTTCGAGGCATCCGAGGATCTTGCTGCTTCCCTCATACCCATCGCTCCCTATCCTGCCCTGAACGTCCTATCTCATTCTGTTCTGGTATCGGCGAAGCCGCTGCTTCTGTCATGTATCTTCCCTTGAAGGGAAGAATCCGGTAGTGTTTCTTCACTGCCGAGGGTGTTCCTGTTGCGTGATATCATATATATGTCTTCGGTTGGTGGAACACCAGCGAGGAAACATCAGCTGCGTGTTCTACCTCCCGCTCTGTGGTGCTTTATACGCGGAGTAATTCTCTATAAATGAGCAAGATACTCGATTGCACTCCAACGGGAGGTGTGAATATGAATGAGGTGGTAAGCAGCGCTGGCCTGGACTAATCCCTGGTTGAGTGGACACTCGTACTTATCTCGGACCAAGGGTTTTTGTCCGATCGAGTTCTGCATGGCAAACTCGTAACCGGCGGATGATGTTGCATCGATCGGGGTGTCGGGATTAGAGCTTGCACTATCGGAGCTTTTTCTATTACCGGTATTACTTCGATATCAACAAGTTGTAATATCGGATATTTACCGATGTTTATGCGAATCCTTGATTCAAGGCGTTAGAAGCTTGAAGGTGAAGATGGAGGTTGTAGAAATAATAGTGTATAGCTAAGTGAGTCCACACTATTTATTAAAAAACACAGTATTTTATTGAGATGTTTATTTATTATACATTTCTAAACATACTCTGCCATGTTCTCAAATATATCCAATCCAACATAAAATAAATAAACAAAAAACAAATAATAGGAACTTTTGTGCCAATCAAATAAGTAGTAAACAAGCGAAATTAAAAACAGGGAGTTTTATGCAAGTCAGCGTAGTAGTAGCTACCAGAATGCAAACGAATGACATATCTGGTGGCAGGCAAGCGACAGCATGGCAATCTTAATTAACGAGATTGAGATTGTTGAAACAATTACTACGAAAAACGAGGGTATCTAAAGGTTCATCTTTCAGGGACGATCCTACCTTATTGCAGGTGTAGGATTGAGCGGGGCATGTTGAGCAAGTTTGGAATGATCGTCCTGTAATTCCTTAACAGTCTGCCGTATAAAAATGACACCTACTTTGGTCAATAGGAAATTTGTCTGAGAAAATTCTGTATACGAAATTCCGTGTATCCTTATTGTTTCACAGATAATCGCTCTTAAATGACTAAGGCTATACTTGCTCAACCTGCCCCGATAGTGGGGTAAGTTGAGCAAGGTAAGAATTGCATTAAAAATTCAGACGTATGCAACGATGACAATCACTTACATTTGTGTTAAAAAAACGTATTAAATCTTGACAGACAGTTAAGTTTACTAAGTAACCAATGCTCACCTGGTTGCTGTACTCGTTGCTCATACAATTTTCACTCACGTTCTTTTTCACTTCCGGGTGCAAAAATAACGAAATGCGAAGGCGTGATGTGTTTGCCTCCCCCATACCTCTATTTCCACCATTCGATGCGTCCACGTGAGGTGCTTGGTTTTCTAGATATTTCGATTGCCCAACTCACCCGACCGTTCAACATGCCCCTCCCTACCGTAAGTCGCGGAAGACAAGACCCTTTTTGATTCCACACTCGTGGATAAAAAAGTTGACACTTCGGAAATATTTTATGTAGGTGATCATATTTTAAGGCTGTTAAACGTAATAAAAAAAAAAACAAGTAGAAGTAACCTCAATCGAAATAACAATTATAATGATATTTCAATTTTTCAACCCTGATATCGAAATATCGGTTTTTCGATGTCGGATTTTTGATCCGATATTCCGGTTGTTCGATGTTATCTGAAATCAGGATCCATGCTCTAGTCGAGACCTCGAAGGACGGCCAGCTCAAAATAGGTCCCAATCCACGGGACCCAAGACCTGAAATTGGACCGTTTTGTCCTCGCTCAAAAGGTCTCAAGGCCTCATTCGATGCAAAATCGTTCGCTGGTCACGACTTTGCCAATCCCATCCTTCAACAACTACCCGAACTCCCCTGCGCAAACGTAATGATGTACAATTCTATTGATACGTACTTTTGGTGCCTAGCTTTTGCGAAATTCTCGTCGAAGCGTGATGTATTCCTCGTTGCGGCAGGTGTCGTAACCTCCAACGAGGCGAAAACCGCTCGAGTGAGATCTGGGACGCGAGTGCAGAAAGAAGAAGCGTCGTTGAAGCCGCGAAGTGTATATTATTTTCCCGTGATTCGCAACGGCCGTCTCTTCATAGATTTGTCGGACTTTATCATCTTTCCTCGTGAATTATTCCTGCGAATTGCGCAAAATATGACCAATATCTCACCAACAAGCATCGAACGAGGCGCAACGGTACAAAGCCGAGCTCCATGTTGATCGCTTCTAGGTACGAGAAACGATGAAATTAGCATAATTCCGACATACACGAACGCCTCGATGCGAAATAACTAACACCCCCGAGGCTCGAGAGCCTCGCAGCATATTTTAATACGCTCAATAAAGAGGAGACAGAGAGAGATATATATTTAAGGGAGAGGCAATGCGAACATGAGAAATGAAGAATACCAGTCGACCGGAATCAAGCGAGGGAAGGACTCGGGAAAGAGAGAACGGATGAGAGGAAAGGTAGTAGTGAAGACTTTGCGAGCTACTCGTCGGGGCGACCGGTCCGAAGACCCGCGCCCAGTATGCGCTGCGAACAGTCAATGAGGGAAAGAGAGGTACAAGGATGGAGTCATTCCACGGGGTTGTATTTGTACCTACACCAGTACCGATCCTACATCTTAATTATTCGATGGCAATTTATCCCACGACGTGAGACCTTACAATGTACGGTAGACGCGGCTGATGATGTGCACGTTCCTGGTGTGCACGTGTACACACGCGCGACACGGGTCTTCAATGTGGCATCGAAGAAGCCTTCTAGTCGAAAAGAGAAGACATGCCATTTTGATGTTCATTCGAAGATCCGGTTAGGAAGTTGGAATTTCGTTGAAACTCATATATGTGGTAAAGCATTAAAGAATATTAGACACGTGTTTTTTGTTATTAGCGAGAAAACGGTTTTAAGGGGAGAAACCACCCCTCAAAGAAAGGCGTGGAACCCCTTCAATTATTTGTTTTCAATACTTTTATAGTAGATTTTTCATCGCTTTATATTAGAAGAATTCCGGTTTTTGTTTTATTCAGATCGGTGGACTGCTTGTGGGCGAAACTGCAAAATGACCCCTCGACACGCCTTTCTTAGAAGGGTGGTTTTCCCCCTTAAAGCTGTTTTCCGCCGATAAAAGAAGATACGTGTCCAATAGTTTTCAATGCTCTATCACATGTGTCAGATTCAACAATATCGAAGGCGGACACTTAAGGGAATGTTTGTTGAAGGCCTTGTTGGGTCAAAAAATGTTGGGTTTTTCACCAATTTTTCATGCGAAAAGTATTAAATATAAAATGTTGATATTTGGTATGTTAACTAAGCGGTCTTTACTGAACATCAAAATATTTTTTTAAGTTTGACAAAACATGGTGGTGGGAGTGGGAGGAGCCACGTATGTCGGTGCGCGGGCGATGACATTCTTCGCTTGCGGAAGTCCTAAGTCCCGGACAGGTCATCTGAAGCAAAAAAATCAAACATATTTTTACTTTGTACAATATTGTTTGTAAGTTGACCTCGAATCAAGAAGAAAAATTGAAAAATAAAAAAATAGTAAACGATCGGAAGGAAGTTTGTTGTTTCCCAAAAAATTTCGCAGTTTTTTGTTCACTATTTTTTTATTTTTCATTTTTTCTTCTTGATTCTCGGTCAACTTATACACGATATTGTACAAAGTAAAAATATGTTTGATTTTTTCGCTTCAGATGACTTGTCCGGGACTTAGGACTTCCGCAAGCGAAGAATGTCATCGCCCGCGCATCGACATACGTGGCTCGTCCCACTCCCACCACCATGTTTTGTCAAACTTTAAAAAATATTTTGATGTTCAGTAAAGACCGCTTAGTCAACATACCAAATATCAACATTCTATATTTAATACTTTTCGCATAAAAAATTGGTGAAAGATCGAACCTTTTTTGGCCCAACAAGCCAGAACCTTCCCCTAATTGATGTTAATTGTTAGGACCCAAAATAATTTGCCAAGATCTAAGGAATCTTAGAATCTTGATTGGAATCTTGATGGTAGTGCTGATACCTAGGAGTATAAGCCACACTTTTATACAGGCAAGCAACCATCCACGTATAATGGTGGATAGGAGGCTGATGTTGCTTGACGATGTCATGATCATGTCAAGCGTCATCAGCGTGGGTCAATACTTAGATAGGTGAGTGGGCGCCAGTTTCACCGCCTTTACGATGGTCATCAGCAGTATCAACACGGGTTTTCTACAGTTTTTCTGTGCCCTCGTGCAATTGCATCTGGTGCATCAACAAACAACTGGAACTCAGTCATCAACAGTATCAGCACGCGTTTTCCACAGTTCTCCTGTGCCCTCGTGCAATTGCATCTGATGCATCAACCAGCAACTGGAACTCAGCTATCAGCAGTATCAACACGGGTTTTCCCCAGTTTCCCTGTGCCCTCGTGCATCTGATGCATCAATAAAATGGCCATCGCCAACGTCCTGGGGGTCTTTGAAGAACTGGAATTAGCGTAGTGACAACCGTGAGGTAAAAGTGAAAAGCCAGGATCCCAGAAGCCTGAAAACCCGTACCAAGGAACATTGCTACCAATATGCATAGTGAACTTCGTGAATTTCGTGAACCTGCAGTACGCATTGCTGCCGCGCACTGAATCGGAAGATGTAGCAATTCCTGCGGTCCCGGATATCGATTTCACGCGTTGATTCACATGTCGTATATATATAGACGTATCCTAACTGGACTGCCGAGTAACTGACCTGCTCGGAAACCTCTTTTCCACCGCAGGACACGCTTCACGGGATACGCTAGCACAGCCGGCGAATTTTGAGCGCATACAGGTGCAAAACACTTGGATCGCATGCGCACGCTGGCTGACGAAAAAAAGTGTGCATTCGTTATCCCTCGACCGCCCAAGGGAGAACTAGCCTTGCACACGCACTTCTCGGGATATACTAATGTGCGCACACACAACGAGGAATAATTTACGACGATGAGTAAACGTGCTACGCTAGTTTGTAACGCAAAGAGAGAAGCAAACAGGAAGAAAGAGAGAGAGAGAGAAAGAGTGTTACCAAGCATACACTCTTCTACAATCAGTTGTAATGATTGCCGGTCAACATGCCTGATTGCTCGATAAAAATCTGAACTTCTCAAGTCGTTAAACCAAAGATAAAAATAAGTGAACTGGGCCATCTCGTTCTGTACCGCTGCTTTACATATGCGATTGTTGAGAACGTTTTACCTATCTACCTATCCGAGACCAGAGGGAGAGAGAAAGAGAGGGAGAGGCAGCAAGCACATGCGTAAGCAATAGGAAGGAGGTAAGAGCTTTAGAAGTTGTCCGACAGCTTGGCCGGTACTGCAGTTAAAGTGCATTGTTCCGCAGGCAAGCCAATCCTTCCCAGGCGCTCTTATTGTTCTTCGGTCCTCTATATGTACGCTGCCGCATTGCCGTTGCTGCTGGTCAGCGCACGCGAGGCGATAACGATAAGGAATATGCCGCGCTGTGCGCGCAGTACTCGTTAATTGAGGCCGAAGACCTCTTCTAACGACCTTCCTAACGATGTTGCTTTCGCGATGAGGACCACGACCAGACATATGTGGCGATACACTGCAGTCAAATGACGGGGGTTCGTGACCATTTGTAATTTCTTGGAGTGGCCGTCAAGCTTTCGTCGGGCCACTGATGCGACGACAGTACTGGACTCTCGGAGCTTAAGGGGCTATACCAGTGTGAACGCTGAAAATTTCAGTGATTTTCAGGAATTTTTTGGAAGAAAAGTACTCAATTATATGTTTCGGAAAATTAAGAATATATTTGGCTATATTCGACCTATATTACATAATTTCTTCATAGAAAAATATTGAGATCCAAGCGACTTGTGCGGTGCCTTCGGAGGCGCAAAAAAAAAGTTCCTCCACTGCTGACATGATCCCGGCCGATTGAGTAGCTGTAACCGAAAAAGGAAAAAATGTCGTTAAACTGGTAGGTATTTCCTGTACAATGACGTAGGATTTTCGAAAAATATCAAAATCTAACAAAATGGCGTGGTTATGAAAAAACGTCTGTTTTCTTGCCTATAAAATGGTCGTTTTTTTCAATGCCGAATCGTCAATTTTCATCCAATCGAAAATATCCTACGTCATTGTAGAGTAAATATATTCAAGAGTACTCAGTTCAAATTTCATGTAAATCGGATAATTGCTATTTGAGTTACAATGTCAGCAATTTTGAAAAATCTCATTTTGAGGAAAGGGCGTTTAAAGATTTAACTATCGATTTTTGCAAGATAAAATGATATTGATGTAAATGATCATAAATAATAATAATATTCTTAAAAGTATAAACTATCGAAAAAGACAAAAAAAAATCGATTTTTTGAAAGTGTCACACTGGTATAGCCCCTTAATGCCGGTAAATGGTCTGGAAAAATAGCTGGATGCTAATCCGACGAACTGAAAGCTTGACGGGTATGCGGAAGCTTGGGGCTTGAAATATAGGTGGATTTCCAATATTTTTTTATGAGATTATTGGGATGACGAGGCCGGGGTTTGACAGATAATCGATACATAGTCATGTCAGGTTTGAGTTTTTTTTGTTGAAAAATATTGATAAGCAGTTAAGTATAGTAATAAAATTCTCGTATGACCGGATACTTATTTGAAATTTTGGAATTTCAAAATTTTCCAGCTGTAGGAAAAACGTTTGATTGTCGACGAAAAAAACAACTTTGATCATGTTTTATTAACAAATGGATAAATAGCTCGAAAAATCGTCTAGTCATACGATAAAAAATCTTATAAACTATGCTCTGTCCGATTCGTTTCATAAAACAGAGTTTCCTAAACGCATCGAAAAATCGGCATACTGGGTCAATTTTTGTAACTTTCTCAAAATCTTTGTTGCCAATGAAAGTTAAGACCCTAGGACCCTTTTATTTCCAATAAAAAATCATATCTTCAAAATGCCAAGCTTATGTAGACCTACCGAATTTCAGGCTCATCGGAACAAAACATTGGATGACCCCAGTGAGGAAAGTTGGGTGGTATAATAACGTAATTCGATCCAGCGATCTACCTGAAGCAAGGATTAATAATGACACCAGATTGTAAAAATACCTTTCGTATATCAAATTAAACTCTATTCAATAATCGCAGCACCCAAATAAAGATACAGAATTCCAACAGTGGATTGCCACTAATCCCGAAGGATAATTGCCATTGAATAAATTCAACACAAGTTCACTAGCCGGCAGAAAACTGCCTTCGAGTGTCAAGTGAATTTGCTAGCCTGCAGCCCCTAAGACGATTGATCCGGCTAAACGTACCCAGAGTATACAGCATACAAAGGTAAACTCACTCGCGATTACATGGTGCATTTGTACCTGAACTGGAAATAAGGATACGTAACCCAACAAATAACAATACGGTATTGCCCTCACGTACGTGCTCGCGTCTCCGGTGATCCTCCCAGTGCTCTAGCGTAGTCATACGTATCTATATACAATTGATAGTGAATACTGTCGACAACGGACGAACATCGGCAGGCTCTTCTTCCTCTTCATTTTCTTCATCTGATCCTTCTCCGGAGTCTTGCAGTTCCTTTTTCCATGCCATACCCGGGTATCCTTTTAGTCCGGCCCTTCGATCCCTCTGTAGTTCAATCCCGTCATACAGATAGCACGAAAAAGAGAATCCACTGCTGATACTCTGTGTGAGTACGTCTAGCTCTTCATCCACCTCCACATTCTATCTTTCTCAAACCTCACCATGCACACACACACACACACACACACACCCATGTGTATAAAACCGCCACCGACGTTTGATTCCTTGGGATGTGAGATGGCGTTCTCTCCGTTGGTAAGTTCTCAATAGTTAATGCCGCACGTGGATGAAGGGCCCCGTTCAATTACTCGCAACACGATACCGCACACGGCTATTTATTGTGGTCTGCGCACCGAGAGATGAGAAGAGTCCTCCGAGTTCATCTTCAACTCTCTTCTCTCTCTCTCTGTCTCTCTCTCAATGGTTAAGCTTCGTTTACTCCATAACAGCAGCATCTCTTTTCCCTCTGTACCGATTCTTCACCGCCACCCCCGTCCCTCCCCGACGCACAGCTGTCTGTGGCTTATTCTCAGCGCTCCATCAACGTTAAGAACGTTTTCCATTGTTCTTCATCGTGCGGACGCTTTATAGATACATTTATCCGGGTGTTATATACATATATCTGCCGGTACAAAGTATAAGAACGGGCGAGGGACGATAACTGCAGAGTTAACTCGACTTGCGAGAGGGGAGGGTTTTATAACCGGTGAAAACCGCGATATAATGATAATGATTTGCTATCCATCATGGGTCTCACGGTTCGCTTTTGAACCGGAAGTACCGTTGATTCGAAACATTTTGCAATAACTTTTGCATCCATACATGTATAGATCATACATAGCGGTTTTACGAAACGCTTCACTTTCATTGCCCACTCCTCCGGTGAGTATACGAAGGTGTATCTCGAAGTATCTGCGAAAGCGATGAAGTATGAGAAATGTGGGAATAAGAATGTGGCTGGTACGATAGGGAGAATGCAGTCTTTCTTCCGATACCTGTGAGTGTGTGTGTGTGTGTGTGCACACACTTGCTTACACTTGCTGATGCTCAGAGTCCTGATCCTTCGTCCATGACGAGAGAGACGAAGAGATGGCCATCACAGACTCGATGACTTTGCACTGATCGGTCTTCATGATGTTCTTTGATGTCGAGTTATTGGAGAGAGAAAGAAATGGCGATCTATGCATACGAGCACCCCATAGAATATCCATACACGTGGGACATTGGCTACCATCTTGTATCGCTGCGAGAGACACGGATAACTCGAAGATACGTATAGTTGTGGACTCCCGGGGCAAGGATACACGAGACGAAAGAGACCTCTGTTGCGAAGAGGCTGCGGAAAGTCATCTTGTCATTGGCCAAAGAAACGATATCGTTCCGCGTGATCGCCGAGGTGTCCCGAAGTTTCTGACCGTAACATCCATTCACCGGGGCCATAAGTCCTGGATCAACAGCCGCTGGGCTTGCCTCTCCATCTCGCTCTCTCGCTCTCTCGTTTTATTTTGCCTAGGCTGAGAAACGACTCACGGCACACGTGCATAGCAGGGGTACAAAAGCGTGAAAGAGCGCGTGTTCTTCCGGCGCCCTGGACCTTTTCTCAGCCACACGCCATCATCTTTCCTCCGCAATGTGATCGGATCTCTCACTGTTCCGAAGTGGCTTAAGTTACCGACAAGATTGTCCCAGGAAGTCGATGCCTCTGTCAGCGTTTTATTGCACCTACTCTGTCATAAGTGTAACACGATACGTGCGTTTGTCGTGTCGATACGATCGTACGATCTCTGCAACACGCACCCAAGACCAATGCATCCGAGTTTGCTGAAAAATCTACACTCGGGACAAACGAAACGATCGACGATGTGTCACAGGTTTCCGCAATTAATGGCCTTGGAGGATGGTATTCGAAAAATTGCAACTGACGGGCGATCAGCAATGGTGGGTTGGTCGTCGCTCGTGAGGGTCCTCTGAGGAACCGGAAGTGACGAATTGATGAGGGTGGGGGAGTTGGGTCTCGGGATCGCAGCCTGCTCGGGCATATGAAGAAACATTGGGAGCAAAAGAATAATCGCTACTGCATAAAATTGCCTCAACAGATTGTGTCACAGATTTCCGCAATTGATGTCTTTGGAAAATGGTATTCGAAAAACTGCAATTGGCAAGCGATCAACAATGGTGGGTTGGTCGTCGCTCGTGAGGGTCCTCTGAGGAACCGAAAGTGATTAATTGATGAGGGTGGAAGAGTTAGGTCTCGGGATCACAGCCTGCTAGATCATATGAAGAAACATAGGAAACAAAAGAATCATGGTAACTGCATAAAGTTGCCTCAACAGATGGTGTCACAGATTTCTGTAATTAATGTCTTTGGAGGATGGTTTTCGAAAAATTGAAATTGACAGGCGATCAGCAATCGTGAGTTGGTCGTCTCTCGTGGGGGTCCTCTGAGAAACCTGAGGAACCGAAGTGATGAATTGCCGAGTGTGGAAGATTGAGGTCTCGAGATCGCAGCCTGCTAGCGCATATGAAAAAACATTGGAATAAAAAAAGCATAATGACAACTGCATGAAGTTGCCTCAATAGATCTGTAAAACCTGCGATCCTCCACACCTCTGGATCTCAAGTGCAGCAAATGAACAGGCGAGTGAATCGTACATAGATTATAGGCGCAAACGTGTGTAACATCGTTCGCACTTTATTCGTCTGAATACTTCGATCGGGGCGGCCACTTCCGGTCTTCAAAGCTTTTTGCCTCCCCACCCCGAGTGCAATAATCATTTCTTTATCGGGCTTTTTGCTTTCACTGCTGATGGAGCGGTATAGGAATTCCCGCGTGTGCACACACATATGTGGTCAATAATCGAACGTGTCTACGGGTTCGCGGTTTAATCGCGTTTGAGAATCTTGCTATTTTTTTTCCTCCATCTATCTCTCTCTCTATCATTCTCTCGCGAAGAAGAAAGAACGGGCGCGGGCGAGCGCGTAGTTTCTCGATTGAAACCTACCTTGACGGCCTTGATGCAGCTCTCGTGGATCCTCCTCCCCGTGCCCATACTTGCATAGGTACGGAGAGGATAGCGCAGCACGGGATATAATTATGCGGTACTGGAGTCCGTTTCTGTGTTGTACCGCGCGCCTCTCTCGGTCCTTATCCTCCTCTCACTGTGGGGGGCTGTCTTGCTCTGGCTCTTGCTCTCGGTCCTCAACGCGTATGCCTTACCTGCGCCTTCGCTTTCGAGCCCGAAGAGCAAAAGAGAGACAGATAGAGAGAGAAAGAGAGGAAGAGAGAGAGAGAGAGAGGGAGAGAGAGAGAGAGAACGAGAGAGAGAGAGAGAGGAGCAAGAGAGAAGGAGGAAAGGGTTCGTACGTCTTCATGGTTACCCGCATCGTCTTAGGCTCAAGCCCTCATTAAGGTTTTTGCCGGGGGTTAATACGAGATACGGCAATGTACTTACGCGTTAATCGAACCCACCGGGTCACAGTCTTTACCACCATGACCGCCATTGCACATGCACAAATACCACAGTCTTGTTCCACAGTTTAAAGCACCATTCTACGGAATACCGAGTATCACTTCCACTTTTTTTCCACCTTTGGGTGGAGAACGCCAAGAGAAAAAGGATGGTAAAACGTGTCTGTGAGAAAAGGAAGAACTACAGACCGAAAGGATCCAAATGAGGCAGCGGAAAACACTCGGACGAATAAAAACAACGGAGTACGTCACCACGAATTATAGGAGACTAATGAGTTATCGCGAAAAACTCGAGGCACTTAACAAATCGTGTACCGACTACTCCAGCTGTAAACAACCCGCGGAGGCGTTGCCGTCATTAGTGAGGAAATAATCAAAGAGAGTGAGAAGGACATACCTGGTTGTTCTGCCGACAGATGTGTACAATTCCTACTGCGTCTATAGCTACCTTCCACGGTGATCGTGCACTAATTTCCCGAAATGACGTTTTATTTCTTCACGAAGGTTCTCTCTCCGTGTACTCGCCTCGCTGTTCCTCCTTGCATCATCGCTCTGATGAAGCTATTTCTTCTGATTGTCTTCACAGTCCACTCTGTGACAGAGATGCATAATCTGGGCTTCGAAGAAGCGAAAAAAATGTATTCTCGTCGATACGAATCTCTTGCATCGCGGGTTCGAGTTGCGCGCCCGGCATTAGAAGCAATTATCCGCGAGTCACGGAGATTGATAGCGCGCGGACTGTAACGCAGCGGCGCATACCAACAACGAGAGAACTTGGGGTTGCCGCGTAATGCACGAAATAAAAATAGACAAGTGGGAGGAGATGAGAAAGAGTGAAAGAGAGAGAGAAAGGGAGACAGAGAGAAAGAGTTGTCGGTGGGTTGGAAAACGAGATTAAAAGCGAAAGGAAGACGTCGCTCGCGTCCTCAGCAATGGGCGCCCCAGGCGAGACGTGCCATGACGTCTTTTTCAAACGCCTGCCTGGATTCTCAAGCTCTCTTGTTTCTTCTTCATCACTGGCGGCTCTCTATTTCTCTCTCTCTCTCTCTCTCTCTCTCTCTCTCTCTCTCTCTCTCTCTCTCTCTTCTCTGTCTCTCTTTCTCTGTCTCTGTCTCTCTTTCTCCCACTCATACACGGACAGATACACGTGCGCTCACCGAAGAAAGAGCGAACTCGTGTGGCGGCAGCTCTAGTGGCGGCATAAACGTTGATGTTTCTCACGGGTTCTGCTTCTTTGCTTTTCAACCCTCTCCAGGTGATTGGTACATCTTGCGCTGTACACATGCGATACGTGCGATGATACAGTAACAACAGTAGACCCGTAATAACAATAACACTTTCAGGAGAGAACAAACCGCAAGTCGTCAACGCATACACACATATGGATATGGATGGTTGAATCGTTCTCAGACGAATCCTTGATTCTAGGGACAGTTCTCGAAATGGCCTTTATGCGAATAGACTTGCGTCAATGAAAAAGTGACATTGAAGACATTGGGTTCTTCGTGATGTTAAGTATGGGGACACTAGGCTGCTACGAGGTCCACCAAGACGAACGTCTTCGAAATGATCTTTCCTCATTTATATATATGGCTGCCCACGTCCCCAGTGTTCCATGCCACAGCGCACTGACAGTTTTGTAGGTGTACCGAGATGTACGACGGGTGTAACGCGACTTAACTACGCATACGTGTGTGGATGCCGGGTTTTAGCGACGAGGAGCTAACCAAGGCAGGAAAACAGTAAAGAACTAGAATGTGATGTGGAATGAGGGTACAAATGGTGGACTCGGTAGAACGAAGGATCAAAGTACGCGAGATAGATGAGAACGTAAAGATAGAGCGGCAAGTGGAAATAGTGGAAAGTTCCTAGCTCATCGTCCAGTCATGGCTCTTTTGGATGCAGCTTCTCATAGCGCTGCTTGCCATAGGTACGGCAGGACACGAAGCGCTGGCTGCAATAGCAAGTCCAAGTGGAAGATGCATGATGATGTACGCGAGAAGATGAGGCGTCACTGACCGAGACCTTGGCCCTTGGTCAGCACCGTGTGAGGATCGCCAATGAGAGAACGAAGGAGATAAAGAGGAGCTTGGGCTATTCCGCAGCCCGCGAGAGCGCTGTCGCCGATTGCAATTTGCCGATACAATTCTACGCGTGCCTCGCCGGGGCACTAAGCTCATCACGATGTCTATGTGTGGGACTAGACCAGCGCAAAAGGAGATCGCTATGATGCCGCGGACTGAGGAATCCGCGTGGATATCACGGCGAGACGTTCTCCAGTCCGGGTTGAGGCTGCAGGAGCGCCACCGACACCTCCACTCACAGATATCGACTTTCTTTGTAGGTGTCTATAGGTGTCGAGGCGATTGATCTTTGCTTCACCAGTGAGCCTCGCTTCAACTTCAACGATGATGTGCTCGCGTTATTCATCGGGGAAGAAACTTTCTGGATCGAGGTAGCCGCAGCTACGTGTTCTTAGCAAGCCTATTGCGATCTTGTACTCAATTTTATCATCTTGGTATAATAGTTGAGTTTTATCATTTTGGCATAATACTTGATGTTTATGATCTCGGTATGATACTTGGGTTTTATGATCTTCGTATGATATTTGATTTTATCATCTTGGTATGATACTTGACTTTATCAACTTGGTATGCTGTTTGATGTTTATCATCTTGGTATGATACTCGATTTTATTATCTTGATATGGTACTTGATTTTTATCATCTTGGCATGATACTTGATTTGTATCATCTTGATATGATACATGATTTATATCCGTTTAGATAGATCCGTTTGATACTTGATTTTCATTATCTTGATATGATACTTGATATTTATCGTCTTGGGATGGTACTTGATTTTTATTATTTTGGTATGGCACTTCATTTTTGTCACCTTGGTGGCACTTGATGTTTATCATCTTGGTATGACACTTGATTTTTATTATCTTGGTATTATAATTGATGTTTAACATTTTATTAGTATGATACTCGATGTTTATCGTCTTGGTATGGTACTTGATTTTTATTATTTTAGTATGGCACTTCATTTTTATTATCTTGGTATTATAATTGATGTTTAACAATCTATTAGTATGTTACTTGGCTTTTATCATCTTGATATGAAACTTGATTTTAATTATCTTGGTATTATACTTGCTTTTTATCATCTTGATATGATACTTGACTTTTAGCATCTTGGTATGATACCTGATATTTATCATCATGTTACTTGATTTGTATTATCTTGGTATGATGCTTGATGTGTATCATCTTGGCATGCTACTCAATTTTTGTATCATCTTAGTATGATACTTGATGTTTATCATGCTGTTATGATACCCGATTTCTATCATCTTGACATAATACTTCATTTTTATCATCTTGGTGTGACACTCGTTTTCACCATCCTGGATCATCGTTGCTCCAATGGCACAATTCGCGAACATCTTCAACCAGGTGGTCTTTCCGACGTTAACAAAACAAATCGTTCCAGCAAAAAAGAAACCATACCGCGGATCACGTCTATTTAAACCCTTCCCAAGTAAACGCATCCCGTCGAACCGTCAGCATTAATCAGTGTACGCGTACGAAGATAATAAATCCCGGCAATCGTTATTACACTCCATTAAAAGGCACCCGAGGCTGGAAAAACCGAGTCGCAAAATTTATTACTAATTTCGCCAGTATGCTCAACGCTCTCAACGTAGTTATGTTAAACGTTAGGGTAATTGACTCTCGATCGATAAACTTGGCTCTCAGCGAGGCGATTGCAAATTGCCAATCACTGTTGTACAGTCTTATCACGATGACGGCGTCACAAAAAGGGCTCGTGAATTCGCCGGAACGTTGGAAAAAACAAATAACGAGCCTGATGGTTGGATGCGCCGATTGTGGAATAACGAAGAAAAGGGACAGATAGAAAGGCGAATGAAGCAGTAATCCGAACAATTTACGGGTAGGCGCCGAGGGAGTATTATATTTATTATTTAATTACAACGAGACCATATACGCGATATATATATGTGAACCGGTAAACACACAAGTACACCCAGTCAGCGACATTTACCCACAAGAATCAGGAAGTCCCAGGTAGGAGGGCGTTTCTTCCCCTGTAGTAAAAAAAAGCAACGAAATCGAAAGTGCACAACATCAAGTGATTGACGAGATGCCGTCCCCGTCGAGTAGCTCCCGCAGGTTGTATAGTCCTCTCGATTATTAATATTCATCCAAGTGCGCCCGTATCGTTCTGTTTCATCGACCGATTTCGTAGTTGCGCGTCAAAGAGTCTCCTCGGAGTAGACGGTGACCAGATACTCGCGTTACGACTGGACTCCTGAAGCAGGACTCGTTCCTCCCCGATGCTCGTGCAAGAAAGAGTGAGAGTGAGCGAATAAAGGGGGCAGGATGAGCGACGCCGCTAAACGAGAGGGATAGGAAACTTCGCGGCGCAATCTCTTCGAACACTTCTCGAATAAAGTATCGGGCGTCAGTTGAAGGCGCTTCCACTGCAGATGGTGTGTGTTGGTACTTCTTCTCGCCGGATGGTTGTGCTCGCTCATGTAACCAGCCTCGCGTAACTACAAGTCGGTGAATCTTGACACGATCGCAATAATTAATATTCACCAGGTCTTGAGAGTGTGTTCTCCTTAGGCTCGCAACTCTGTGTGTGTGTGTGTGTGTGTGTGTGTGTGTGTGCGCGCGCGCGCGCGTGTGTGTGTGCGTGAGTATCCTTTTCTCGACGAGCCCGTACATAAATCCGGGTAGTCAGGGCATTGGTTAAGGGCTTTCTCTCTCTTTCTATTTCTCCCTGAGTAAGCTCAGCACAGCGATATATCCGAGCCCTAATGGGTGAGAGAGTAAGCGAGAGAGTAATAACTCGAAGCAAGCTCTCTCTCTCTCTCTCTCTCTCTCTCCCTGCTTGGTTGTCGTGACCAAGACAATTTCCGGGCGCACGGACAGAGAGATCGGCTGGCGCGCACGGCCACCACGAACTCGTTTTTCATATCTACCTCCCATAAATAACGATGGGGGTAAATAACAAAAATAACAAAAGATGCGAGGGGCAAAAAAGGGAGGTGAAAAAAAGCCCAGTAAACGGGGGAAAAAAGCGTAGGAAAGTGGAGAAGTGAGGAAAGAGATTCTTCTCGCTTAGAGACTGGAGGCTTTTATGTTCCAGGGCGAAGTGGAGACGTTGAAATAATGAGCGCGATGTGGATGATGAGTCAACGGCCACGTAGGCTGAGAAACGTCAAAAGAAAATTAAAAAAACACAGCACACGTTTATAGACAACGACTTTCTCCCTCTCGCAAATGTGCTCCTTTTATATTAGTTTGCGTATGGATATTATAGTATTCCCGAGGCGTACATCTGTGCATCACAGTCGACGGTATACGCAAAACCAATAACGCGTAATGCCGGTCTCGCACGTCACAAATTATTATCGCGGTAACACGGGGCTATCAACTGTCGGAGGGGTGACCAGCCGGGAACGGGGGGGAGGGTGGGCGGAGGGGTGAGCGACAAAAAGAGAAGAGAGGAGACCTCCCAGGATGACGGTAGGGGGAAAACATCATAGCTCACGTTTTCACATTAAAAACCAGTCCCTCGTCAGCGGAGCTTTTCTCACTCGGTCATATTATGGCCTATTACTATACTCTTGCTAATGCTATACACGTGTATCGTATATACGTATGCATATATATATATATATGTTTGTATATATGTATGTGTTTTATGATATACAGTATTAATGCATATACGGCTGTAATAACCAGATATCCGCGGATATTCTTGTTATTACGTAGCGACTGCGTACGTAGGATCTTCTATATAGTTACACACATACCGAGTCAAAGATTTCCTGTCATTCCGCGAGCGGTTTAATGCTTCGTGCAATGCGCTCGAATAAGTGGCGAACCAACCAGGATGGATAACGTTTGCGGTTTCACATGGAAACAAGCGGCAGACGAGAAAAACAGCTGCAAAGCACACGCAGGATCGATTGAGTGGCGAAATCGGAAGGACTTTGGCATACCCGATGGTTGAGAATGGGGAGGCTAGAGTACAGGGGATCAAAGTCTTTAGCGAAGATGATGGAAAAACGTCCGTGAAAATGGGAGAGCAAGTAGGGTCTACCTGGGGCGTCACGGGGACTGAGAAATCCTAAGTAGGGTGGCCATCGGTCTATTTGGGAAAAGCGGCCATCACGTTGTTGAGGAGATTGCTGCTGACAGTGTTGTTTTAACGGTAGAAACATGGAAACGCAGTCCTTTGTGGCGTAAGACGTTTGTATAGAATACGTATTTGTTGATAGGGCATAATTGAGGTGTTCCACTATAATCATTTTTTTAAGACGATCTGCTGGCATTAGCTGGTCTTTATAAATTGAGGTTGGGGACGTTAGCTGTCGGATTCGTGGAATAGATCCACCAAACAGTGTACGCGTTAATCATAGTGGTCTCCAACAGCGACACTGGGAGACCCAAAGTATCGTTCAATCGGGGATAATCTTGCAGGGATTATTAGGTGTTTGAATTAATTCGTAGCGTTTTACAAGAGATGGCGTAGGTAGTCCAGTATTTCGTTGTTACCGACAGTAATGTATTCATCGTGAAACAGCTATCATTGAATGTCATTTGCTGTACATAACTTCTTTTTTGAATCGTAAATAACAACACTTTATAATTGATTGACTATGTCAACATTTGTACCGAATAAAGTGTTTTTGCGGGGAGTTTTACTTCCCGCTTTTTTGCATCGAATTGTCACTGGTGATGAAAAATGGATCCATTACGACAATCCGAAGCGCAGAAAGTAATGGGTTAAGCCCGGCCAACCATCAACATCAGTGGCAAAGCCAAATATCCATGGGTCTAAGCTCCTGCTCTGTATTTGGTGGGATCAGAGGGGTGTGATTTATTATGAACTGCTGAAACCGAATGAAACCATAATTGGGGACCGCTACCGACTGCAATTGATGCGCTTGAGCCATGCATTGAAAGACAAACGGCCGGAATACTCCGAAAGACCCGACATAGTCATTATGCTGCACGACAATGCTCGTCCGCACGTCGCAAAACCGGTACAAACATACCTGGAAACACTTAAATGGGGAGTCCTACCCCACCCGCCGGATCATCCAGACATCGCTCCTTCTGATTACCATTTGTCTCGTTCGATGGCTCATAGCCTGTCTGAGCGGAAGTTCACTTCTTACGAAGATTGTCAAAAATGGGTCGATTCGTGGATTGCATCTAAAGACTTCCGACAGTTCTTCCGACACGGTATTCGTACCCTGCCCGAAAGATGGTCAAAAGTAGTAGCAACCGAGGGGCAATACTTTCAAGTCCTAATAGTTCAGATTAGTCTGGAGTAAAAAGACCAAATGATCTCTGCATTTCGTAGCGCCTACTGCAAAGCGGCTGAAATATTAGCGCACATAAACAGAAATGCTGCTTATTTCAGACGATTCTAGGTAGGTATCAGAATATGGAGATTCGGCTGCTCCATCTCTGTCCCTGTCGTTGCGAGGTACATGCCTTTCGCAGAATCTTCTTCATCGAAACGTGTCTACGAACAAGTGCCAAATGTGGCACTTGTTCGTAGATGACTTGATCAAGGCCTAGGGTCTTTGATACCCCGTGCATCGAACATGCCAGCCATGCTTCGCCTCCAAGAACCCTCCGAACACGATCCAGCTACACACACACCGGATACGATGATCGAGTGCACATCCGGTTTTTCAACTCTCGCGATTTTTTGCAACTGCAAAAGAATCACGCGGTCTGGATATTTGCCTGGCTAGAGGCAGCCCGTTGTGCCGATGTATCCACGATGCAAAGCAGGAGAACTATCCGGACGGAAGAGGTCCAAAGAGGGCTGTGGAAAATGCGCAGGGTATATATGCGCCAAGCATGGAGTCTCTAGTGGGCTCTTGAAGTACCGAGACGAATCCTGAGGGATACTTCCTCAGAGGATTATATCGTTCCCGCAAAGTGAAAAAGGGCTCGGAGTTTGCCGCACCCGGGGACATAGATGCGCCCTTAACCGACCGTGGCTCTACTCCCGAAGACCGTGGGACAGAAGCGTGCACTCGGGCAAAGAGAGCGCCGGCAAACACACACACACACACCTGAAGACCATAATATCGCCCTCTCTTGACTACAATGAAGCAGGAAGAGAATCCACAAGTCCGAGATAAAACAGACCGGTGGTTTTTACGAATTTATTCCAAAGCTCGACACTGCTCGCCTGTGTGAAATTTGATCCGCACTTTTGCCAAGATTCGATCGGTCGCGGAGGGAGTCGATCTCGCGCGATCATGCACTCTCGTAGGTTAGGTTGACCATATTCATGCGAGATATCGGGAATCCAACCGTAATCTGGTTAGCTCTCCTATAGTTATATACCAGTACTACATAATACATGAGATTTTATTGGAATGAGTGGAATCCCGTGAAATTGAAGCGAACTACTGGGGAATGTTAAAGCTGAGCGCTCGATCCGAGAATCCTCTCTCGTCTTTTCATCCTTCTCTCTCTCTCTCCCTCTCTCTCTCTCTGTTGCTCTTACTTGGCGAAACTAGATCGAGATTCGCCGAGAGCTTGGCGTGTGCTAAAGGAGCTCAAAGAGCTTATGGAGGACGAGAAACCGAAGCGCAGGAAGACGTTTACACGCGTGCTCGTTCTCCTTTACTCTCTCTCTCCCTCTCTCTCTCTCTCTCTCTCTCTCTCTCTCTCTCTCTCTCTCTCTCTCTCTCTCCCTCTCTCTCACTCGCTCTCTCTCTCTCCCTCTCCCTCTCTCTTGCTCTTTCTCTCTGACTAAGATGCGCATTCCTGGTCAAACCGCATCCCGTCCTACGGCACACACATACACAAGTATAGCCCTTACTCGTGAAAGCAGTCGCGGCGGAGAGGCCTCTTCTTGCGCTACCGACGCCGCCGCCACCGCTCATACCACAACACTGCGCTCTTTTCCGTCTCTTCTTCTTCATCTTCTTCTCATTCCCTTCCTTTTTCCTCCTCCTAGTCTTCTTTTTTCGGAGTCGCCCCGCGATCCCTCTCGGTCTCTAGGCGATCGTTTTGCACCCTTTCGATGCTCTGTTTGCCCTCGGTGCGGTTACGCGGTTACGCATCGCGCTCCTTGCCAGCGCGAAATGAATATTTCGCTGGGAGCGCAGCAGTCGAACTGGCCGATCTTTAACCGACGACTGGTCAATAATCGTTGTCACGTTTTTTTTTTGCGCACGTTTTTTGTAATGGCGCTTCCTCTTTTCCGCAAACTCGATTTTACTCCAAACGGGTCGATGGGTGTGAATGAAACTACTTGGCAGCCGCGATGGGTAGAGAGAATTTTTGAGACTGACTCTTGCTGATTCGTGTAATATTTGGAAACGAAATATTTCGTGATTTTTGAGTAATATTTTTGCAGTAATACGAAAGAGCAGCATTATTGGGAGGAAAATTTATTTAATCATTTATTTGTATATTGAATATAAAGTTCATATTTATTTATATTCATTTATATATTTAAAATATAAAATTATTTTTATGGTGAAAGCAGATTTATTTTAAAGGATGGCGTCAATTTTGAAAACTACAAAAACCGCTTTTCGGCTCGTTGCCGCGATATCCTGCGTTCGGTATCTATGATTCCAGAGTAATTGTTCGGTTACCTTGAGTCAACATGATTTTGTTCGCTATTAACATTGAGTAATCATATCAGATAATCGATGCGTAAAACGAGATAAAAGTGCACTACCAGTCTAAATTACGAATAATTCTTTGGCTGTCCTAAGTAGACTTAATTTTGGTTTTGGTCTCGCGATCCTTGTGGCGAAGTTGATGGAATATTGCCGTCGGCGGGGAATACGCTATCACCTTTTTTTTGCCTTCAAAATATTTCTTTGATAAAATACCTTCTAATATTACCTTTTAAATATTTCTTCAAGAAGTTATCGTTCAATATTTATTTAATAAAATACCTTCAAACATTGCCGACAAATATTGGTCGACAAAAAAAGCCGTTGCATGACAAAAGTTCTCAAGGGGGTGGATGTAAGCAACTCCCTTCCCCAATCGCAACTTGCCCAAAGGGTAGAGCTCCAAAAAAAAATTGTTGAACTTCGAACTAAACTGGAAAAACCCGCGGATTTTCTGCGCCGCTCCCAACCGCGTGAATTTGCCCAACGAACTGATAGGCCCCGGTGACTCCTCGGTCTGCAATATAACGCTGTTAGTAATGTCATTCTCGCGGCTCCTCCCGGAATTTATGATAAATTGTCAGTGATTTACGGCTAATGGTGGCGGAGACTCGCGTTACACGCAAAGCGCTACGTCCGAGTAAGAGTTGCACAGTCGGCAACAGCAGGAAGAGCAGCCGCTTCAAGAATGACGGAGAAAGAGCGAGCCGAAGAGGGCAAAAGAGAGAGAGAGAGAGAGGGGTAGACCCGAGAAGTGCTGCTTGGGAGCAATGGAAAGCCCGCATCTCTCGCACAGACCCTTAGGTTTTACCCACGTGTGGACAACTCTACCCACACGCCCTCGTGATCGAACCAAGCCCCATACCTCCTGGCCGCTCCTTACGATCGGCGAGAGGAACGACAATTTCTTGATCGTTTCATTCGTGGCCGAAGAATCTTCCATTCACGCGAAATCTCTCTCTCTCTCTCTCTCTCTCTCTCTCTCTCTTTCTCTCCCTCTCTCTCTCTCTCTCTCTCTCTCTCTCTCTCTCTCTCTCTCTCTCTCTCTCTCTCTCTCTTTCCCTCTCTTCCCAACCGTTTCTCTCCGAGAGATCTCTGGGATCAATCGCGGTCTCTCTCCTCCGGGAGATGGAAGAGACGAGGCCGCGTGCATTCTCGTGCAATAACGCTCCGAAGTAACCGTTGCGTACATGCATACGGTCGCGCGCGCTATCGTTATGATTCAGTTCTCATACGTCTCGTCCGAGCCATTCTCCTCCAGTACCTACATAATCTTATAATACAACCGGCGCGCAGTAAAACAAGAAGAAGAAGAAGAAGAAGAAGCGGAAGGAGGACAAGAAGAGGAGGAGGAGGAGGAGAAAGAGATGCTGCAGGGTCTCCGGTGCAGGCGAACACATGCGGTAAGCCGTCCTGGTGCACAACCGCGACCTAGCCCAATCTCTGCGAGCAAGCCCACGCGAGGGACGAAAGAGAGACGGAGAGAGTGTATTTGCGGGCGCGCGTATAAAAGAGCGGCGCGAGGGAGTAGCCGTACATAACGCATTCCCCGTCGCGAGGCAGGTAGGGCGAGGCGCTGCCGAGAGAAACAGGGAAGAAGGGCGTTAAGAACACTATAGATATATAAGGTGTCTCAAAATTACCTGACATGTTTATTTATTGATAAAACGTACTATTCGGTTGAGAAGTACGAATATTTTTATTTGGAGCTGGGTTGAAATTCCGAACTTTGAATGATCCGTCGGTTTAGAATTCCAAGTTTTAGTGTTCCGAAATTCAAGATGGGGCCGGATTGAAATTCCGAACATTGAATGGTCAGAACGCTCAAAACTCCGAAAGAATACTACCCCGAAAGATCAAAACTCTGAAATAATTGTACACGGAATACCAAAACTCCGAAAATCCGAACACCGGAAGTTTCAAAATTTTCAATAAATGGACGAATTACGTCAAGATTTTTTTTATTAAGGCCGCAGGCCACAGTAACTGGCATAAAATAATGTGCGAATTTAACAATTTTTCGTATGAAAAAGTGATTCACTCATAAAATTAATTACACATCTATTTTGTATGAATATCAAGCGGTTGGATTTTTTTTTTCGATGTACAAAACGTCCGACTACTAATATTTTCTTTTGTTATCTTTTTTTTAGGCGCTCCGCGGCGTGACATTTAGCATCCACAATTTTTTACCTAGAACAAAAAACAAAAATTCTCGTCAATCTACATTAGAATACCTAGAGAAGTACGTAAGGAATTTAAAAAATATTGTTTTATTCAAAAGTTGTAGGTATTTGAATTTAAGAAATGAATTTTCAGTCAAAAATTTCGTTATAACTGCTCATAAACTGCTCATAAAATGAAAAGTTTTCGTTTAATCAAAAATTCCCATCGTACTTCTCTGCAAAATGCAATTATAAACATAACTTTTAAATTTGAAGTAAATCGAGTGAAAATTGTTGAAGTTATTTGTAACGCCAATTGGAAAACGCTGTTTCGAGAAGTTTCGAGTAGTCGTCCATTTTGTACATTGTTAAATTCGCACATGATTTTATACCCGTTACTGTGGCCTTAAGAAGTGATTTTACGTCAATTTTGAAAATTGTTTAGACAATTTACGTTCTACATCATTTGATGTCGACTGTGTAGACTTTTGCTGGTATGATCTTGACGCGGCCGGGTTCAAATTCCGAACTTTGAATGGTCCGACGGTTTAAAATTCCTAATTTTAATGTTCCGAAATTATAATTTTCGTCAAGATCATATTCGTATTTTTCAAATAAGTAATACGTTTTATTGATAAATTAAAATGTCAGGTTATTTTGAGACACCTTCTAGATGTATATACAGGGTGGCGCAAGAAGCGACCCCCGGAAGGAAAATTTAGATAGCTTGTATCAATACCTATCCGAATGGGTGGTCAAAGTTTGCATCGTTGGAATGCGACGGAAGTTTTTTTAATTCCTCTGATTTTATTACAATACAATTTTTGTTGAATTGAGGGAGGCCCGTGACGAGCAGAAAAATGTCGTTTTTCCTAATTTTCTTTCTCTACTAGATTATTTATTTGGGATCTGAAAAAAGCATACGTTGAACTTATTTCGCTGATTTTTTAATGAAAAAAATTAAAATTAAAATTAACAACGTTATTGAGGTATAATAAAGCCTCTATATAAATAATGTAGTCCAACGGCCGAATCGATAACTTGACGTTGGTACGAAAAATAAAAATAAACACGTTTTATAATCTACATGAATGTAGTTCACGTTATACGTAGCTGTTTTTTTTTGTTCAAGAAAAAGAAATTGACAAAATGACGGGGTTCGACAAAAAAACGTGTAGTTTTGGCGAAATTTTTACTTATATTCGGAGGCTTAAGAAATACTGAATAAAAAAAACGGCTACGAACAGTGACAGCTATTGCATTTACGAAAAACTTGTTTTTTTTTTAAATTGAAAATTAAAGAATTATAGTTAGAGTTATGATTCTGCCCAGGGCGAGAAAAGTTGTTTCGAGAAAAACGCGATTGAAAGTTTTCGTATACGAAAATCCCTGCGCTACCTGCTCTCACTAAACCGTCTGTAACTTGGTGAATGTTTAATATTTTAACTTGATACTTTTTTCACATATTCTTGAACATGTATACTTTGAGAAACTGCAAAAAAAAACTTTTTTTCCATCCATTACAATGGTGTGGCTTATTTAAGGTCGTAGATCTCTACTAAAGATAGAAAAAATCATTTGAGTGATTCTCATACCCAAGTTGGCGAAGGAAAATATGAGCAATTAAAGAAAAGTTACATTTCGTTGCATTCCAACGATGCAAACTTCAACGTAATGCGAATCGCCCCTCACGTATATTCTACGATATTTTTCAGTCTTCGAGAAAAAAGCATTTCTTATTTTTCCTATAGTATAGATATTTTTTTTCATATTTTCTTTTTCCTCTGTGCATGCGCTTTCCTGATAGAAGTTTTCAAAACCAATTGGCCACACTATCATAAGTATTTTTTTTGTCGTCTGAACTTTAGTACCTCATTTTCTCAAACGTGTTTGAAACTTTTGATCGGAATATGTGGCATTCACGTTAGTGCTCAGTTAGTCATTTATTTCCCCACTCAATAGTGCACTTCTCAACGATAACCCAAGTAAAAAAAATAGTGACGAAAGTACATACACGGGAGAGAAAAATAAGAAACGCTGTTTTCTCAAAAACTAAAACGATGGTAGAACACACATGGAGCTGATGCACATAGGTATTGATACGAGGCTTCCAGATTTTCCTTCCGGACGTCAAGTTTCAGTCCACCCTGGAAAGTGAGTTTGAGGACATTCGACTGGGAGGATCATCCTCACAGTAGCCTCCACACCCTCCATACTCCAACTCAAACCCAAACAAACCCCAATATCTTCAAAATCCCCTTTCCTCATGACGCCCATCATACAAAGACCCAACCTGCCAGTCTCCAAAATCGCCCATTCGTAAAAAAAACCCATCAAGAGCCGTCCTCAAAGCAACCAGACGTGCCAATAGCCAACATACATCCAACACGTTCAAAAATGCCTTCCCCCATATACATGCATGTAAATCTTGCCTGCGTACATCAGCATCCGTATACGATCGAGGGAGCAAGGGAAGTGGAAAGAAGAGCTGGAGGATGCTGGAGGAAGGACGCTGAGTATGCAGCAAGAGGGACGCAAGGGAAGATGGCAAAAGACGAAGAAGGCTGAACGCGGGAAGGCCGCGTGCAATCCGTTGCAGCAAGAGTTAGCAGGGCGGTGCGTGGGTCACAATGCCCTCGGGCATCGTGTACCTCCCTTTTTCTCTCTTTCCACCTCAGGAAAGCGTGAGAGCGAGCAAGAGAGAGAGAGAGAGAGAGAGAGAGAGAGAGTGAGAGAGAGAGAGAGAAAGAAGGAAAGAGCTAGCGCGCGCGACTCGTTATGGAAAGCACACACAGGATATTGTTGCTCGTATATATGGAGGAACTCTCGTAGGAAAGCGGGCTCTCCGTCTCGCTCGCTCTTTCTCCGAGCTTGTACTATGCAGATGATTCCGCGATATGGGCTATTCATCCTGAGTCATTTAAGAGAGTTTATGCGGTGTTTGCTGCTCGTACGCACGGCTCACCTTCCCTCCACTGTGTGTGTGTGCATACTTCCATGCATAGTAGTATGGGCACATACCTGTATCGCGTAACACCTATGCCTCCATCGCGTACTGTTATTACAACGCGTATCGAAACTTCTTCGAAACGCGGTCTCTCCTTTCGCGTGACTTCATCTTTTTTTTTCCAAAAGGGATTTTGCGCTGTCGCGCGCGCTGCAAGTTTATGAATGAAAAAAGAGGTGTGCGTGGAGGGGAGGAATGGGGGGTGAGGATACTGAGGCCGAGTTGGGATTGGAAAGGGGTTGCAAAAAGTGTGCCTCGGGCTAGCCTTGATGCCTCGAACGCGATACAGTGTGCCCACCCACGTGGCTATAACGGACCGAGCTTGTCTGACCATACCCGTGCCTATTCTACTCGCCCGGGTCGGATACTTTCAGGCTCAGTCGGGATATTTACTTTTCATGATTTTTCTTCGTTGCCGTTCTTAGTGTTTTCATATCCTGAGTTGGCTCTCACGGGCGCCGGGTTAAAATTCCGAACTTCGAATGGTCGGACGATTTTAAATTCGTAATTCAAAGGGGTTAGGCCACGGTAACGGGTATAAAATCATGTGCGAATTTGACAACTTTTTTTCGTATGAAAAAGTGATTCACTCATAAAATTAATTACACATCTATTTAGTATGAATATCAATCTGTTAGGAAATATATATATATATATTTTTTTTTCGATGTACAGAATGGAATTCTACCAATATTTTCTTTTAGGCGCTTCGCGGCGTGACATTTAGCATCAACAATTTTCTACCTACAACAAAAAACAAGAATGCTCGTCAATCTATATTAGAATACCAAGAGAAGTACGTACGGAATTTAAAAAATATTGTTTTATTCAAAAGTTGCAGGTATTTGAACTTAAGAAATAAATTTGCAGTGAAAAATCTTGTTATAACTGCTCATGTAATGAAAAGTTTTCGAATAATCAGAAATTCCGTACGTACTTCTCTGCGAAATGCAATTACGAACATAACTTTTAAATTTGAAGTAAATCGAGTGAAAATTGTTGAAGTTATTTGTCACGCCAATTGGAACAAAGCTGTTTCGAGAAGTTTTGAGTAGTCGGCCAATTTGTAAATCGAAAAAAAAAAAAATTCTAACAGCTTGATATTCTTACTAAATAGATGTGTAATTAATTTTATGAGTGAATGACTTTTTCATACGAAAAAAATGTGTTAAATTCGCACATGATTTTATAACCGTTACTGTGGCCTAACCCCTTAATGTTCCGAACGTACAAGTTTCGTAAAGATCATGCAAGCGAAACTCTACACAGTTGACTGTAAATGATGTAGAACGGTACGAGTAGCGATAGAAAAAGGATACAAATATGATTTCTTATATGGTTTATTTGAACGACCAGTAATACGACATATAAAACTCCGAATATTTAATATTAAGCATGTCACAAAATTCCGGAATTTTACTATAGAAAACGAGCTATATCGGAAAGTTTAAATATAATAAAAGCTAATAAGAGATTCGTCAGGTTCACGAAAGTTTTGGAGTCCGGAAACCATAGCCTCAATCATCCAGTTTGCCAAAACTAAAGTTTAGATAGTGTAAGATTCCGATAAAGAACGTTCAGAAGGGGGCCGGGTTGAAATTCCGAACGTTGAATGCTCCGACGGTTTAAAATTCCTAATTTTAATGTTCCAAAATTCAAGGTGGGGCCGGGTTGAAATTCCGAATTTTGAATGGTCGGGACGCTCAAAACTCCGAAAGAATACTACCCCGAAAGAATTTTACACGAAAGACCAAAACTCCGAAAATCTGAATACCGTCAAAATAATTCGGCTATGGAAGTTTTAAAAGTTTCAACATTCTCAATAAATCGTCGAATTATTTCAAGTTTTTTTTAAATTAAGAAGTGATTTTACGTCAATGTTGAAATTTGTCTAGACAATGCTATACGTTCTACGTCATTTACGGTCAACTATGTAGACTTTCGCTGGCATGAACGCGACGGGGCCGAGTTGAAATTCCGAACTTTGAATGCTCTAGCGGTTCGAAATTCCTTATTTTAATGTTCCGAAATTACAAACTTCGTCAAGATCATTCCAGCGAAAGTCTACACAGTTGACTGTAAATGATGTAGAACGTATAACGTTGTCTAGACAAATTTTAAAATAGAAGTAAAATCTCTTCTTAATAACAACAAATTCTTGAAATAATTCGTCGATTTATTGCAAATTTTGAAACTTTTAAAACTTCCATAGCCGAATTATTTGAATCATTCAAAGTTTCGAATTTCAACCCAGCCCTGTTCAGATTTTCGGAGTTTTGGTCTTTCGTGTAAAATTCTTTCGGAGTTTTGATCTTTCGGGTTCGTATTTTTTCAAAGTTTTGATCGTTCGTGGTGGAATTTTTCCAGAATTTTGTTCATCCTTCACGTTTTATTGTCAACATATAATGTAAGGATGTTTAGCTATCGATGATTCTTATCGATATTCTTATTGTCCGAACTTTTCTCCATGCAAACCTTCGCCATTCAGCAACTCGAATTTCCAACACTACAATTTTTCGGAACAGTGGACTCTAATCATGAGAAGTTGATATTTGTTTTGTGTCCTGTGCGTCCATGTCGACGCTTTGTCAGGCGGTTCCATGATTATTGTTATTTCATTCCTTAGTGTATTATTATTTTCGGTTACATGATAATTCTGTTTATAAAATTTTGGAATTATCAATTTGCAGAAGTATTGAGTACTAGCTAATAAATTCGGAATTTTTGAGTGTTGTGATCATTCAAAGTTCGGAATTTCAACTCGGCCCCCTCTCACGCTTCCCTTTTGCATTTCGTCTTTCCAGGAGGATTACAGCCAGCGTAGACGTCTCTCGACCCCAAGCGGAAGCCCAAGCCCCGCCAGGCCCGCCCGCCTCTCCCGCTCGACCGGCACCCTCACCCGTGACGAGGATCCACCCTTTTGCGAACTCAGGAACACCCTCACGAGAGACAATCAGGGCCAGGAGGCCGAGCGAAAGGGATGGTTCAAGTCGTTGTCGCGAAAGAACAAGACTAGCGCCAAGGTACAGACTGCGACCTCGATTTAGATCATCTCTTCCTTATCTTTCTTATGATTTTTTCCGACCAACATACGTTTTTTTAAAATTCAACCCAATGTTTCCAACCAACATGCGTTTTTCAAAATTCATATCTAATATATGAATATTTAATTAAATATTGCCGAGTGGAAAACGTAACTCATCACCGCCTAGCCACAAGCTAGTAAAGTGATGTTTCGAATCGCCATTAGCTAGCTGTCTTAGCGATTGACTACCCAGACTTGTAACGCTTTAATCCTCTAGTGACTGAATACAAAAAATTAGATGTTGACTAGATAGAAAGAAATATCCCACGGCTGTATTATATTTCTGACCTACCCGTGACCTATTTTTTTTCAGCTAACGACTGGAAACAAAATATTAGGTGGCGATCAGATTTTTAAAAAATGGCGGCTATATATCTATATTTTCGTGATTTTTTTGCACATTATTTACATCATTGGGCCCTTTTACGACATTCTTCGTTGTTCATTAATTAGGGTTATGATATTTGCGCTGTAAATCAATTAATGGTTCAATTTTGAATTATCTCAGACAAACGCTTACGCCGTAACGTGGTTTCGATCCCGGGACCTCTTGGGTGATGAGTTGTGACGTCCACTGAGCCAGTTCTACTTGTTTAGTTTCTGAACTTTCTTATCGTCTACATATGTTACACTATACAATGTCAGTTACTGAAATTGGGGGAAATGTTACTGAAAAATGGGTGGATTAACAAATGTAAATAACATTATCGGATCAATGACTCAATTGCGTTCGTATTGAGAGCGATAATCGCATAGAATTACATAACCTTAAATTGGATTAGTCCGATCATTTATTCCGGCTAGTGCGGCCGCAGTTGGGAAGTGTTGACTAGGTCATCGCGAGATACCGACTTGAGTACTTTATTCATTCGCAACGTTATCTGTAACTCAATTTGCTTAACCAACCATGAGCCAGTGGCTCGATGGAACTACACGTATTCACATAACCACACTTTGTCATTCGTGACCAAGATCGGCTAGGCAGTGACTAGCCAAGGGGTGCACAGTCACAGTTATCTAGCTAGGTCATGGCGAGATACCCACTTGAGAATTTTTGCATTCACAACGCCATCTGTAACTCAAGTTGCTTAGCCAGCCATGAGCCAATCGCTCGATGGAACTACACGTATTCACATAACCATACTTTGTCATTTGTGACCAAGATCGGCTGGGCAGTGACCAGCCAAGGGGTGCGCAGCCGCAGTTAGCTGGCTAGGTCATGGCGAGATACTTACTTGAGAATTTTTGCATTCGCAACGCCATCTGTATCTCAAGTTGCTTAACCATCCATGAGCCAATCGCTCGATGGCACTACACGTAGTCACATAACCACACTTTGTCATTCGTGACCAAGATCGGCTGGGCAGTGACTAGCCAAGGGGTGCACAGCCGCATAGCTGACTAGGTCTGAGAATGCTTGCATTCGCAACGCCATCTGTAACTCAAGTTGCTTAGCCAGCCATGAGCCAATCGCTCGATGGCACTACACGTAGTCACATAACCACACTTTATCATTCGTGACCAAGCTCGGCTGGGCAGTGACTAGCCAAGGGGTGCATAGCCGCCGTTAGCTAGTTTTAGCTAGGTCATGGCGTCATGCCCACTTGAGAATTTTTTTCTTTTGCAAACTAAAACTCAAGTTAGCTAGCCAGCCATGAGTCACTTGCTCGATGGAACTACACGTAGTCACATAACCTCACTTTGTCATTTGTGACCAAGATCAGCTGGGCAATGACTAGACAAGGGCTGGATAACAGAACATTCGCAATATTACTAGCTCATAGCGAGCCAACCATTGGTCAGTTCGTATGAGCTCAATTGGGCGAGCCAGTTACTAGGTCGTAACTCAGGCAGGCTAGAACAATTTCTACCCGGGTTCATATATTAGATATTAATCAAATAAATAATAATAATATTAGTATATAAGACAGTACGAAAGAATTGGCAATTCTACCTTTAAATTCCAAGCCACCCTTTCTTCTTCATCGAAATTGCACACATCCGCGTTTGCTGCTTTGGACCTGAGCAACCCACGATACACCAATTTTCCGATGCATCAAGCTCCGCGAATTATCGGATTACGTCGGATTAACGATTCCCGCGAGATGCTAAATTCCTGAAGGCCTATTATACGCGGGGTTAGAACGTACATGCGCGTCTGCCGCAAATCTCTCGGGAACATCTTGCCGCGCGCAAACTTTATACACTTCACTGGGGGTCTCTCAGTCTCTCCCTAGCTCTCTCTCTCTCTCTCTCTCTCTCTCTCTCTCTCTCTCTCTCTCTCTCTCTCTCTCTCTCTCTCTCTCTCTCTCTCGCGGGCTTCGTTCCCATGCACTCGAACGATCATGAGAACATATCGCGCTCGTCGATACATGATAAATATATATAATGTACATACATACGCACTCCCAACTATATATACATGCATATGCAAGCATACCGCATTGCTGTGTGTAGGATCCCCATAGCCGCCTCGGAAATTCGTCATTTTTTTTCTCTCTCTTCATACGCGAAGCAAAAAAAAATGTCGATAAAGCATGACGATAAGAGCGGATCAGAGTCATGCACGGTTCTCCTGCATCCCCGATGTTATTACCAGCTCGCATTGTATGTTTACTATTTATGTATACACACATGCGATATATGTATATGAAATGCAGTACCAGCGGCTACATTCATCAGTCAGCACGAGGTAGATATCTTCCTCTCCGTTGGAGGCTTAAGAATGATTCCCGAGAGGGGTGCAGTGCGCGCACTCGGTGAGCCATTAGGGCCACTACAACCACCAATTATCAGTTTGATTAAATGCTTAACTAACTCCGCGCGCTCTGTGGTTTAATTTAATCGGGAGATTAAGTGCGCGGGCTTCATCCAGATCGTGTGTACTTATAAATGCATACACATAGATGTTTACACACGTGTGTGTACAAATCTTGAGGTTTAGACGCTCGAGAATAATCAGCTGGATTCGTATTCCGAAGAGAGTTCCAGTGGAGGCTTAAAATGCGCAAAAAAATGGGTAATTTCATAAATGTTTCGTTTTAGGAGACGATGAATGATTGTTACGTGCGATCAGCCGAGTCTGCGTCATCGCGATCTGTGGGCGATTTAATCCGGATGGAATTGCTAGGCGATTAAAGAGAAAAAAATGTATGCATGGGTGTACCCGTGCAGACATTTGTTGAGGAGTCCCCGGATCCTACCACATCCCTATAGGGATTTGGACGCCGCACGTAGGGTGTCCACATTGGTATTTAAGTGGATTCAGATCTACTCATTAAGTGGAGTCAGATCTACTCATTTTGTATATCCACATAGTTTGTCCAGACAACTAAACGTACAGAACGCGATGGGATTAGAGCTTGAACTGTTGAAGCTTTTTCTATTGCGGGTGTTATTCCGATATCAACAAGTTGTAATATCGGAATACCAGTATTTCGATATTTATGAGAAACCTTGGTCAAAATCGTTAGAAGCTTGAAAGTGAAGATGCAAGTTATAGAAATAATAGTGTACACCTAAGTAAAACCACAGTATTTATTAAGAGTTACAGTCTTTTATTGAGATCTTCATTTATTATACATTTCGACACATACTCTGCTATGTTCTTAAATATATCGAACCCAACATAAAATAAATAAAAATATTTTTTAAAAAATAGAAACTTTCATGTAAATAAGTGGTAAACGAGCAAAATTAAAATTAGGAAGTTTTATGTAAGACAGAGCGTGGCGGATAGTATTAAGGGGTTAGGCCACAGTAACGGGTATAAAATCATGTGCGAATTTAACCATTTTTTTCGTATGACAATGTGATTCACTCATAAAATTAATTACACATCCATTCAGTATGAATGAAAATGGCATAGCTTGTGGCAGGTAGGTGACAGCATAGTCACTTTGATTAACGAGATAGAGATTGTTGAAACAATGACCGCAAAAAACAGCGGGCATCTAAAGTTTCGTCTCTCAGAGACGACCTTACCTTATTGCAGGGGTAAGTCGCGGAAGAAAAGGCCCTTCCTGATTCCACACTTGATAAAGAAGTTGACACTTCGGAAATATTGCATCTAGGTAATAATATTTTAAGGCAGTTAAACGTAATAAAAAAAACAAGTATAAGTACCATAACTTCAATGGAAATAACAAGAATGTTACGATATTCCAATTTTTTAACTCTGATATCGAAATATCGGTATTATTCGAATCCAATATCGGATTTTTGGTCCGATATTCCGGTTTTTCGATACTATCGAAAACGGGTATGCTCTCAATAATCTCCTATCAAGAATCGTATCAGATTCTGTTCGATAACGCAGGAATCCTTCAGGATTCAAATTGGCTTCGTACAGAGATCCGATTTGATGACAGAATCCCTATCAGGACGTGGGGACAACTATGGCGATCCAATTGGATCCCTACGACGATTTCCGCGCGGGTGGCCCAAAAACGCTGACCACGCATGAAGGTGGGAGAAGAGATAATTAGAATCGAAAGAAGCGCGATGGCACAAAGCCTCATCATCGCGACGAGGATGTTTGCGGAGTGAAGATTCAAAGGGGCAACATAGAAAGAGAGGGTATATCCGTGCAGGGTCGTAAGTCTCATGACTCATGAAGACACCGCCGCATAAAGAGCGACGCGCCACACGCTCGCTTCAAGTTCATTATTTTTCGATTCGCACACGGGATATAGGTAGTAGGTGTACACACCTTTGTACTCGATGAGGAGTAACTCTTGGCTCGTGTGTACTACATACACAATGTAGCTAATCCTATCGAGGGATCGTGAAACGGCTCATCGGTTCGTCTCTCTCAGCCTTTCTCTCTCCCTCCCTCTCTCTCTCTCTCTTCTTCACCTCCTCAAATGTACGGACACGTATGTACGTGTACGTATCGCAAAGAGCAAGACACAGGCATTAATCCAACATCCCCGGGGCATGGAGCTGAGATCCCCAGGATTCCTTTTTTTGTGTCCCTTGAAGAACAACGAGCTGCCTTACATCGGATTAACTAGACCGCAAGCGATCAGCCTGCCAGCCCGTACATATGTATGTGTTTATCTATGGGGAAATGGGATTTTCAAGACAGTGGAGTTTGGGGACCACCCCCAAAGTAGCCAGTTGAGCTGATGGAGCTTCGCAGGTATAAGGGACTTAAAACATCCTGTCTTTGTATACACACATACATGTGTGGGTAAAGTATATAATATGTCTGGGATATGTGTGTATACACTCTTTATAGAGATAATGGACTCGCGTTCTCCTGGCGCGAACGCCTACCGGGAACGCGAAATTTGCTGTAATGTTCTCGCCAGCAGGATAATTTTAGACTCGCATCATCTTCTTGCTTCTTTTCTTTCCCTGTCTCTGTCTGGCTAACCCTCTCTCTCTCTCTCTCTCTTTGGATTTAGACTGAACTCTTCATACTTCAATGCTTGTTGGTCTTGTTGATCAGCATGTTGTTATTTCGCAGCCTCCTTTCTTCAGTCTCCTGTAGTTTCAACTTTTTATTCATTTTATTCCTGTGTGGATCTGCTGTGTTTGTATAAGCGGTGTGTGATTTATCGCACGGTGCTGTTAAGGGAGCTTGGACCGCAGACTACGAAATAAACAATTTTCTGTCCATCTATCTCTCTCTCTCTGTCGGTCCCTGCTTCGATGTAGGGTAAAGCCCGTAAAGAGTATGCACTTTATAAACTTTTATTTTGTAGGGAGAAAAATAAGGCAACTGACACTATCGACAGTAATATGAGAGTCTTATTCTCAATCGTGGATTTTATTTAAATATAATGATATTAGACAGGAGACACAAGTGCTCGTGTCTGAGTCTCAAGCCGAACTCTTCGTTCAACGATACCGCCCGTTAATAATCGGGGAACGGGACGCGTCAATCGGCCTTCAGCACCGGCGTGATTACGTTTCTTATACCTTAACAGGAATATTCGTCTTAATCTCTACGTCTTGTACATTTCTTATGTCTTAAGTGGAATATTCGTCTTAATCTCTACGTCGTGTACAGTTCTTATGTCTTAAGTGGAATATTCGTCCCAGCTTCTACAATTTATAGAAAAATTAATTTCGATAATCAACTTTGTACTTATTCAAATGAAGCTTTGGTCATTTAGGAACATTATTTTTAATATAAATCTTAAGTAACAATCTCGAAAAAATATTTTTTTAAAGGCTTGAGCTTAGAACTCGTCCCGTGCGAACTCTTAGGGTGCTGTGTTGCAAAGAGTACGCGGTGGGAACCTTTCTTAGGAGCTAAAAGTGCGCATGAGAGCGGAGTAGTGGTAAGGAATGGTGATAGGGTGCGTACCCGGTAATTATGTAGTTTGAGGACTTTTCCGAAAAACGACGGAATTATTTTTTTGCCATGAGCTGCTTTAATTGGTCACCACTATGGACCACGTCAGCTTCCGTCGGGGGAAGCTGACGTTTTCTTTTAATTCCATAAGTTATGGGGTTTTGAAGTTCTTGGAGACACGTAATAAAAAAGGGCATTTTAAAATATTTCGAGACCTATTTTGGAGGTGGGAGGTGGGGGGATTTATAAACGAAACATTCCTGAATACGATGACGAAGAGAAATCGTGGAGGTCACTTCCCTCTCTCCCCCTGCAGCCGTTGTTTGAGCTTTTTGGGTTGTTATTAGGGTCCTAAAAATTATCAACGTAGTACAATTGTAGTTCATTTAACCCTTCGAGTGCACACTGGGTCGTTTTGACCGTATGTATTTAGTATTTTTCAATGTATTTTTCCAAGTATGCCCCACTTTGAACGAATGTTTTCGCCTTCAATGTTCGTTTTCCTCAAATAATGAATTTAAGGCCATAAAATATGGATAATTTACTACAAAAAACGTCTCTACAGAAAAAAAAAACAAAAAATGCACCGCGATGGGGTAAATATATTTAAAAGCTACGTTTAGTGTCTTTGGGGGAGCTCCACCCCCATCCACCCCCACAAGGGGCTCTGTCCCTTGACCTCGCCGTGGGGTTGCACCCCCGAGACCCCCTGCGTGGCCGCATCAGGCACCCTCGGCATACAACATACAAAAACAGAGGGAGGGGGCAGGGGGTTTTAGGAAGGCTTCTTTTATAAATACCCCTACTCCCCACATCCAGTATAGGCGTTCCGAAAATGTTCGAGAATACGCTATTTTATAACGTGTTTTACGTCAACTTCAAAACTCTATACCTTTTTATGGGGGTGGCTGCTGCGATTTATTTTCGGCATTGCATTTGAAAAGGCTTTTTCATAAATGCCCCCCCCCCCCCCCCGCTCCCAATGTGTCGAAATATTTAAAAATGCCCTACTTTATCACGTGCTTTCGCGAACTTCGAAACCCCATAACTTATGGAATTAATGGAAAGTGTCAGCCTCCCCCGAATATCACTCAATATAACGGAATAAACAAGTTTACGGTGAAAAAAATGTCCATCCGTTTTTCGGAAGTTCTCAAATTGCATAATTACCGCGTACTTTTACCAAGTACGTGTTTTTAGTCTATGGTCACTATAACTTTCGTAAGCAAACAAAACGGCGACACAACCTCCCAATAGAAACAAAATTTGTATCACAAATTTCAAGTATAATAACATTCGTTGGGTGCAAACTTATAGCAAACCTTACAAAACGTGTTTAAAATTGTTCTAAAATAGGATCCTTCCCTTCGAAAATCTATTATTGGTCATAAAATTGGAAATAAATACCCGGACGAAGCGAGTTGTTCAAGACCTTGACATTACATATGCCACTGACAAGTTAGGTGGTGTTGCCAACGCAAGAAAAAATAAAACAATTAAAAGCACTGCGTACTCTTTGGTGGCTCTACCCTACCTTCGTCTTCTCTCGCTCAATGACTTTTCGTAACCGGAAATGAGTGGCAGTGAATTTTAGGGGAAACATTTTTGAGATGGAAATTGTGCAATTTGTTTGAAAATGGGGTTTGTTTCTATTTATAGCCCGTGGACAAGAAGCCGAGAATACCGGAAAGCGAAATTCTGACCACCGGCACCGAAGACGAGGAGGCCTCGTCAGCACCCGAACGCGTTTCCGTTCAGAAGAATCTTCGATTTTTCGGTGATACCGACCAGGAATCACTCTCGTCGAATCGTCAGCGCAGGTACGGTTGGCAATTGCACTTACTGCTGGCAGAGAAATATGGTCGGATGCATCTGACTCGACCCACCTGAACGATTTGCATAGTTTGAATGCAAAGAAAATCGTTTTTTTTTTTATTTATTAATTTTGAGAATCAATGGAGTCCTTCATTCTTTTGGCATCCGGCATGTATAGAAATATGTAATTACGGAGGACAAAATGTTCATATCTCGTAAAAAAAAACAATTACATTAAGGGTAAGAAATTTGAAAAACTTGTATATATTAATTTCCGGAGGTTGCAACTTGAATTTTTCCACATAAACATCCTGTATCTTTTAAAAGAAGCCGGATCGAAAATTAAACTACTTTTGAGTGCGAAATCAACCCTCATGAGGGGGTGAAAAGTTTGAAAAAATGCATCTAGAAAAGTAGAGAAATCGCAACTTTACTTTTTCCACATTCATGTTTCGCACCCTAAAATAGCACAATGAGAATTTGAACAATTTTCGAGTTGCGGAACCGACCCTCGCAAGGGGGTGAAAAGTAAAAAAAGTATCTATCAAAGTAGACAGATTGCAACTTTACATTTTCCCCATTCACATTTTGCATCCGTAAAAGACTACAAAAGGAATTTCAAGAATTTTCGAGTTCCGGAACCAACCCTCACGAGGGGGTGAAAAGTTTAAAAAAAGGTATTTACCAAAGTAGAGAGATAGCAACTTTACTTTTTCCACATTCACATTTTACATCCCTAAAAGAGCACAAACAGAATTTCAACAATTCTCGAGTTCCGGAACCAACCCTCACGACGGGGGTGAAAAGTAAAAAAAAACGTATTTACCAAAGTAGAGAGATAGCAACTTTACTTTTTCCACATTCACATTTTACATCCCTAAAAGAGCACAAACAGCATTTCAACAGTTTTCGAGTTCTGGAACCAACCCTCGCAAGGGGGTGAAAAGGAAAAAAACGTATCTACCAAACTAGAGAGATCGCAACTTTACTTTTTCCACATTCACATTTTGCATCCCTAAAAGAGTACAAACAGAATTCCAACAATTTTCGAGTTCCGAAACCAACCCTCACGAGGGGGTGAAAAGTAAAAAAAACGTATTAATCGAAGTAGAGAGATTGCAACTTTACTTTTTCCACATTCACATTTTACATCCCTAAAAGAGCACAAACAGAATTTCAACAGTTTTCGAGTTCTGGAACCAACCCTCGCAAGGGGGTGAAAAGTAAAAAAACGTATCTACCAAACTAGAGAGATCGCAACTTTACTTTATCCACATTCACATTTTGCATCCCTAAAAGAGTACAAACAGAATTCCAACAATTTTTGAGTTCCGGGACCAACCCTCGTAAGAGGGTGAAAAGTAAAAAAACGTATCTACCAAACTAAAGAGATTGCAACTTTGCTTTTTCCACATTCACGTTTTGCATTCCTAAAAAATACGGTCAAAATTTCAACAATTTTCATGTCCCGGAATCCACCCTCAAGGGGTTGGAAAGTAGAAAAAAATTGTTATATATATATATATATATATATAAAACAATTTTTTTCAATACAATATATATATATATATATATATATATAACAATTTTTTTCAATACAATAAATATATATATATATATATATATAACAATTTTTTTCTACTTTCCAACCCCTTGAGGGTGGTTTCCGAGACATGAAAATTGTTGAAATTTTGACCGTATTTTTTAGGAATGCAAAACGTGAATGTGGAAAAAGCAAAGTTGCAATCTCTTTAGTTTGGTAGATACGTTTTTTTACTTTTCACCCCCTTACGAGGGTTGGTCCCGGAACTCGAAAATTGTTGGAATTCTGTTTATACTCTTTTAGGGATGCAAAATGTGAATGTTGCATCCTTTATATATATATATATATATATATATATATATATATATATATATATATATATATATATATATATATATACACATATATATATATATATATATATATATATATATATATACATATATATATATATATATATATATATATACATTTAGCATACTCTTTCAACCCAGAGTAAACAAATTAAAAAAACATTGAAGATTCGTCGCCAATTGTCGACTCCCTCTGCCGAATGGATGTCGAAAAAAAGAAATGTCAGTGATTCACGAATATTTACGTATGTGTCCGTAGGGGCAAACGTTCCGACGATCATGCGAACGCGAGGTGTGACGTAACGATCTCGTCGAGCCGCCAGAATTTGAGCGTGTCGACGCCACCGAGGAAGCCACCGAGGCTCGCCGAGAGCGCATTGTCCTCGGGTGAAAGTACGACCGGCGACAGCAGCCAACAGAGCCAGAATTCCCAGAGATCGCAACGATCGGTCGTTTACTTGCACGCTGCGACAGGTGAGTGTAAGATCCGAAGATTCGAGTACCGCGGAAGTAACGAGGAAGGCGGTACAGCGGAATAAAAAACTGCTGCAAAATCCTGAGATTTGCTGAGATAAAAAAAAAAACCAATTGCCTTGATTGTTGAAGTTGGCGAGATTCCGGGACCGAACGAGAGACGACGCGCTGCAAGCCGTGACGAATTGAACAGACCTCTTCAGGCCCACACGAAAACGGTCTCGAGGAGCGTGAGCGTTCTCGCACCCTGGAAGCCACGCCACTATCGCGAGCCCTTCGAGATCAATTACGACCAGCAGCAGCAGCATCAAAAGCCACCGACTACCATGAGACGAAGACAAAGGAGTCGCGAGACACTCAGCAGACGCGGCAAGGAACCACGGCGCGTCAAGGACAACGCTTCGAAAACCGGTAACTCTCGCTCATTGTCGATCGACTCGAACAAACGAGTCGGACGAGTTTTTCACGATACAGACGTAGGAATCGGTTGCATGTATTGTTTCCATTTTTAGGCGATCTCCATAAATCATCTCTGTCTGCATCCGCATACTTTATTATCTCTGAAAGCTAAATGAAATTTTTTTGCACGCCTGAAAAACTCATTTGACCAATGTCGTAGAATTTAAATGCCTTTTATCAACTTGATTAAATCAAATCAATTTCACTGGTTCGATAAAACTTAAGGTAGTACCTCCACAGAAGAGTTGCATTAAGAAATTGTTGAAATTTGACATATACGTTATTTAATACATTATCCAAACATCTGTGCAATTTGAATAAGTTTGACCACCCCAAACCTGAGATATTTACACTTAAAGTTGGCTTGGTTTACACGTAACAAATGCGTTATGATGGGCAAACAGAGCATCGTTAATTCTACCGTCAAAACTAAAATTAAGAAATTGATGAAAAACGAGGATAAGCTACAGTAAGATATCACGAATAATGTGAAAAAAAAATGAGAATGATTCACCATCTAGTTTCCAAGATATAACCATGAGAAGCCTTCACAATGTTGGTGCAAAGCCTGGCAAAGCCTGGAAAAAAAAACAATTGGGGCAAAGCCTGGACAGTCCCGGCAAAAAGTTTACTGTCAATGGTCGATCGAAAACACAATACAAAATATATTTTACGGCAATAAATGATATCCATCGTATTATCTACTAGTACCGAGTCAATATTGCGTAGTTTTTAATTTTATTCATTACTAATTAAATCAATTATCAATCTTTTAAACATGAACATGGCATGTAAACTTTTGGTTGAGATTTTCGCAGAGGAACTACCTTAAATGCCTTTTATCAATTTGATGAAATCAAATCCATTTCATCAATATGATGAAACTCGAATGCCTCGTATCAATTCGATTGCATCGAAAATCTCTTCCATCAATGTGAAATGTTTAAATGCCCTTTATCAATTTGATCGAATCAAATCCATTCGATCGGTTTGATTAAATCAAATCCATTCGCTCGGTTTGATTAAATCAAATCCATTCGATCGGTTTGATTAAATCAAATCCATTCGATTGGTTTGCTTCAATCCAATCCATTCCAGCAGTTTGCTTACATCAAATTCGTTCCAGCAACCTGATCAAAACAAATTAATGTCATCAATTCGACGCAATCAAATCCATTTAACGAATAAGACGCAATCAAATCCATTTCGCCAATTAGATGCAATCGTATACATTTTATCAATTGGATGCAATCGAATCCATTTCTTCAATGGCATTAAATAGAATCCATTTTATCAATGCGACAGAACCGAATCTAAGTTATCAATTTGATTGAATCAAATCCATTTAATCAATTTGCTCAAGTCACATCCGTTTCATCAATTTGCTTGAATCAAAACCGTGCCCTCAATTAGATCTAATCAAATACATTTAATAAATTTGACGCAATCCAATCCATTTAATGAATTAGACGCACTCAAATTCATTTCATCAATCGGATGCAATCGAATTACTTAATCAATGCCACGCGATCAAAACCAATTCGTCAATGTGATTAAATCAAACCCAACTTACCAATTCCATTGAATCAAACCCACTCCATCAATTTAAAGACAATTTAACTATCGATTTTTGCAAGATAAAATGATATAAATGATAATGATATTCTTGAAAGTATAAATGTCGAAGAAGGCAAAAAAATCGATTTTTTTTTAAGTGTCACACTGGTATAGCGCCTTAAAGTTCGGGACTCACGCTCCAATCACTTTTTCTAAGAAAGGCTGTAGCGGCCGAAATAATTCGAATTTCGGCCTAAAAATCGGACAGAACGTTTATAACCGTGTATACCATCGGATAATTTAAAAAAAAATCGATTTTTTTTGACAATTTCACACTGATGATCCCTTAAAAGTACTGACGAAAAAATTAAGTCACAACGTCCTCAATGATCTAATTTGTTTCGTCTCTCTCGTTCAAGGTACGATAAGTCGGAGCACCCTGAAATCCAAGGATAAGCAAAAAGTGGACAGAACCGTATCGACCGAGTCGCTCGCGTCGAAAACGCGAAACGGCAATTCGCGCGGTGAGCTCAGCCGATCGACGTCCGTGCCGAGGGATCCGAACAAGAGTGCCGGGTGGTTCAAGATCAAGAGCAAGAAGTCCCGCGCCTAATGGGAAGGCCATTCGATCAATGCTAGTCTTGAGTTTCGCATAAGCAATTTCGTTTGCTTTTTCTTAATAACGATTACGTAATAATGCAAAAAAAAAAAAAGAAGAAATAATGAGATAAATAAGCGCGACGATGATGCAGTACATACCATATATAAATATTTATATATAAATATGTGTATACACATTTTTTTCACAAATTACGTTCGCGCGCGAGAATGTAAATGCCCAGATATGTATATGACGATAATAATGATTAATCCACTAATCGAAGTACCTCTCGAAGATTTGAATCTTTCATCGAAAAGCTCAGCTTGTTCGGGATGCGAGGAAAAAGAATATTACGCTTTCAATGAGCGAAAGCGAAAATGAGAAACTCGAGTAAATTATACACACGCGTAGTACACACACACACCCTTAAGGACAATCATAAATATTCACGGTTGATTCGTTCTATTTTAAGGTAAGCCATAAACGAAAAGAGTGCTGCGAAAAATCCACACGGGAGTATATCGTCACTGGCGAAAATTCTGTTCAGTGAGGAAACAAACTAACCAATGGCTATGGTCGTCTCGCGAAATATCGAGCTTGAAGAATTTGCAAAAAACGCTCGTAGCTACTATCAACCTCGGACTCGAACTTTCCACGGGGATTTTTACGTTCGTTCGTAACGTTTTTTCGAGCACGACATCGAAATAAAAGCGAAAAATAATCAACTCGATCATTATATATACAAATATATATATATATATTAATGTATGTTCAAAAAGTGTAATTAAAATATTTCCGTAACTATACCGCTATACTTTGTTCGTAATATCGTCAATCAAATGCATTGCCATTCCCACGATTTTAATATAAATTCGCGTGTATATAAATGCCCATGCGCTGGGTACGCTGGAAGACGAGAAAAAAAGGAAACGAAAGCAGCCCGTCAAAAGCATCGTTAATCGAGATGGAAAAATCAAAATTCACGGTTAGAATGAATAAATCGTATCGAAAAAAAAACTGTCATTGGATTTGAGGAATTTAACTGGGTGGAAAAGGAAAACAGTTCTGGCGATCACTTGCTATCAAATGTAGGGGGAAGTGCCCCAGTGGCGGACATCTAAGGTTTTTGGACACTAGAAAAAGAAACTGTAACTTTATTTATGAAATAACTACGTCGACAGAGTTGGGCGTTATTCTATTTATAAATACGAATACGAATTTATTCGCATCGTGATTTTGATGTGAATATAAATACAAATTGATTTATACTCCACTTATTTGTATTCACATGCATACATACAAATACAACTGTATTCACAAATATCCTGAACATGCAAATAAATTCACCAAAAAATTGTGAATATTTACAAAAAATCCTGTGAATTAAAAAAAAAATTATTTCACAAAAAATTGTAAATACAAAAAAACATCACAAAATAAGTTGTGAATTTTTTCGTATTTAGGAGAAAGTAAAGTCAAATTCACAATGATTAGATTAAAATTTACACCAAAAGTGAGTTGTTACGTATTTTGAGGGAAAAAATTGCGGCGAGGCAAAGAAATTTTTGCAAAAAAAGTTGTGAGTTTCAAATATTACATTATAAATATGAAAAAATTCACAAAATGAGTTGTGAATTTTCTCAAGTTGAAGACAATTTGAAATCGAATTCACGACAATTATATTAAAATTTACACCACCAGTGAGTTCTTGCGTATTTTGAGAGAAAACATTGGGTTGAGGCAAATAAATTTTTGCAAAAAAAGTTGAGTTTCAAATATTACTTTGCAAATACTATTTACAAAGTCAAAATACGTTAGAACTCACTTTCGGTGTAAATTTTAATCTAATCATTGTGAATTTGATTTTCAATTTGTCTCAAATACGAAAAAAATTGACAACCAATTTTGTGAATTTTTTTGTTTTTACATTTTTTCGTGAATATTCACAATTTTTTCCGTGAATTTATTTGTATGTTCGGAATATTTGTGAATACAATTGTATTTGTATACACGCATGTGAATACAAATAAGTGAAGTGTGAATAAATTTGTATTTATATTCACATGAAAATCACGATGTGAATAAATTCGTATTCGTATTTATAAATAGAATTACGCCCAACTCTGGTCAACGAAGTTCAAAGCCAAAATAAATTAACATAAATGCAACCTCTGCGTGAAAATACTTGAAAACTGAAATCAAACTTTTGTAAAACTTGGTAGAGTTGCCGAGACACTACGAGTGTCCGACGCTAGATGGCGCCCGGCGTTACGGGACTTCCCCCTAATTGGAAGATTTATTTTATCACGTTGAAGTTTGCATTGGAACGCAACGAAAGTTCAGTACTCTGAATTCATTCTCAACAAAATTTGAACACGAAAAAGCCAAATGCTTTTTTTTACCATCGTTGCGATAAATCTGGAGCCCAAATTTGCAGGATGAGATTTTTGATGAAGAAAATGAAGAAACAAAAAAGGAATTTCCGTTGCAAACGATGCAATCTTCAGCTTCGTTTTATTTTTCTCATCTCCGATCGTGGACACTTCGCCGCTCTCTCTGCCAGATTTATCATTGATGAATTTTACCGTGCCAGATGAGAATTCGGACGACGAACGATTGTCCGGCAGTCAAGGGGTCGCCCAAGAATACGCGAAATGAAATGTCTTTTTGGATGTTCTTGCATGTGTGTGTGTGTGTGTGCTTCTATTTGTACGTCGCGAGCGTCCGACTATGACGCATTTGCGGAAAAATAATTGTGAAGAGACAACAAAAAAATGCACAGTCTACAGAAGATCGCTAAGAATGACCGTGAATCATCGTGCCATCGTCCAATCTTCCCCCATTTTTCCGATGTCTCTCCACGGAACGAAAGAAAAAAAAAGACAATAATAACTACGAAAGACAGAATGGTTTCGATACTTTGAAAGCAACGAAAATTTCTCGAAGAAATTAGTACGTTGATTCGTGTAGTCGATAAGCAAATTATACATTTTGAGGCCTAGGCCACGGTAACGGGTATAAAATCACGTGCGAATTTAACAAGTTTTTTTTCGCGTGAAAAAGAGATTCACTCATAAAATTAATTACACATCTATTTAGTATGAATATCAAGCTGTTAGAAAATATATATATTTTTTTCGACGTACAAAATGGCCGACTACTAATATTTTCTTTTGTTATCTTTTTTTAGGCGCTCCACGGCGTGACATCATCCACAATTTTTCACCTAGAACAAAAAACAAAAATTCTCGTCAATCTACATTAGAATACCTAGAGAAGTACATGCGGAATTAAAAAAAGCTTGTTTTATTCAAAAGTTGTAGGTACTTGAACTTAAGAAATGAATTTTCGGTGAAAAATTTCGTTATAACTGCTCGTAAACGGCTCATAAAATGAAAAGTTTTCGATTAATCAGAAATTCCGTACGTACTTCTCTGCGAAATGCAATTAGGAACATAACTTTTAAATTTGAAGTAAATCGAGTGAAAATTGTTGAAGTTATTTGTCACGCCAATTGGAAAAAAGCTGTTTCGAGAAGTTTCGAGTAGTCGGCCATTTTGAACACCAAAAAAATATATATATATATATTTTCTAACAGCTTTATATTCATACTAAATAGATGAGTAATTAATTTTACGAGTGAATCACTTTTTCATACGAAAAAAAAATGGTTAAACTCGCACATGATTTTATACCCGGTAGTGTGGCCTAAGGCCTTAAGGATACGTCGTAGATATCGGTGAGAAGGTTTTCTTTTTTCATCCGGTCTGCAGCCTTTGGAAACGACGCCTCTCGCTGTACTCATGTAAATACGATTTCTTCGTCGCTTCGACGGACCCCGAGTACCATCGTCGTACGGGGCTTGAAGGCAAGAAAATTCAGGATATGAATGTTGCGATTGTAAAAGTCGAACGGAGGCGAACGAGACGCCGAAGGGTCCGTCGCAACCATTGTACAACGAAGATGTCGAAGGTCGAATATTAACATTTTCGTTCCACCCTCGGTGCTAATTGCGTGTGTATATATGCACCGGTACTTGTGTAATAACTGTAATGTAAATACCATAAATGTTTGTATAACTGAAATCTCTACGGTGATACGCCGCGATACGCTGATTAATTCTGTAGCCGTAATCCCGCTGCTGAGCGAACCGTAAGCACTTTCGTTGCGCGAAGGTGCAGGACAAAAAAAAACATACCTTCATTTTGTAACTCTATCCCTATAATCAGAAATAAATAAACGTAATTCGAAAAGTGACGGTGGAAAACGTTTGTATGACGTTGAAGTTTGCATCGTTGGGATGCAACGAGAATGATTCTTTTTTATTTCACCAACTTTCTTTGGCAGATTTGAACTCCGAAAATTACGATTTGTTTTTTCTTATTTAGCGATCCACGCCAAATCTGGAAAGAATTATTTTGGAGTATCGTGAAAATGAGAAAATGAAAAGAATTTTCGTCGCATTCCAACGATGCATACTCCAACCCCAGTAGTTTGTTCATCGGAAGTGCGGAATTTTTCGGATTTTTTTTCGCGGAAAACGTGTGCAGGTTTTCGATTTTTTTGTTTTTAGTGACGAGCACCGTTTTGAGTATCTTTTACCATTTTTGTAGTGAAAAATATTCATATATTTGGTTGATACAGTGGCTTAGGCAGAGTGCTGTTTAAAAAACGTTTTTCTCGGTGACCACTGGTGCTCGGAAGCAAATCATCCGAAAATAATTAAAAATCGAACGCGTGAACTTTGCATGAAATTATTTAGCGCTTGGACGGTAGATTCAAGGGGGGAGACACCTTTAGGAGAGGCAGAAATTTGCTGATTTTCATGATTTTTTTATAAAAGGAAAGATTTTTTCACCATTTTTCAGACTTAGGGTATGTTTTATTACTACTTTTGGCTGTTACATGGTATTTTTTTTATTAACCTTTAAAAACGGCGAAGGTATGGCAAGGCCTTCTAAACTACATTTTCCAAACTGGTGTGACGCATAATTAAAAAACTAATCAACCGATTCCGATGAAATTTGGTATACATATTTCCAACCTTATTGTCGAAAACCCGACCCTGAATGTTTTTGAAAATAAAAATCAAAAGTATTTTTTGTTGCAAAATGTAGCCATTTTTTTTCGGAAAATTCAATCTTTTTGTCAATGAAAATCAGCAATATTTCCCTCGCCTAAAGATATCTACCCCCTTAATATCGATTTTTGAAAAAATAGCCGCAGCCCAAAGTGAACGGATCGATTTTCGGCGAAAAAAGCTCTATTTTCGTTGATGAAAAAAAAAAATATGAATCGAAAAAAGAATTCCTTCGTTCAAGTAGTGCTTTTTGTTATGTAAAAGAAGCTTGTAAAATTTAAAGTTTATCGGTGCCGTGATTTTTGGGATATCGTGGTCACCGATTTTCGAAAAGCCATTTTGGGAAAAAACGCCTTTAAAGTTCGCTGATTCGCGGAAAGTACCTATAAACGCCCATAACTCCCTTAATTTTGAACGGAACGGCTTGGGAATATTTTTTGAATATTATTTGAAATGTTAATTTTTTTCAAATGTTATATTTTTTTCAAATGTTATATTTTTTGAATTGATATATTTTGACGATCCGTCGAAAGCCAAAAATATTTTCAAAAATTTGTACTGGGTGTAAGCTCTCAAACGGAGCAAATATGATACTGCATTTTAAAGACTCTGTATGAGCTTGAAATTTCGAAAAGGCGTTTTTTGATTGCGTGGTTTGACATCCTAGAATTTTAACTTCAATTTGCGACAAAGATTTAGTAGAAATTCCTTAAACCAACTGAATAATGACGAGCTTTGTGAAAAGTGACTTTTTACCTTTCACAAAACGACGTAAGTCGTATGTCAAAATCTATCAGTTCGATTAATTTCCAATTAGGATGGAAGAAAGTTTATAGAATTTTCTGTCGTATGACTGGCTGATCTTTTGATATATTTATCCATCTGTCAATAACGAATAACTACCGTTTTTTTTTTGGTCAACCATTCAACTATATTTCTCTACAGCCCCATGCTCCTTTTCCATAAGGCACCAAGCTACATCTCCGAACTTTGAATTCATTTAGCTAGCCCAAGCATCAAGCAACTTTGCTGGAGTTTCCGAACTCGTGTAATGATCAACTACATGCTCGTATACTGCAACCTCTATTATTGGCACAGCGGCGGGACCGGATCCGCATCACACTTGCAAAAATCGAGGCTGCATACCATACACTCAAGTCGACTCTGCGCAGTTGACGTAGCTGATAGAAGTAGCCCCTCAAAGACCTCTATTATTGTCTAGCATGCTTCGGGCCTGGCGCTCCTCCCACCATGCGATACCTTCAGGCAAGGAAAAAAAATCTGATTTTCATAATTTTTTCTCAAAGCAAAGATTTCCTCACCATTTTTTAAACTTACACCCGTATTCATAGTCGTTCCTTTTTTGGAATACGGGTGTTAGGGTATGTTTCATGACTACTTTTGGCTCTTACATGGTATTTTTATTTGATTAATCTTTAAGGGGCTATACCAGTATGAACACTGAACATTTGGGTGATTTTCGAGAGATTTTTGGAAGAAAAGTAGTCAATTAAATATTTCGGAATATTAAGAGTATATTTGGCTATACTTGACCTATATTACATAATTTTTTCATAGAAAAATATTGAGATCCAAGCGACTTATGCGCTGCCTTTGCAGGCGCCAAAAAAAAAAAGTTCCTCCACTGCTGACATGATTCCGGCCGATTGAGTAGCTGAAACCGAAAAAGGAAAAAATGTCGTTAAACTGGAAGATATTTCCTGTACAATGACGTAGGAGTTTCGAAAGATATCAAAATCTAATAAAATGGCGTCGTTATGAATAAAGTCTGTTTTCTTGCCTGTGGTCGTTTTTTTCAATGCCAAATCGTCAATTTTCATCCAATCAAAAATATCCTACGTTATTGTAGAGTAAATATATTCAAGAGTACTCAGTTCAAATTTCAAGTCAATGGGATAATTGCTCCTTGAGTTACAATGTCAGCAAATTTGAAAAATCTCATTTCGAGAAAAACGCGTTTAAAGATTTAACTATCGATTTTAGCAAGATAAAATTATAGAGATACGGCCTTGAAATGTTTACAGGATATTCTTGAAAGTATAAACTGTCGAAAAAGGCAAAAAAATCGATTTTGTTGAAAGTGTCACACTGGTATAACCCCTTAAAAATGGCGAAGGTACAGCACGGTTTTCAAAACTTCATTTTCAAAACTGGCGTGACGCATAGTTAAAAACTAATCGACCGATTGTGGTCAAATTTGGTATCAACCTTTCTAACCTCATTGTCTAAAACATGGGTGGTCCCGCGGCCCGCCGGGGGTCGTGTTGTGACCCGCGGTGCTGAGTCAACAGAACATAAATGTTAACTTTCATTGTACATATCACCAAAAGAACATTACATCATGAGGCATTCGTATCATGTAACATCACTAAGGGAGCATGGGGAATATTATTTCTGAAATTTGGCCCGTATGCTGAAAAGGTCGGCTACCCGTGGCCTAGATCATCACCCTTAAGGTTTTTGAAAAAGTTTTTGAAAGTATTTTTTTGTTGCAAAGTGGAGATATTTTTTTCGAAATGTTCAACCTTTTCGTTCCAAAGCGTACCATTTCATCGATTTTCAACATTTTGCATTTTTTCTTGGTTCATATTCTGCGTATGAGTGTTAATAAAAGAATAATCTTCGTTGGTTTTTTACCACGTTTGTATTAACTCGCTTTCTTGTCTGTCTATTTGTTTGTTTGTCTGATCAGTACAAACTTTACAATCGACTTTAAACTAACTTCCGGATGAACTAGAGTCTTAAAACTTTAAACATAGCTCAGAACTGGGTAACAAACAGACAAGATAAATATAAATATTTTGGAAAATAGATACATATAATAATATAAATAATATAATATACAAATAGATATTGGATATACTAGGTGCGCAACTAAGTTCCCGGGTTTCACGCATGGATGGCGCTAGCGACACATTTAGTCGGCATACAGGTCTGAAATGGGGTGTCTTTATAGCTTGGACATCTGTTAAGAATACCCAGTCGTAATATAAACAAATATCGCAACACAACGACCTTCTTTCTAACCTCGAAAATGTCAAAGTTTGTGCCAAATAAACAGCATTTGCAGGAAGCATTGCATTTCTGCTTCAACCTAAAAAAACAGCAGCTGAAGCACATTGGTTACTTGAGGAGGCCTACGGCGAACATGTACCATCAAAAACAAAGTGTGAAGATTGGTTCAAGCGGATCAGAAGACTGGGGACAAGGAGCGCTCGGGAAGACCGCAAACATTTGCGGACGCCGATCTGCAAGCGTTATTGGATGAAGATGAGACTAAAACAGAAGATCAACTTGCCAAGGCATTGAATGTGACTCGGCAATGTATATCGAAACGTTTGCACGCCATGATAAAAATTCATAAGGAAGGAAAGTGGGTGCCGCATGAGTTGACTGAGAGACAAATGGAAAATCGAAGAGCCACTTCCGAAATTTTGATTTTGCGGCAGAACGGAAAGAGTTTCCTGCATCGAATTGTTACTGGCGAGGAAAAATGGAAATATTTCGAGAATCCCAAACGCAGAAAATCGTGGCTTTCACTTGGCGAAACGTCAACATCAACGGCACGGCCAAATCGCTTCGGAAAAAAGACAATGCTCTGCGTTTGGTGGGACCAGAAAGGAATCGTGTACTAAGAGCTGCTGAAACCGGGCGAAACTGTCAATGGGCATCGCTACCGACAACAACTAATCAATTTGAACCACGCATTGCTCGAGAAACGGCCAGAATGGGACACGAGACACGAACGTGTGATATTGCGGCACGACAACGCTCCGTGCCATCGCAGTTCCATCGTCCAGGACACCATAAAAACACTGAAATGGGATCTGCTACCGCACCCGCCGTATTCGCCAGACCTGGCCCCTTCAGACTATCACTTGTTCCGGCTGATGGCGCATGACTTGGGTAGGCTACACTTGGCCAATTACTATGCAGTACAAAATTGGTTCGACGAATGGTTTCGGTCCAAAGACGCGTCTTTTTATCGTCGCGGTATTTATGTATTGCCAGAGAGATGGCAAAAATGTGTAAATAACGAGGGACAATACTTCGAATGAACCATTTTTTCTATTTGTCTTGAAATTTTCAATTTTTTATTGGTAAAAAAACCCTGAAACTTAGTTGCGCATCTAGTATTTAAATAATATATACAATATTTAACAGTTTGCAACAGGTTTCAGATTGAAGAATTAAGTGTGCAAGAGAGAGAAAAAGTGGAACAAAAATTGTGATAAAAATAAATCAAATATAATTTAGTGAAAGAGAAGGAATAAAATTATTTAAATTTAAAACAATTGTTAATTTACCACGTTTTTAGAACGGACTAAAACGTATAGAATAATTTCTCCTAGCCCTATACAGATTTATAACCCCATACAGATTGCCCTGACAATGTGATTGTGAATTTTTAATAGCTATGAAAATACTTGTAAGAATTCCAACAAAAAACGTGGTGCGCATACAATAGATAATTGACGCACGAATAATTCACCTAAGTCACTAACAATTTTATTGCACTGCAAATAATACGAACTGTTGTGCAAGTTTTACACTACTACAACTACTCCCTACACTCTACACGACGACTACTGCCTACACTGCTTACTATTATCTAATGCATGCGCTACACGTTTTTCGCTTTAAATCTTACAAGTATTTTACAAGTATAAGTACATATTACAAGTATTCATCTTACAAGCAATAAAAAATTAAAAATCACATTTTCAGGACGATTAGGAATTTGCATGGGGTTATAAATCTGTATGGGGCTAGGAGAAATTATTTTATACTTTTTAGTCCGTTTTAAAAACGTGGTAAAGTAAAAAAAAAAATGTATTCAAATAATTTTCAGATTAATCCCGCCGACGCTATATATCAAGCCATCTGACATTTGCCGCAAACCGTTTAGAAAAACGTGCCATACCTCCGCCATTACTAAAGCTCAATAAATAAATAAAATACCATGTAAGAGGCAAAAGTAGTATTTAAACATACGCAAAGTCTCAAAAATGGTGACCTTTCCTTTAACAAAAAAAATCAGCAATTTTTTCCTTGCCTAATGGTATCTCCTCTTAACGCAAACCAATTGTCTTTCCTCATCCTGCAAACACGAACGTCCTCCAACTTGCAGCCCTTCATTCCGAGTTTGTCATTCAGCTCTACCGACGGAGCAGGTCGTTCGCAGCGTATAATAAATACTTCTGGCGTCTTCAAAACGTTGCGGTCTCTGCGCTACTAATTTTGTCGAGACAACATATCGTCGTACCTAACAGTATTAGGAGAATTCCCCCGTAGATATCTGAAAGAAAGAAAGGACGAAGACAATTTTATTTCAGGATAACGAACAGCTCCTCTCGCACGTCAGGGTAAATTTTTCTCACTTCTGTGTGGCTTCTCTTCGCCGAGGATCCAGCCCGTTACCGCAGTGACTACAAAGGTGAGCGAGTTGGTAACGGGCACGGCGAGCGAGAGATCTGTGCTCTGAAGAGTCACGACGTACAGAAGGGAGCCGCATTGATTCACGAGGAACGGGACAATGTACTTGAAACGAAGAAATTGAAAGAGCTCGGCATCAAAAAGAGTCGCGATCGAATTTCCTCGTCGATAAATCGGCAATATTCAGCACGAACCTTGAGATTTGTGACGAGAAAGTAGATTTCCTTGAGAAATTTTCCGTACCTCGAAGACGCTTTAACGTCGTTTACTCCGACCGCGCCTTTTTTCAACAACGGATTCGTGGCTCCCCACAATATCGCAACAAGAACCAGGTAAACGATCGATTCTGAGGAAACGAATAATGCGTTGATACTTCCTAACCTAACATTCCTGGAGTTTGTCTCCTTACCAAGAACGGCGGCCATACTCCCGCGACGATTGCTCGATTCGATTAAACGTAATAAACGATATACTTTTCCCTTCGAATGATCCCTTTTCTTCGCGCTCTCTTTGTATTTTCAACTTCGAGCAGTCCCGAGAACGATTCGCCGCTCCTCGACGAAGATCGAATCCATCTTCGTTGTTTTCCCATCGAAGCGAATGACGTTTGACGCCATCGGCGTCCACCGCGAACATAACCTCATTTACTTCTCGAAGCAAACATAACCTCGTCGCAATTGATCGTACTCGCTCCCGCCACACAAAACTACACGCAAACGTCGATGTTGCGAGAGAGCCGAAGCGTCTGAATGTTGTGACGATGTTCGTCCTACTGGGCGATATAAACTTGTGGAGTCTCAGTGAAGACATCAACATCAAGGACACGGACTTCGGAGCGTTCAAGTGAGTCAGACGACGTTTGTACGGAAGCAAGAACAGTTTTTTTCATCGGATCGAGCGTTCAAACGAGATTTGAAACTTCAGGTATCATGAAAAACGCGTCGACGGACTGTACGAGGAGGGCAAGAGATCGTACTGTCAGAAGCGCGGTACGGTCTCCGTCCTCCAGAACAAAAAGGGCAACAAACTCAAGGACGGAATCAAATATCTGGAGGTAAGAAGTTTCCTCGATCGGATAAACGATCGATAAATCTTTGTCATCGATGAATCGTTTTTCAGGATCAATTACGAGATCATACGACGGTGTACTGTCAGTGGCACAACGAAAGTACCGTGGAATTGATGATCAACACGGGACTGCTGATTTACATTCAGATCAACCTTCTCACCGCAGACATACAAAAGATCATGTTCGACAAGTATCTGGTGGGAAAAATATCCGACCACGTATCCAACGGTAAGAGTTGTCGCGTGACGTCGATAAATGCAACGGAGACTGAACCGTTTGTACGCTTTGTTCACAGTCACCATGACGAAGAATCACTTGGTCTTCACGCACAACGACAGCCAGATAACGGTGGTACATTTCGCCAAATCTAAGAGATTAGTCTTCGACAAAATAAACAAACTGGAGCCGAGATTGTCCGTCGTCGAACTGTCCATTCCGAGCGGGCGCAGGCAGGAGAAGAGGATATGCATCAACAGGAGCGGCGATCTGGTGAGTCGGGCTTCGAGGGACGGAGCAGCCGGTCTGCGCTTTTTGCTACCGGCGTTTGTCATTTTTTATCCGGCGAAACGAAGTTAGATCACTGAGGAATCAATTTTTCACTCATCGCAAAAGAAGGCATTGAGGATCGGAAGGTTGGGCCATCGTTTACCAAAGCGGAAATGCGCCGAGCTAGGAAAAAAAAACATAGAATCGCCCAGCTCCGATTTGATGGATACGAATTCGGCGGTTGATTGGTTGCTTTTTCCCAACTCCGCGAACCTCGCCTCTGGTGGATGATGGCCCTTGTAGAAATGATAACCCTGGAGATCAAATTTTTGTTTGGTGAAGTGTTAAGCTCGCACGCACAATGTCGGTTTGATTCTTAAAGCTGTTGAAGAATAATAACGAATTTCGATTCGCTCCACTTAGGCATGATGAGAAATTTTTTTTAAAAAATCGCGCAATCTTATGAGGTTGACATTTGCATCCTCGGAGCGCAACGAAAATCAAGTCTTTTCGCCCATTTAGGCTGCCTAAATCACTCAAACGTTTTTGCGAATTCTTATTAGAGATTTACGACTTCAATTTGCAAAAAAGGCTTGGGCTGATGATAAAAATGAAGAAGTGAAAAATAAACGAAAAATTCGTTGCGGTAACTTCGACACTTCAGATTTCTGAAACGCTTTAAGGCCTAAGGCCACAGTAAAGGATATAAAATCATGTGCGAATTTAACAATTTTCGTCGTATGAAAAAGTGATTCACTCATAAAATTAAATACCCATCTACTTAGTATGAATATCAAGCTGTTAGAAAATATATATATTTTTTTCTTTCCATGTACAAAATGTACTACTAACATTTTCGTTTGTTATCTTTTTTTTATGCGCTCCGCGGCGTGACATTTAGCATCCACAATTTTTTACCTAGAACAAAAAACAATAATTCTCGTCAATCGACATTAGAATACCTAGAGAAGTACGTACGGAATTTAAAAAATATTGTTTTATTCAAAAGTTGTATGTATTTGAACTTAAGAAATGAAATTTCATTGGAAAGTTTCGTTATAACTGCTCATAAACTGCTCATAAAATGAAAAGTTTTCGATTAATCAGAAATTCCGTACGTACTTCTCTGCGAAATGCAATTAGGAACATAACTTTTAAATTTGAAGTAAATCGAGTGAAAATTGTTGAACTTATTTGTCACGCCAATTGGAAAAAAAAGCTGTTTCGAGAAGTTTCGCGTAGTCGGCCATTTTGTACATCCAAAAAACCAATATACATTTTCTAACAGCTCGATATTCGTACTAAATAGATGTGTAATTAATTTTATGAGTGAATTACTTTTTCATACGAAAAAAAAATGTTAAATTCGCACATGATTTTATCCCCATTACTATGGGGCTAAGGCCTCAAAGATTTTTCTTCCACGAGTCCTGTCGACGGAAAAGCATCTTATCCATTGCAAGATCATATCCAAACTACGTGCCAACTTAAAAATCCCTATTCAATCCCGAGCAACCGCACGTTGCAAAATCCTATTGCCAAGCGTGGCAGTTTTCTTTTTATTTCTCTGGGTGCCGGATGAATGCGACGAGATGAAAAAAAAAAAACTTGTGAGCAGATTTTAGTTTGGTGGAAGTCCACGATGAATGAGGTATATCCCTGGAGTCCGGCGGTCAAAGATCACGATCGAGCGAACGTTCATCTCTATCGTTTGACGGGGTACGTAAAGAGGACGCTTTGGCATTGGGCGCGAAGCGCCGACGATTATTACGTCTCGATAGTACAAGTATTGCGTTTTTGTATTCTAGGATTAGTTTGCGAATGAGGGCTATCCGGATGGGGTAAATTTCGAGGGTTCTCTTGGTTCAGGGTTCTATTCTAATCCCCAGGTGCTCTGTAACATTTACTTCCTGATCTTTCAACGATTTTGCACAAATTTGCTCCTTTCTCTGACCTTCGACGACACGGTGACCCCGCAGAGAATGTTTCTTCGATCAAAGCATCGGGTTAATTCTGTCCCGTTGTTTTGGCATCTCCAACGTCCGGTTTCGGGTCATTTCCATTACCAGTTTCCGCAATTTTCCCAGCGGGGACTTTGGCGCCTTTTTTCTCGGCGCTTGACGAACCAGCGCTGCAGGCGGCTTCGTGGCGCTTTTTGTGAGCTTGCCAGGCGGCGATCTTGTGCTTGGGCGGTTCGGACAATTTGTTGGCCATGCTTCGATCGATCCTCGACGGCAATTGCCACGTACCCTGACAGCCGCTTGCATGAAACGTTGGAGGATCAAAAAAAAAAATACGTATAGTTCAAACGTTTACCTTGTAATCGCCCCACGGTGATGCTTTGGGTCTTCGCTTGTCCGGCAAAAGTCGTCCTGAATTGTCAGCCAAAAAAGTAGTCGTCACGCAGTGTCTTCTGCAAGGCCACTTTGGATGCCAATTCGGAACTTCCCAATTTCCAAGCATATACGGTTTGTACGCATCCTCCGCCCAATGCGAGTGCCAAAATTGTGACATTTCTTCTTGTTTTTTTTTCTTCTTCAACTCGTTTTTTTCGTGGGAGTAGACAGGGTAAATTTCTTGGGGCGGCTCGGTTGGCTCAACGCTTGCTGGTACGGTGCTTGTTAATTCTGCCGTTGCCGTAGTTACCGGTAGAGGAGAATGGGACGGTATACCGAGGGCGGTCGAGCGTTTCAACGACGGATGTTAAGGAGGTACACCAGCTTCATACAATGTTGCCATGCTAAACCATGGTAAAATTTCAAAATGGTGATAGATCAATAAAATTTGGTGAATATATTCTTTAGTATTATATATGTCAATACAATTTTTCTCAGATTTTTTCATTGTGCCGTTATCGAGTAATTGAACATCGAAGTTCACGTGTATAAGCATAGCGTTTTTATAGATATAGGTATATATTCTGGGTATAAGAATAAACGCTTGTGAATTATTTGTAAGAAAACGGCACAACCAAAAAATCTGAAGAAATTTGTATCTACATGAATAATACTAAAGAATATATTCACCAAATTTTATTGATCTATCACCATTTTGCTGAAGCTAGTGTACCTCCTTAAGGGGAGGTACCTGAGTAAACGGCGAGAAAAACAGGTTGACTTCGGGAATTTTTATCTCAAATACTAACGTTTCGATTGCATCCGGGTTTTTTTTATTGGAAAATATGTACATTGAGGTATGGTTAGGAATTTTTTTTAATAAATTCGTTGACTGGAAGCGATTCAAACGCGATTATCTCGAAACATAGTTTTCCTATTTTTTCCAAATTGGGATGTAATATTCTTCGATAGTTTTTCTCGTTCGCCACGTAGGATTTTTTTTTAATTTTCATTTTGACGGAATTGCGACCGTTTTAATTTAAGGGGAGGATAGGGGTTTCAGCGTGGAAAAAGCACTTTTTTGCTAATTTTTTTTCATCTATATGGATAGAGTAAATTTATTGAAACCTTTTGTACATTGTTAAGTGCCATTTTAAGAACATTCCGTGAAATTTGTACGCGAAAATATCCACAAACAAACCGGTGACAAAGCTTTTCCAAGAACGCCTTTGGAAAAACACGATTTGCGGTGTTCACTGTATCTCAGCTAGAAATTATCTGAAATCAAATACCATTAAAATTTAGTCAAAGTATAGTCAAATCCTCCCCCCAACGGTCTTTGATAATTTTTTTTTTCATTTCTAAATTTTTGGTAGTCATTTAAAGTGAAAAGTGCTATTTTTCACGAAAAATTCCGCCATTTTGGGGGTGGAAAACCCCCTCAATGTAAAAAAAAATCTCAAACTAACCGTTGGGGGGAGGTATTTTATATGTAGAAAGTGTGTACCAAGTTTGAAATAAATCGGTCATGTAGTTTTCAAATGGCAGTGAACACGAACTTTGAAAAAGTGGTTTAGAGAAACACGCGGCACCGGCTTGTTTGTGGATATTTTCGCGTACAAATTTCACGGAATGTTCTTGAAATGACACTTAACAATGTACAAAAGGTTTCAATAAATTTACTCTATCCATATAGATGAAAAAAATTCGCAAAAAAGTGTTTTTTTTTCACGCTGAAACCCTTAACCTCCCCTTAACATTCGTTTTTCTTTCGCAATTTCCGATGATTTTGGATTGCATACACATTGCATAAAACAGTAATGGTTCAATCAAGTGAAAAACCCCTACGTGGCGAGCGAGAAAAACTATCGAAGAATATTGTATCCAAATTTGGACAAAATCGGACAAGCCGTTTTCGAGATACATCTGGCACCGACTTTGAAAACTATGTTTCGAGATAATCGCGTTTGAATCGCTCCCAGTCAACGAATTTATTTTAAAAAATTCCTAAACATACCTCAATGTACATATTTTCCAATTTAAAAAAATCCGGATCCAATCGAAACATTAGTTTTTGAGATCAAAATTCCCGAAGTTTACCTGTTTTTCTCGCCGTTTGGTCAGGTACCTCCCCTTAAGGGGTTAGGCTACTGTGACGAAAATCAGGGGTGTTTAGAAAAATTAATTTCTAAGGAATAAGAAGCATGATTGAAAAATCGTTTGGACATCTATTTGTAAGCACACTAACAAAGTTGTGTACCAAATTTTATTTAAAGATATTAATAACTAAAGAAGTTATGAAGAATCTCGCGAAGGACTTTCGAACGTGAGGGGCTCAACGGTGTATCCGATTTTGGCAATCAGGTTGATGCGAAACAAAAAAAAAACGATTTTTTTTCTTCAAATTGATCATATTGGCTCAGGCTTGACGGAATTTTTTTTTGTTATCGTCTTTCAATGATGAAAATAAAAACTTTGGAATTCTTTTTACGATTTTTCGAGGAAAAATGACATTGTTGTTAATAACTGATGGAAAAGAAAAGTTAAGAAGACAAACGTCGGTCAAGACTAAACTACTATTACACTGCATAAGCGTACCGAATTTCAAGTCAATCCGTTCATTAGATGTCGAGAAATCGTGTACACCGTTTTGAAAAACAGTTTCAAGAAAACCAGTTCTATCGTTTTAATCATAAGTTTACCTTCAATTTGCAATTCCTGCGGCATATTAGACCTTCCTCTCCAATTTGAGTTGCGTCAAGAGACGAACGATTGTTTGAAATTTTCACAGTAGCCTAACCCCTTAATAGGCGAAGCCCTCGAGCCTCCTCAACGAGGCCAGAAGACTTTCGGAAATTTCTGTTTTTTTGTGAACATTTTTTGCTTTTTACTGCTTTTAAAAATGCTGTTTTTCTTTAAATATTATTTTGTGAGAATTCTTTGTTTTTTTCTCTCTCAAACCTGGACCTTCCTCTTCACTTCGATTTTCACCAAGCGACGAACGATTTTTTGTAATTTTCACCGTAGCCTAACCCCTTGAAAGAATACTAATCATTTATACCCTTGAAAGAATACTAATCATTTTTAGACGTAGATACGTTAAATAAAATTTCAAACTTTTCAGCAGTTCGTTTCCAACTAAAATTCACTAAAATCTTTTAAGGCCTTAGGCCACAGTAACGGGTATACAATCATGTGCGAACTTAAATTTTTTTTTTATTATGAAAAAGTGATTCACTCATAAAATTAATTACACATCTATTTAGTATGAATATCAAGCTGTTCGAAAAAATTTATATATTTTTTATTCGATGTACAATATGGCCGACTACTAATATTTTCTTTCGTTATCTTTTTTTAGGCGCTCCGCGGCGTGACATTTAGCATCCACAATTTTTTACCTAGAACAAAAAACAAAAATTCTCGCCAATCTGCATTAGAATACCTGGAGAAGTACGTACGGAATTTAAAAAATATTGTTTTATTCAAGAGTTGTAGGTATTTGAACTTAAGAAATGAATTTTCAGTGAAAAATTTCGTTATAACTGCTCATAAACTGCTCACAAAATGAACAGTTTTCGATTAATCGGAAATTCCGTACGTACTTCTCTGCGAAATGCAATTAGGAAAGTAATTTTTAAATTTAAAGTAAATCGAGTGAAAATTGTTGAAGTTATTTGTCACGCCAATTGGAAAAAAGCTGTTTCGAGAAGTTTCGAGTAGTCGGCCATTTTGTAAATCGAAAAAAAAATTCTAACAGCTTGATATTCCTACTAAGTACTTAGATGTGTAATTAATTTTATGAGTAAATCACTTTTACATACGAAAAAAAATTGTTGAATTCGCACATGATTTTATACCCGTTACTGTCGCCTAACGCCTTAATTAATTTTTCATGGCGATCCGAAATTTCGTTTGCCTCGATTTTGATTAAATTTTTCTCAAAAACGATGTATCGACGAAACGCTCAACTCTCCTGCCAGTATCATTGAACTTTCACCAAAGGTCAATAAAACTTTCCAAGCAAACAAATACGTATTTCCCGACCAACGACTTTTAATTTGCAGGACGAAATTTGATCTCGTTTGTCACCTGCGCACCGAATTCGATCCGCTCTGCATCACCTTCAACGGTCGACACGAGAATGTTATTCACTCGGTGGAGCAGAAAGTCTCACGAAAGGTGAGTCACCGCGGGCTTCCATAAAAAGTTGAATCAACCGATCGTCAAATTGCCATTTTTCAATTCAAGGGTGAAGTGACGATTGAGTGGCAAACCTACGAAGTGTCGCAGCAGGACAAACTGCAGAGGATAGAAGTTATTTCGGTTCCGCTACCGACTCACACGAGTTGTGCGGTTTTTTCACCGAATCAGGATATGCTCTTGTTGTGCTGCATCGACGGCTCTATTACGCTCCATGATCACAACAAAGGCATCAGCAACAGCGTTAAAGCTCCGTTCGTAAGTAATTCGAACTTTAAGGGGCTACATTTACCTAGATTCCCTGGGAAATGGTTAGTGAAAAAGAAAATCATTTTTTTTAACATAAAAGTACATATATTGCGAGTTTAAAAAAAATACAGAAAAACAACAAAAACATGGCCGCCGGCGGATGATGAATTCGTTTTTCGCGACGTTTACCGGTGGACGCTCTGCAGCTTAAACGGTCCATTCGCAATCTAAAAACCATAGGGGTTATTCAAGTTAACAATAAATACGAGTCGTTGACGATCGTCATTTTTTTTTTAACAACTTGGCTACGTTTTTAAACTCGAGCATACTAAATCTATGAAAAAGGTCGTAATTTTGACGTAACTATTAAAAAATGAAGATCGATTTTGAAAAAGTGACATCGTCAACGACCTTTAAGGGGCCGTCCCACTATAAACGCTAAAAAAAAGGCTATTTTCGTGCATTTTTTTGATAGGTTTATATTATAGATATTGATATAAAAGTTGTTACACTTAATAAATACACTTTCGAAATACATTTATAAAAACTATTTATTTAAGTCACTATTTATAGACGAAAATGGTAGTTGAAAAAATGCCATCAAAAAATTGTAGTTGATGAAATCTCGGAGATGGATCATCCGAAACGAAAGAATCAAACGGTTTTAGATTCAGTATGTCAATGGCCATAGTGCATATCATACGATTTTTGATATATGCAAAAACAACAAAATGGCGGACATGTTTCCAAAAGAACAATAAAAACGTGTTTTTTCCCACCGTTTTTGGCAGAAAAAAAAGTAAATATAAAAAAATTGTAAAACTTGATATGTGCTATACCTATAGTTGTAAAGAATATGTGATGAAAATTTCATAAGGATCGGTTCAGTAGTTTCGAAGATTTTATCAACAAGCCGTCGAAAAACGTTGTTTCGAGAAAAACCCGTTTAAAGTTTGTTTGGGTTACAAAAATACATTTTATTTTATGTATTTCGAAAGTGTATTTATTAAGAGGTAGGCCACTCTCGAGGCCGAAATGATAGGCTTTTTGGGGATTTTTTTTTTCGGAAAAACTACAAAATAAATCGAGATTACGAAAAAGGATGTTTATCGTACATATCAGTGACTGTATACAATAATTTTTTTCAAGCGATTTATTTCAAAATGGCGACTGTGCAGCATTGATCTCAAAACTGCATTTTTTAAGTTTACGAGAAACATAGCTCAGACAATTTTCAACCGATTTACTTGAAACGTTGAATATATCTTGAAAAATACATTGTCTATGGAAGTACGTAGGATTTTTTTTTATATTGCATAGTTCATTTGTTATTAACAATTATCTGACGATTTTTTAGGCAAATTTTTGGAAAGGCAAAAATGTGCCTAAAAAATCGTACGATAATTTTTAGGATTATTTTAGGAATACTCCAATAAAATCTTCAGGGAATATAGCTGACATATAGGTGACACTATCCAACAAAAATATTTTTGGAAAATGCAATTTTTTACTCGCCCAGATGTAGACTGTTAAGGACGAGACGTGAGATCCTTCTAAACCATCTCTCGATAAAAACTTGTGAGCAAGATGGTTTAGAAGGACGCATTACTTTTTACGTATACTTGTATCTACGCAACAAGTAACGTTTCAACGTTTGACGCCTACATCTACTGTTTTTTCACTTTATCCGAAAATTCAAGATACCCCATGAAATCACGCACCAATATCTGCCAAGTTCAATTTCACCAGCCTCCAATGGTACTGCTCGTATAAGAAAACAAATTCTGGAGCATTCTGGTTGCATGTCTTTTGGTCTTGGGCCATCAGGTTTCATCAAAATCTTCCTCTGCTAGGAAGCAAAGAACAAGATCATTGACAATTGGTGATGAAAAAATTAATCTAATTTTCGAAGATACCGACCCTCGCATCGTGGCACAGCGACGGATTCGTATTCACCGTTGGCAACGAACGTGGCCAATTTCAACACTACGACATTTCACTTTCTACCATCAAGAGCCAGATGCTCAACGACGACGCCACTCCAGCAATCATTTTCGATCTATCTACTTATTTCAGGTGATCACGGTCGAAAAGTTTTCCAAAATAGAATGCAAATTCAATTTACTCATATTTTTTTATTTCTTCGCTACCTTTGCGAGTGTAAAGTTTCACAGAGGTTCGAATCGATGCAAAAAATAATTCTTTCTTCGACACACACACGCAAGATTGGTACTCAAGTACGTTTTTTTTGTTCATTTATCGAATTGATTTGTCAACAGGAGTCAGCCCGCATTGATGCGAATGATTTGGAACAGAAAGTCCGATCCGGGCACGTACAGTAATCGTTACACAAACGGGGATGCCTTCTTCTTACTTCTGTTCGAACGGTAATAACCGTAAATTAACAGTAATGATAATAGCAGTTGGCCCTGAGGATGTTGTATTACCATCGACGGCACTCATATGGGATATGGGTGCCGCCTCATTGGCCGGGAGACATTGAGTCCGTTGTCGTGGGCGAGAGGTGCAAGATTTATTGGAACTTTCAAGACCTTAGGCCACAGTAACGGGTATAAAATCATGTGCGAATTTAACAATTTTTTTTCGTATGAAAAAGTCATTCACTCATAAAATTAATTACACATCTATTTAGTATGAATATCAAGCTGTTACAAAATATATATATTTTTTTTTTTTTGATGTACAAAATGGCCGACTACTAATTTTTTCTTTTGTTATCTTTTTTTAGGCGCTCCGCGGCGTGACATTTAGCATCCACAATTTTTTACCTGGACCAAAAAACAAAAAATCTCGTCAATCTACATTAGAATACCTAGAGAAGTACGTACGGAATTTAAAAAATGTTGTTTTATTCAAAAGTTGTAGGTATTTGAACTTAAGAAATGAATTTTCAGTGAAAAATTTCGTTATAACTGCTCATAAACTGCTCATAAAATGAAAAGTTTTCGATTATTCAGAAATTCCGTACGTACTTCTCTGCGAAATGCAATTAGGAACATAACCTTCAAATTTCAAGTAAATCGAGTGAAAATTGTTGAAGTCATTTGGCACGCCAATTGGAAAAAAGCTGTTTCGAGAAGTTTCGAGTAGTCGGCCGTTTTGTACATCGAAAAAAAATATATATATATTTTCTAACAGCTTGATATTCATACTAAATAGATGTGTAATTAATTTTATGAGTGAATCACTTTTTCATACGAAAAAAATTGTTAAATTCGCACATGATTTTATACCCGTTACTGTGGCCTAAGGCTTTAAGAGGACAAGACGATATACGTCATTGAGTTCTGGGCTTCGGGCGAGGCAAACGTCGTCGCGAAACAAAAAGGGGAGATGGCTCAAGTATCAACACGATTGTGGACTGCGGTAGCCGCTCACCCTCTGGCTTGGGGGAGCGGCTATTGCAAGGCGATTTTAATACTTGGTCACCAAGTTTTCTACTGGACAATGCCCGAAGCGGTATCGCCCAGTATTTTTGCGGTCTAGATTAAGATCGTGCCCAACCCCCGAGAGTAGGTGAATGTTTCCCAATGCAAACTGAAGAAGTGCGTCGCCCGGGGCGAAAGTCTATTATGAAAATGATTGACATATGTCAGCAACGAAAATAGTAATAGTATAAAAAATAATTCGAGTAAAGTAATATTGAGCCGAAAACATGAAGGAATATATTGACGCTGCTTACTTTAAAAAGTAGCATGTTTCAGAATTCTTGCGAAGACAAACACGTTTGATATCACCGCGAAAACTAGCATGTTTCGGCTTCCGACACGAAAACTGGCAAGTTTCGATTTTCGCCACGAAAACTGGCACCTTTCGATATTTAACGGGAAAACTAACCCGTTTCGGCTTTCACCACGAAAATTAACATGTTTCCGTAACACTGAAATTGTTTCCGACTTTTCTTCCATGCTTTTTTACGCCTTGCTTCTATTTTTTTTACTCCAACTCCTTTGACCGCAATCGGAAATTTACTATTTTTTAGACCTCTCAAAAAATTGTGATTTAACTTCAATTAAAATTACAAGTATTCGGGAAATATCCATTCGACCTTACGTCGATACAATCCATGTTAAGGGGCCAGTCCACTTTGGAGCCACGAAAAAAGGCTATTTTCGCGATTTTTTAAAGCATTTTATAGAATATATGAATATAAAAGTTGTTGGGTTGATGAATAGTCTTGAAATACATTTAAAAAAAATTTAATTCATTTTTATTTATTTTTAAGTACAAAAACGCGTTTAACGTGACGCCTCAAAAATAGGTGGGCTAGGTAGCTCCATCGCAACTCGGCAACGGCTTGTCTGAAACAAAAAAAAATCAATTGGATTCAGTATGACACCAGCTACAAAATGTCCCTTGGACATAAAGTTTTATCATAAAATAAAAAAAAATGGTAGAAGAAAAACGAAAAAGTAAAAAAACGCGTTTTTCCGCAGTTTTACGCAAAAAAGAGTAAAAATCCAAATATTAAAACCATCGCGGGTCATCTTGTAGCGAATCATGTTTACAATATGTGGTTCAAATTTCAAGAGAATCGGTTAATTAGTTTTAGAGATACGATGGAGCTAGATTTTGAAAACGTTTCGAGAAAAACGCGTTTGAAGTTTATACGGCAATTCCTGCACCATGCAAAATCCCTTCTGATTGCTCATCATCGTCGATTTCTTCAAGTCTTGCTTGCTTCCGATTTTTTGAAATTTTCAAAGTGGACTGGCCCCTTAAATATGATTTTGACCAAGAAGGACGAGATGAAAATCTTTTTAAAAAACAAAAACACGGATGATGTTCGAATGTTCCAATTAACACAGACGTCAGATAAAAAATTGCCTCTTGCACCGAGAAAAAAAAATTTACAGGACATGCTTGACAGAGCTTTAATTCCAATCGAACATCAGCAAGATTTTTCGAACATATTCGACGATAACCATCTGTTAGATTACAGTAAATTTGTTGAATGATATTGTCAGTAACGTGATTTTTTTAAACAAAATCGCAATAAACATATCATTATATTTACAATTTCGATATTAATTTTGTATAAAAATTACTACTATCGATTTTAATTGCTAATTATTATCAAAATGTTAATAAAAGCAACGAGTATAACATTAAAATGTCATTACGCAAAAAAATGTCATATTTAAAAAAAATACTAATGGCTTATTTTTCCAGATTTTTACCTGAGCACGAAGGACTTTAAATTCTCATCAAAACTCTTCTTGGTTAGATTGTACGAGCGATGAGATCCTTAAGGTTTTAAACTTACTCCTTTTACACTAGTTTTTACAGTGAAAACCAAACAAGCTAGTTATCGCGGTGACAGACGAAACATGCTAGTTTTCGCGGTAAATATGGAAACGTGCTAGTTTCCGTGGCGAAAGCATAATCATGCTAGTTTTCGTAAGAACTTTGAATCGTGCTACTTTTCGTAAGCAGCGTCGATATATAGTGGCCATTTAAAAAAAAGAACATAAAGGTACCGCGTATTCGTAAAAAAAATGCAATTTGGTAATACATTTTTATTTATCGTATTTTATTTAGCATTATTGGTAATTATTGATAATGCACCGTCGTACGACATAATGTTAGTTAATAGCTACGGAAAAAAATGTTATTACCAAATTTCAATATATCATCTGATACCAAAGAATGCAATCAAAATGAATTCGTTTGGCTCGTCTAGTTTTTTTTTCTGATTGATTCAGTTTACGCTAGTCTTCATCAGAGATCTACAATCTAAATTTGCAAAAAATATGGATAGCATGAAGAAAAAAAATAAAAAAACAATTCACGTTCCAGATGCTTCAGCACAATTATTTCTCGAATACGTGGTACTTGTATGTTATTTTTTAGTTTTTCGGTTGAAGAGTGTTCTTTGATACATAAACGTGTGTATCCTGAGAAAAAATCTGCGCGATTCCGTTGGCTGATACTCGTCGAATGTTCAAGGGGTCCCTTGGGAGTGATAAGGGTGATCGAGGGAAACAATTTGTCCGGGGACGTGCTGATATGCAGAAACTTGAGCGTTTTGCACGTCGATCGTGCCACTTCGCTGTTGCTGTCGATGAATTGGGACACGCATCCGCGTGTCTGCATGCACTCGCTCAATCAGATATTGAACCACTTGTTCAAATTGAAATTGACGCCGGAACGCGAGGCCTTCATACAAAATGCCCTGGGGAGTTTTCACGTTCCCATTCGACCGATAAGCCAAGCGGTCGAGGACGAGTACGGCGACGAAGTAAGGGATTTGACCAGAAGATTCTTCCATCACTTGATAAGGTACGTCGATTCGACATCCCTTGATTGTTTGGAAATTTTTATATTTCAACCAAAGGGCACAGTCAATAGTCAACTAGCCATTTTTTATATCAGACCAATTGCATCTTTTTGTAAGGCGGTTGGAGCGGTTCAGTTGAGTCGAACGACGATTCGTGGATTTTTCTTTCAATGTACCTAAAAAAATGCATGCGAGGTATATATTTATTCTGTAGATGCTAATTTTTCATAAATATACAACTAAAGGACAAAATTATGCTTTTTTTACAATCTTTTATTTGTTTTGCTCCGTTCGTATGTCTTTCCGGTTCAAAATGTCTAATACATTTTTCAAGCACTTGCCATAATATGGTCCATGGAGCAATCAAATAAATAATATGTAACATGTGAATAGCCAAAGTGAATAAAATTGAATATAAAACAGATGAATACGCACAAATGAAGGTAGTAAGGCGGGATATCCATTTGCAACGATCAAAAATCGATTTCTTTAAACGATAGAACTATATATGTAGAATATTTTCCTAAAGTTTCAAAGCGAAATTTGAAAACTTCAAACGTACAGCCCGTCAACGCTGTGGGTCACCGCTCGGATTCGGAGCGGGCGTGAACTTCAAACGCTTTTTCTCAAAACCGCATTCTCAAAATTGACGTGCAGGATAACTCGAAAACTATTAAGCCGATTGAGTTGAAACTTGGTAGAAATATTGGTACCTTCTACTTGACGAGAATTGTTTTTGAAAAATTGGAAAGAAAACTACCTTTTGAATCCACATTTTACAAAAATGTTACGCGAAATGTTGATTTTTTTTTGTAAATGCGTGCATTTTCGTTGCATTTTCTTCATTTTAATTACCGTCACATAGAAACTATACATGTTCTATTCGCCGATTCGCAACTCCCGCGGCAACCTTGCAGTAACACTCTGCCACAGCTCCGTCATTTTTATGGAGAATTATTTTAAAACAATTCTTTTGTATACTTAAATATTCTATTAAAGTATACCTAAGGTTTGATAATTATGGAGTAATGATTTCCTAGTTTAAAAAATCCCTCAATATTGCTTTTTTTTCCTGTCTAAATGTATATCCCGCCTTGAGACAGATAAAATTTCAAAAAATTCTTAAAGACTCAGTATAGTCTTAACAATAACATCTATATATATATATATATATATATATATATATATATAATCAAATCTTGAATTGTGGCCAACGTTCCAGCCTTCTTACCACGATTAAGAATGATTTAAATATAAAATTTCGATTTTCAGTTCCCAAAATAATGAAAAAACCCACAAAATGCTAATAACCGAGTTACTTTTTGCTCCGGCGCGAATATTTTGTTACTCTAGATATCGGCTGTTCGAGAAAGCCTTCAGATTAGCCATAGACCTGAACGACCACGATCTCTTCATGGACATTCATTTTTACGCTCTCGTGATGAACGACATGGAAATGGCAAGGGCCGCGAAGGAGAAGGCCCAAAATGTTCTGAGTAGATCAAACAGCTGCACCAGTTCACGTGAGTATCTTTCTTTCCTGCTCTCTAAAGAAGACGACGCGGAAATTAGGAGTTGAGTAACTGTTTAGAATGCTTATAACTAATTTTATCGACAGTAGCGAGGTATTTTACATTTTTGGACAATTTCAGAGTAAAACGGCTTTTTTTAAATTTACAATCACATTACTTTGGAATCGAAAATGTTTACTTTCTCTCTTACAAAATTCTATCAAAATTCGATACGAATATGCCCCGTACTAAAAGTTATGCCGATATCTTCAAATTTAAGGTAGTTACGGCAAAGCAAGCATGCTTTGGAAAATTCAATCTTGAAGGTTAAACCCTCTCGCAAAAATCGATTTGGAAAATGAAAACCCGAATTGAATTGAATAAAAAATGTTAATTGTATCGAATTGCGACATTTCAATTTAATTTTTTTTAAATGTCATCTAAAATTAATCAAATTGATTTTTTTAAATCCAATCAAATTTAAAAAAAATTAATTTAATTTTAAATTGGATTTGACTAAATCCAATTTCGAATTGAAATTCAATTTGACTCAATGAAAACAAAATTCAAATTTGAGAATTTGATACTCTATTTCCATACTAAAATTAAATCAGCCTAGATCAAAATGGTGAATCGATTTTCCCTAAATTCTTTGATAACGAACTTTCCATGACAAAAATATTATTGAGCCGCAAAAATTCCGTCCAATACGTCAAAAAAATCGTCATTTTTCGTGTATAAAAAAATCCGCACCCCCACACATTCCCACATTTTTTTTCGAAATGTCATTTTTCGATACTTCGGAATATTTCCAACCGATTTCTATTTGATTAAAAAAAATTGTTAAGGCGTTCGGCCACAGTACCGGGTATAAAATCATGTGCGAATTTAACCATTTTTTCCGTAAGAAAAAGTGATTCACTCATAAAATTAATAACACATCTATTTAGTATGAATCAAGTTAGAAAATCTGTTAGAAAATATATATATATATATATTTTTTTTTCGATGTACAAAATGGCCGACTACTAATATTTTCTTTTGTTATCTTTTTTTAGGCGCTCCGCGGCGTGACATTTAGCACCCACAATTTTTTACCTAGAACAGAAAACAAAAATTTTCGTCAATCTACATTAGAATATCTAGAGAAGTACGTACGGAATTTAAAAAATATTGTTTTATTAAAAAGTTGTAGATAGCTGAACATAAGAAATGAATTTTCAGTGAAAAATTTCGTTATAACAGCTCATAAACTGCTCATAAAATGAAAAGTTTTCGATTAATCAGAAATTCCGTACGTACTTCTCTGCGAAATGCAATTAGGAACATAACTTTTAAATTTGAAGTAAATCGAGTGAAAATTGTTGAAGTTATTTGTCACGCCAATTGGAAAAAAGCTGTTTCGAGAAGTTTCGCGTAGTCGGCCATTTTCTACATCGAAAAAAATATATATATATTTTCTAACAGCTTGATATTCATACTAAATAGATGTGTAATTAATTTTACGAGTGAATCACTATTTCATACGAAAAAAATGGTTAAATTCGCACATGATTTTATACCCATAACTGTGGCCTAATCATCCCCTTAATCATTCTCCGCAATAAGTACAGCATGGTACAGCGGCGTAGCATCCAACCATAGAATTTCTCGCTAACGTCACCGGTGTTTTTATCAATCGCAGATTCGACGTGTTCGCGAGCCTCGTGTTCCCTCTGTTCGGACTCGATAAGCGACAAAGAGACGGAATCCTTCAGCGGCGAGAGCGACGGCGAGGATTCGCCGAAGCGCGTCAAGTCCAAATTCCACGCGATTCCGAAGCACCTGTCGCGGATCGGTTTGACGAAAGTTCCATCGTCGTCGATCGCGGAGTCGACGAGTTTTAAGAACAGCGGCCTCATGTCGACCTCGTTCAACGACGTATCCTCGGGCAAATCCGACAACCTGATGTCAACGGCATTCAACGTCCCGACCGGTAGTACGATAACCGATTCGATTGCAAACCCGTCGTCACCGCGGCCTTTGGCCAAGCCACTTGGCATGAATTTCTCGCGGCGTCAGCCTTACCGACTGAACGGCGCTGCGACGCGTTTGCTCGGCAAGAATTCCCAGTCCTACGACAATCTCAGCGACGACTTGATATCTTCGACGTTTGGAAATCTTCGAATGTTGGGACTCGGCCAACGGGAGCGTTCCTACGCGAAATCGACCAGCAACGTTTGCCAGAGCACGAGAATCGACGCGAATCTGTTGGGCGATTCGATAACCGACGATTTGATATCGACGCGATTCGACAGCATCGAGGCCGAGCTCGTTAGTCCGGAAATGGCGCGTACCTCGCCCTCCTCTATACTCGACAGCATCGACGCAAACGTCATGTCGACGTCCTTCAATAATTTGTCGCTCAACGCGATACGCGAGAACAGCGCGCTTTTTCGCAACGGCAACCTGTCCCATCATCATCACCATCATCATCATCATCATCATCAGCTGTCCGGCGACTTGCCTCATGTATCGTTCGTCAATTCACTGGGAACCGGCAAACCGTCCTACACGTCCATAGGAAAAGCCGGCAAACTCTCGTTCTTCAATTCTCCCAACAATCTCATGTCGACGTCCTTCAACGATCCGGACGACGTGAGTCTCGAATCTTTGGATGCCAAGGCCGACCCAGCTGCGGCCACTTTCCGCACTTCGAATTCTACCAACGTAGCAGGCTCGGGACACGAGGATGACCTCGAACTCGACGCCATTCCGCCACCACCGCCAACCATGACCACCTCACTGGCTAATTATCTCAACAACTTGCCGAAAAAGACGTCTACCCTCGGGAGAAACTGCACCCTACTTGACATGAACGACACGACCGCCAAGTTTCCCACATCCAGGCCCAATCCTCACTCGCAAATTTTCCAACGGCAATCCTCGGTCGCGAGTATACTGCAGAGCCAGCACAGGAACAATCATCTACGACCGATTAGAAATTATCGTCTCAATTACGATCTCGATTACGTGCCGTTTTACGAAAGCTCCGATAATCTCGACTACCATCCCTCCGTGAATTACAACGACGTTGGATCTTCGAACTCGACGATCGGCAATTTTCCGCCGCACTGCAATTCACAGGGAAAATCCAACGAGCCCAAACACTCGAGACTTACAACTTCACAAACGTGCACGGGCAAGGAGAAGAAACATTCTGTCGGCAATAGCACGCATCCGGTTATCTCGGCTGCCAATACGAAAATACCGAACCCGTCGTTGAACACGATGGAATCCCTCGCGGCCAGCGAAAAACCGAAAGTCAAGTTTTCCAATACCGTCACGCACATCCTTGTGCCTGGCACGGTGAGTTTGCCGGAATTTCGGTAACGTTGTTGCTTACAAATATTGGGGCGAATAGATATTAAGGGGTTAGACCACAGTAACGGGTATAAAAACATGTGCGAATTAAACAATTTTTTTTCGTATGAAAAAGTGATTCTCTCGTAAAATTAATTACACATCTATTTAGTACGAATATCAAGCTGTAAGAATTTTTTGTTTCGATGTACAAAATGGCCGACTACTAATATTTTCTTTTGTTATCTTTTTTAGGCGCTCCGCGGCGTGACATTTAGCATCCACAATTTTTTACCTAGAGCAAAAATAAAAAATTCTCGTCAATCTACATTAGAATACCTAGAGAAGTACGTGCGGAATTAAAAAAATATTGTTTTATTCAAAAGTTGTAGGTATTTGAACTTAAGAAATGAATTTTCAGTGAAAAATTTCGTTATGACTGCTCATAAAATGGAAAGTTTTCGATTAATCAGAAATTCTGTACGTACTTCTCTGCGAAATGCAATTAGGAACATAATTTTCAAATTTGAAGTGAATCGAGTGAAAATTGTTGAAGTTATTTGTCACGCCAATTGGTAAAAAGCTGTTTCGAGAAGTTTCGAGTAGTCGGCCATTTTGTACATCGAAAATATATATATATATATATTTTTTTAACAGCTTGATATTCATACTAAATAATTGTGTAATTCATTTTATGAGTGAATCACTTTTTCATACAAAAGAAGATTGTTAAGTTCGCACATGATTTTATACCCGTTACTGTGGCCTAACGCCTTAAGGAGGAAGACCATTTAGAAAGCAAAATATTAGTTTTTCGTGATTTTATTTTTTCATGTAAGGAATACTCATGAACATTTGTAACTTAGTGTGTTTTTTATTTGATATTTTCAGCATGCAAAAATATTTTATTTTTTTGAAATACAAATTGCCAGTTATGTACGTCGATACATCGATGTTCAGAGAAAGTCGCTCAAAAAGTGTCCGCACTGTCACAGTAACGTGTATAAAATCATGTGCGAATTTAACAATTTTTTTTCGTATGAAAAAGTGATTCACTCATAAAATTAATTACACATCTATTTAGTATGAATATCAAGTTGTTAGAAAATGTATATATTTTTCTTTTTCGATGTACAAAATGGCCGACTACTAATATTTTCTTTTATCTTTTTTTAGGCGCTCCGCGGCATGACATTCAGCATCCACAATTTTTTACTTAGAGCAAAAAACAAAAATTCTCGTCAATCTACATTAGAATACCTAGAGAAGTACGTGCGGAATTAAAAAAATATTGTTTTATTCAAAAGTTGTAGGTATTTGAACTTAAGAAATGAATTTTCAGTGAAAAATTTTGTTATAACTGCTCATAAACTGCTCATAAAATGAAAAGTTTTCGATTAATAAAAAATTCCGTACGTACTTCTTTGCGAAATGCAATTAGGAACATAACTTTTGAATTTGAGTATATCGAGTGAAAATTGTTGAAGTTATTTGTCACGCCAATTGGAAAAAAGTTGTTTCGAGAAGTTTCGAGTAGTCGGCCATTTTGTACATCGAAAAAAAAATATATATATATATTTTCTAACAGCTTGATATTCATACTAAATAGATGAGTAATTAATTTTATGAGTGAATCACTTTTTCATATTAAAAAAAATTGTTAAATTCGCACATGATTTTATACCCGTTACTGTGGCCTAATCCCTTAATGAGAATGTATGAAAAATATGCTACTGTTTACGCAAAAGCGAGGATTGTTGAGACGGGTGTGTTGAAATGTGACAACGTCGGAACTATGGGAATAGCAGAACCAATCGAAGATCTAGCGCGCCAATTTCAAATACGTTAAAGTCAAATGCGAGTAAGGGGAATTTATTCATTTATTTATTACGATGTATTCCCTTTTTTCTAACTTCGGTGAGCGTAGTACGATGCTTGTGGGCACGAGCACTGACAAATTGTCTTTTCCATGGAAAATTTGCGGCGCACTAATCCTTTTTTGAGGTCTCTCTGACATAACCTCTAAAAACGGCGACCGACACAAGACGCGCGTAACACAGCCGTGACCTGTGACTGTCACTGCAGTCAACCTAACAGCCTCGAATGACGAGAGAATCGTTGCGACGTTGCCAAAGCTCGTGTCCATTTTAATAAGATTTTTCAACATCGAAAATTAATTTTCCGATAATCCCAAGTCCTAAAAGTCAACATATGTGCAAGTAATAATTACAATTATCTACCGTACACTTGAACATTTTCGCGATATTCGTACACATACATATTTTGCTACAATAAGTTGGCACTGGTGACGTCACACATTTGTTGTGTTCAACAGGAACTTCGTGTCTCCCCCCCCCCCCCCCCCCATCATTCGAAAACGATTTACCAACAACCTTAAGTTGAAACGAACCGGCGAATTTTGAATTTCGGCAAAATTGCTTCAGGGCCAGTCTTATCGACCCATTCAGAAGCGCTCGGTTGGCCAACTCCATCCGATGGATCCGAAGAGAGAGCTGGCGGAGAGTTTACCACTGTGTCTCGGCAACGAGGACTATCTCAAGGATTTCCAGCCGTTGTCAAGTGAGTTAAAAACACATTGGAAAAATCGCCCCAAATGTCCTTCGTATCAGGCAGAGTTGGGCTTAATTCTATTTATAAATACAAATACGAATTTATTCACATCGTGATTTTCATGTGAATACAAATACAAATTTATTCATACTTCATTTATATGTATTCACATACATGCATACAAATACAATTGTATTCACAAATATTCGGAACATACAAATATATTCACAGAAAAAATTGTGAATATTCACAAAAAATGTGAGTGCAAATGTAGTCACAAAAAATTGTAAATACGAAAAAATCCACAAAGTTGTGAATTTTTTCGTATTTAAGACAAATTAAAATCAAATTCACAGTGATTAGATTAAAATGTACACCAGAAGTGAGTTCTTACTTGTTGAGTTCGACACAATGTTTTCTCTCAAAATACGTAAGGACTCGTGGTGTAAATTTTAATATAATTGTCTTGAATTCGATTTTAATTTTCTTTCACTTGACGAAATTCACAACTCATTTTGTAAATTTTTTCTTATTTATAATGTAATATTTGAAACTCACAAGTTTTTTTGCAAATATTTCTTTGCCTCGACGCAATGTTTTCTCTCAAAATACGTAACAACTGACTTTTTGTCTAAATTTTAATCTAATCATGGTGAATTTGATTTCAATTTGTCTCAAACGAAAAAAAATCACAACTTATTTTGTGAATTCTTTTGCATTTACAATTTTTTGTGAATACAAAATTCACAAAAAATTCACAGATTTTCATGTGAATTTTTTTTAATTCACAGGATTTTTTGTAAATATTCACATTTTTGTGAATATTCACAATTTTTTCTGTGAATTTATTTGTATATTCAGAATATTTGTGAATACTATTGTATTTGTACGCATGCATGCGAATACAAATAAGTGAAGTATGAATAAATTTGTATTTATATTCACATAAAAATCACGATGTGAATAAATTCGTATTCGTATTTATAAATAGAATTACGCCCAACTCCGGTATCAGGCCTGCGAATGACGATAATGAGGCAACGTTGTTTCAGGAGACGCGGAGCTTGAGAGGAGCAAGGAATCGTCGAGAAGCGAAGAAGCCGCTAAGATCAAAGTCGTCCATTTTGGACTGTTGTAAATACGAGTATCTCAAATGTATTCCAAACTCGGGTCTAGCTCTTTCGAACAATGTACATACTTGGCTATAGATTTTTTTTACAATATTTCACGGTGCTCAATAAACGTAAGAAACATTTTTACATTCGAGCGATTCCTCGGCGGCACTTCGAACACAAAAATGCCGGAGAGTAGAAAAGGGAACATATCGTACGATAAAAACTCACGATATAATTTATTTCCTCTGTAACCCGTCCAGCTCTTCCTTCATTTTCAAGAGATCCGTGTCCGGCACGTAACGCTTCGACTCAAAAATAGGATTGAAATAATCTACTGTGAGTGTTACGCCCTCGGGCAGGCAGGCTTCGAGCGCTCGCAGAATCAACGGGTACTGCGTCGCCGACACTTCGATCTGTATGTGCCTCTGGTACTCGTTGAGCTCGTACTCGCACGAGACCGCTGAGCTGTTGGGCTTGAACCTCTGTATCTTGTAAGACACTGGCGGAAAGGCCCAACTGCGATTTAAAAAAAAAACCATCGTCAATTTGATCCGTAGTTTAAGGCCTCATATACGCGAAACATTTTTATTTTATTTTTAATTTTGATTTCATTGGCCTCAACGGTTAGGAATATTGAAGCTTTACAGAATTAAAAAATCCCAATAATTCCAAAAATAAGGTAAGATTGCATTTATAATAGATACCGTTTTTCCACGATTCACTTTTTTCAACCTTGCGAAAGTCCTAACTCTTGAACGAAGGTTCAGATCGCTTTGAAATTTTTACGACATATTCTTAGTATCGCCACCTATCGTGTGAAGCACGGAAACAAAAATTTCAATGACACAAAAAAATATAAAAAATAAGATACCAACAGAAAATTGAGTAAAAAAATTTTAAGTTTCGATATTTTATTGTAATATTTTTTTAAAAATAATATTGTTGGTTCACACTGAAGATACATTCATTATGCAATTATAAATATGTTCATTTTTTTTCTGACACCCACATCGATGCCGGGAACTATCACGATCAACGCGCGCGCAAAAAAATACATTGTTTATTATGTTATATCTCCGCCATTTGTTAATATTTCTGATTTTTTTTTACATATACTCAACCATGTGCATAAATGATCTGTAAAAAATGTTGTCAATATATGCGTCATTTTTTTTAACCGCGTCTGGAAAAGTACCTTCGAAAATCGGCGAAATCGCGTATATAAGGCCTTAATGGGCTGGATCTACCTAGGTGGGTAAAAAAATTGCATTTTCGAAAAATATTTTCATTGGATAGTATCACTTTTTAGCTGTATTACCTGAATAATTCATTGAAATATTCCTCAAATTAAATGAACTGCAGCTTCTAACAGTCGGCCGCACGGGCGGTAACAGCACTATACTTCAAACTTTAAAAGATCATCGCAGTGCAAAATTTTCAAAAGAATCAATTTTTGCTTGTTTGCATTATTCGATAGTATGGACCGTTATGAACATAGATCTGGCATCGCCGATTGATCGTAAGAAGATAATTTGTATGAAAATTCCGCACTCGAAACTTTAAACTCGTTTTTCTCGAAATGTCGTTTTTCAATACGGTGCACACTCTCAAATGAAAAGTTTTCAAGCTATCTGTCTCAAATTTTGACACAACATTCTTTACGCCATTCTTTGTCTTGCTATGGAAGCTTTTATATCTTCATATTTTTTTAACGAAAATGTGTCAAAAAAATAGGCTAAATTCGATACTTTTTTTTTCAAACCGCCGCCATTTTGTCAATTTTGATATAAAAAAAACCTCCATAGCAAGATGGCGGCTTTCATATTGATTCATAATCTTTTTACAAATTTTGTTTCAGATAATATTTACGTCCACAACCGTGTACAACGTGAGGACTCCTTTTTTCGAATACATTTTGAACTGTTAAAAAAAAATAAACGTTTAAAAGTGCTTCGATTTGACATAAAAAAAATCAAACTGATCAGCGTATTTTGACCATCGAAAAAAAATCGGGAAAATCACCTATTTTTCGATCCGTTACACTATGATGATCCCTTAAGGCCTTAGGCTACAGTAACGGGTATAAAATCATGTGCGAATTTAACAATTTTTTTTTCGTATGAAAAAGTGATTCACTCATAAAATTAATTACCATCTATTTAGTATGAATATCATGCCGATAGAAAATATATATATTTTTTTCGATGTACAAAACGGCCGACTACTCGAAACTTTTCGAAACAGCTTTTTTCCAATTGGCGTGACAAATAACTCCAACAATTTTCACTCGATTTACTTCAAATTTGAAAGCTATTTTCCTAATTGCATTTCGCAGAGAAGTACGTACGGAATTTCTGATTAATCGAAAACTTTTCATTTTATGAGCAGTTTATGAGCAGTTATAACGAAATTTTTCACTGAAAATTCATTTCTTAAGTTCAAATACCTACAACTTTTGAATAAAACAATATTTTTTTTAATTCCGTACGTACTTCTCTAGGTATTCTAATGTAGATTCACGAGAATTTTTGTTTTTTGTTTTAGGTAAAAAATTGTGGATGCTAAATGTCTCGCCGGGGAGCGCCTAAAAAAACAAAAGGAATTATTAGTAGTCGGCCATTTTGTACATCGAAAAAAATATATATTTTCTAACACCTCGATATTCATAGTAAATAGATGTGTAATTAATTTTATGAGTGAATCACTTTTTCATGCGAAAAAAAATTGTTAAATTCGCACATGATTTTATACCCGTTACTGTGGCCTAAGGCCTTGATAGTTGCGTAAAAATGACGGCTTTGTTCACAGATTTTGTATGCTCGTGTTTCAATTCTTCGCCACGTTTAAAAAAAATATTCAAAAAAATCGACGATCGTCTACGATTCATATTCATTGTTAAATTCAATAAACCGTTTGGTTTTTATATTTCGGATGAACCATTTAAGTTGGAGTGTCCACCGCCAATCCTCACGAAAAAAATTTCAGAACACGCTGGTGGCCATGTTTTTGTTGTTTTTCTGTATTTTTTGGTGATTTTTGTAAGGCTCTCAATATATGTACCGTTGTATTTTAAAAAATGCCTTCGTCTTTCACCATCTTTTTTCCAGGAAAAAAAACCTATTTTAGCCATCTTTTTCGGGCCTCTAGGTCGATCTAGCCCCTTAACAGCTCGAAAACTTCATTGCGGCATGCTAATTTTCATTTGCGAGATGCAATACGCACCAGTTTTCAACCTCAGCGCCCATGTTCTCTACCAAGATGTCGACAAACTTCTGATAACTCTCCAGCATCGGATAGTTGTAACTCTTCAGTTGTATGTTCAGCATTGGATAAACAGGAATCTCGGCTTTCATCGTCTGCGAGAAATAATCAACTGTGAATGAACGATTTTAAGTTATTCGGAGTCAAGGGCAGTAGAGGGAACTGAAAGTCGACGTGGGTGATCAACGGGACAATGGAAATAGCAATGACATATACGAGCTACGAATCTTCCAGCGCTCGTTTGTTCAATTGGAATTCTGTGATCGTACCTCGAGGTAGTCTGGTGTGTAGATGCTGGACAGCCTTGGCAATGAGAACCTGTGGACTGCGAGGGACCGACCGATTCCAACCAACTGTACCAAAATATGATTTTTCGCAAATATAAGAATTATACGAATTTCCTGACGTACGTTTTCGAAATTCTTTCAACGGAACTCTAAATAGAGATCAACCATTCTTATCCGTCGCTTTCTTTTCTCGCTCAAGTGAAGTCAAACTCGCATTGGATGGTACAGATGACAGTGAAGTTTGCATCATTGGAATGCAAGGAAAGGTTTTTTTTTATCATCTCCTCATTTTGTATTGTTTGATATCTTTTTTTGTTGATTGATGCTGCCCATCTCTAAATAAGTATCTTAAACAATGGAAGAGCGTTCTTTGTCAGCAAAATATTTTTTTTTTAATGTAACCAATTCAGAAAACTTGGTGTTCATTGCATTCCAATTATAAATACTTCAAGTCTCATGGGGTAGAGCCACTCGAGGATTATCAAAAGACAGAAAAAAGAAAAGGAACAGGACAATGTTAATTTGAGGTCCTAATGTCCTAGGCTTAAATCGCGTTGAAATTTGAAAATGTTTATCAATTTTTTATTTTCGACAGATTCTTAAAATATAACATTTTAAAAATATTCTCCAAAAATTCCCAGTCGATGCTTGAAAGGACGATTTTTTTTGTTGATGCATAGTTTTTTTTTATCAATGAACATAGGGCGTTTTTTTTCACAAAAATCGATACTTTAACTTTGGACGGCGGCCATTTTTGAAAAAATCGGTCATCCAAGCACTAGATAATTTCATGCAATAAGTAAATGCGTTCGAATTTTTTGTTCGATGATTTGTTTCCAAGCAGCAGTGTCCATTACTGAAGACTTTTTTCAAACGGCAGTCTGCATAAACCATTGTACCTACCGCATTTGTAAATATTTTTTAATACAAAAATTGTGAAAGAAACTTAAGACCATACTCGTTAATAGAAAAAATAAAATAAAAACCTGTGCATGTTTACCCGGAAAGAATTCACGAAATATTCAGATGAGCTAGGTGTAACGCATTAGAGGCAAATGGAAAATTTCTATCGCTGAACGTTAGTTCAAACTTTGAATGCATTTTTTCGAAACCTTATTTTTTTAACTGCCCGGAAACGGAACTAAGCCACATATGCGATGATTCACTTGAAATTTTGAATGTATTTTCTCAGATGTATCCTCCGTGGAACTGTGTACATAATTGGAGATTAGTTATTAATTTTTTTTCTAACAATAATTACTTATGTGATTTATACTCAAAATTAGAAGTTTTCATACAAATCTACACCCTTTTTTTTTTTTGAAAAAAGGTATTTTCTAATTTCCGTACGCAATTCCATAACTTTTCATATATATTTGAAAGATTTCTTTGTTTAGGTTGAAAACTACAGGAAAAATCTTTCCCACCGTGGAACACTTTGCTCAAGACACTCTGCGATCTTAAAACCTGACGCCAACATTTTCAATAAAAAAAATTAGAAGAAAAAAAATGTACACCCAAAACGATGTATAATGCAGTTTTACAGTTCAATTTTTCACTGTTTTCATAGTACTCGTTTCAAAAATTCACATTAGCCTCTTTCAAAGAGTTGTTGCGGCCTTTCAGACCAAACATTACACTCTTCCGAGCTAAAACGAGTTTGAAGAAAGAACACTTAAAAAATGTATTTATTCACGACGAAATAGTGAGAATATGCATCATGACAACTGTGGATTGATATTCTGCGGTTGCTCAAAAGCGGAAGGATTTACAGAAAACGAAATTTCACAACAGCGATCTTTTCGATTTTTTTTGAGGTTATGTGAGTAATTTCGTGGAATATCACCGACACGAATCATTTTCACAGCTTGTTTCCATTACCTTTCCAATTCCCCGAGTCGCCATTGGAATTACGTGACCTTTCGAGACGCAATTATATCATAAATACAATTTTTACGCCCGAGAACGAAAAAAATGCGCCGCGGACCAGACGACGCTCCAAATATTGTTTCGTATGGCTCGTGTCTCACGTGACCGCGTATTTTCCACCCCCACCTGCAGGGAAATGAGAGAAGCGGTGGATTTTGTGGTGAGTTGGTGGATTCAGTCGGTCGCGATTTATTAAATGCAACAGGTCGTTCGAAATCGCGCATCTTCAATTTTCTTCGACGAATATACCTCGTTTTTATCGGTGTTTATCAATATTCCGAGAATTCGATATCTCAGACGCAAATTCGCGCTTAATAATATATCAACGAGGAAAGACTACGTATTAACCTCGTAATAATTCAGTTCATTATGGAGGCGCGTTACTCGGAACAATTGCGCAAAGAGGAAGTTTTGATGCGATAAAAAAAAAGTGTGCAAAAAAGGAGAATCTGCGGCTACGTCGACGAAAAATAGACAGTTGTCTTTTCTACCGTTGCTCGTTTTTTTCAGCACGTGTAAGTACAATCGTGATGTACGCAATTTCGATAAAAAATCTCGATTTCTTGAGGAGCAGCGCGCTGCGAAGACATTTTCGATTGATAATCAAATAATACAAGATACGACTGATCGAGAAAACTTTCCGCCAGCTACGGAGTTTTATCACTCGATTTTATTTCAAATATTACGCGATTAACCGCGGGTGTTTAATGTAATAGAAAATAGAGGCGAATGAAATCCAAAGTTTAACTCTGGCGATCGCGCCTTTCGGCGAGCAAAGTCAAAGGATATTGATTTTTTTCATGCATATGCGCCCAATGAAAAAGTTGGAATTTTTCGTGTTGCGCGGCATCGTTATCGAGACAAAAAATTGTGAAATCTTGGGAATCTGGCGCGGACTGTTATGGTGAACCGCAAATGAGATGGAACTTTATTGTCAATGAGCACGGTGAATGAGTCAGTGGTAGAAATTGACTCGGGGATATTCAGGATTTCTTATGAGAAACTGCTAAATTGCGTAGTTTTCTATTTTTATTTCTCGGAAATTGAATTTTTTATGAAAGTATTAAAAAATTTAATTCCGTTTTAAAAATTGTAATTTAATTTAATAATTCAAATTTAAATGAAATTTAATTCCGTTTTAAAAAATCAGAATTTTGAAGATGAATCGATGAAACGCTCGATCTTCCTCAACAAGACCGGCGGACAAACGAAAGTTTGTCTTGTTGAAAAATGTACTTTTTCGGAAATTATTTTGTCTGGCGACTTTTTTCTCTTGGAAAAGGGAATTGATTTTGTATTGAACGTATCCACTTCTAAAAAAGTCAGTATTTCGAACATTAAGGGCCTCGGCTACCGGGATGACCCAAAAATCAGAGTTTTTTAAAAACGATTATTTTGAAGGAATAAATAAAATGATTGAAAAATCATTTGGACCTTTATTTGCATTTACATTAACGAATTTGTGTACGAAATTTTATTTAAAAATATTAATAATTTAAAAAGTTACAAAAAATATCGTAAAGGACCTTTGAACGTAAAGGGCTCAACGGTGTACCTGATTTTGGTCACCCGGTTGATCCGAAACAAAAAAAAACTCGTTTTCTTTAAAATCGATTGTATAAGACTTTACTGAAGTTTTTTGTTATCGTGTTTCGATCAAAAACAAATTTCGAATTTGTTTTTCGTTTTTTCGAGGAAAAATGACGTCATTATTGTTAATAACCAATGAAAACAAAATATTAAGAAGAAAATGGGCGACAGTCCGAAACCGCGACTGTTTTGAAAACCCTCGAGCCTCCTTACCGAGGCCACAAGACGTTCGAAAATTTATATTTTTTTAATGGACTTTTTCCTCTGCTTTTGAAAATTCTGTTACAAATTTTTTTTTGTAAGAATTCTTTGTTTTTCCCCCCTTAAAAAAGATAATAATACAACAATAATATTTGTCGAAAAACGTCGATAATCTAAAAAGTTGAAAATATTTTTTTAATAACAGTTTGCAGGATAGCGAGGAAACGCAATTTGGGTTTCGCGATATGAAAACAAAAAATACCGGGAAATTTTACGATCACAGCAGACTATAATTTTCGCGGTTTTTTTTCCTCCAACTCCGTCAGAAACGACAGCCGAGCGGCCTTTGTGTGCGTCCTCCAGACACGGGCCGTCTTTTCGATTCTATTTGTGGCCGCGTATGTAGATATATATTTGCGTGGGATGACAAAGAGATTCTTCGTCTCGTGAAAATTGCATTTTAACATTCTCGTCGCGTATCGTTTATCGTGCATCGGCACGTTTCGCAGCACGGGAAAAACCGCACACTTTTCAATACAACGGCGCAGCGAGTTACGTTTCTAATTGGCTCTCGGGTAATGAAAACTACTCGTAAATTAAATTGCAATTTAGTATTCGACAATGTACGACGAACGGAACGATAATACTGATAATAACAATGTGAGAGCGTTGAATCGTTGAAAAAGATTATTTCCTTCCAAATCTGATGCAAAAATCCAAATATTCTCGATCTGTTTTAAGGGGTCTTCTCACTTTAGATGCTAAAAAAAAGCTATTTTCATGATTTTTTTTATAGGTTTATATCATAGATATTGATATACAAGTTGTGACAATAAATACACTTTCGAAACACGTTTTTTTGAAAATTGATTTATTTAAGTCCATTTATAGACGAAAATGGTAGTTAAAAAATGTCCTAAAAAATTGTAGGTCTGCGCTGTTGATGAAATCTCGGAGATGGATCATCCGAAACAAAAAAATCAAACGGTTTTAGATTCAGTATGTCAATGGCTATAGCGCATATCATACGATTCTTGATATATGCGAAAATAACAAAATGGCGGACTATTTTCGAAAAAAACGTGTTGTTTCACCGTTTTTGACAAAAAGAATAGTAATTATCAAAATTTAAAAAAATCCTTGATATGCGCTATAGCTATAGTTGTAAAGAATATGTGATTAAAATTTCATAAGGATCGGTTCAATACACTGACAGAAAAATTCTATTGATATGAACTAATCGCGTTTATTTGAATTAAGGGGAGATATACACCTAGGAGCCGGAAAAAAGGTCATTTTTGTGAATTTTTTCAAGGAAAACTATTCGAAATTTCGGATTGGGGTTTTAATTATCTAACAGTATATACATTCAAAAATATGTTTAATTTTCTTCATTAAAAAACATCAAAAATATACAAGGATATTGTATGATCCTTGGAGCGTCGTAAAAAAATCTGCGTATACGGTACCCACCGGCGTTTCTTCAAAAATCATCTGAAAAAAAAACAAAAAGATTATTAAATGAGATACTATAATCTAGTACTTGTCATAGCCGATTTTGAAAATATCGATTTATGACAAAATAGCGGACGTTTGAACATAAACAGTGATTTTTGGGCCAAAAATTAGTTATTATTTTGCCTAGAAAACAAAAACTAAGTAACGGAAAAAAAAATCCTATGACAAGTACTAGATAATGGTGTATGGAATAACCACAAAAAACCTCAAGGCAATCGGTTCATTGGTTTTCGAGAAATTTTGGGTACCGATTTGAAAAACGTGGTTTTGAGAAAAACGCGTTTGAAAACATGGGAATGAATAAAGTTTGAAATTTGTTAACTTACATGGAATCATCGATACCAGGCCCATAGTGTAGGTCTCCTACGGTCGACGGAATGTTCATAGCTTCTAGATCCTCGACCTTGACCATCTAGGTGGATATCTCCCCTTAACTAGATTTTTCGTGGAATCAAATTTTTCCTATTGCATTCCATTATTGAAAAGATTCACTTTAAATATATTTATTTATTCAAATCAAAATATATTCAATATCGTCCAATAACAAAATATTTTATTTAATCCTAATAAATCTGTGATTCGGGTTCATCTGCTCAAAAAAACAATTTAGTTGAATCCAATAAATGGATCTTTTAAAATAAAATTTGATTTTTTAAAATAAAAATTAAAAAGTATTTTCGTAGAGTCAACCATTTTTCGATTTGATTGAATGGTCTGTCTTTATTGCAGCACACATATCAAAGAGGTGTGGGGGTAGGGAGGGTGGAAAGAGAGGAATGTTATATATATATATATATATATATATATATATATATATAGGTTATGTTAGAAAAATATATAGCATGTTATTCGATAAAACTCTCAATTAAGTATTTCATTTTATTTTGAATTTATGAAATATTTCATGCATATAGTACACTTAGATTTACAGTGTACATTGTAAGCAAATAGGTATTTAGTTGAATCGAATCTTGATTTATTCAATTTGAATATATTCAATATTTAAAAAGATTAGCTGAACAACTGAAAAAATCTCTTTGAAACAAATAAGATCGTAGTAGGCCGTGAGCCAAGGAAAAAACCTATTTGATTTAACTAGATCCTACTTAAATTAAATATTTTTTTTTGGCAGTGTAGTTTCGGAGATTTTATCAACATGCCGTCGAAAAACGTTGTTTCGAGGAAAACGCGTTTGAAGTTTGTTTGGGTTACATAAATACATAAAAACAAGTTTTTTTATGTATTTCGAAAGTATATTTATTAAGTGTAACAACTTTTATATCAATATCTGTAATATAAACCTATCAAAAAAATTCATGAAAATAGCCTTTTTTAGCGTATAAAGTGAGAAGACCCCTTAATTTTCAATTTTCCACTGTGAGTTTGTGTGTTGGAAACGATCAAATTCTCGATGGATCACTTTTTGTTCTTTTTTTTTGTTATAAGTAAATGTGCGTCGCACTTCCTGTTTCAGAAATAAAAGAAAGTATTTAAAAAAACGTGCCAAGTGCGAGTCGGGCCGCGCTCTATTCTGTCGTCATATGGAAGACGCCGGCATGTACAAAAAAAATTGAGAATGCGTTTTTGGTACCGTTGGAATCAGTACAAAGTTTCCCATTGTTCTGTACAGTAAAACGCATTTTCGACTTTTTTGTGGATGCCGCATTCTTTCATATGACGGCAGTATTGGGGTTCCGTACATGTGACTAATTAACTTTTTTTAACTGGATATTTAATTAGGTGAGGCTTTTTCCTGTTTTAGTTGTTAGGTAGTACTAAACTGAAACCATATTGGGTAATGGTAGCTAAAGAAAGCTATTTATACGCCTGCTGTAAGCTAATAATGAAAATATATAAAACTATTGTTATTTAAATATTTACAATACCAAATTACTTATTTTTGGGGCCGGGTTGAAATTCCGGACTTTGAATGGTCCGACGGTTTAAAATTCCGAATTTCAATGTTCCGAAATTCAAGACGGGGCCGGGTTGAAATTCCGAACTTTGAATGGCCAGAACGCCGAAAACTCCGAAAGAATAGTACCTCGAAGGATCAAAACTCCGAAAGAATTTTACACGAAAGACCAAAACCCCGAAAATCTTAACACCGTCAAAATAATTCGGCTATGGAAGTTTTGAAAGTTTCAAAATTGTCAATAAATCGACAAATTATTCCAAGAATTTTTTTTTATTAACAAGTGATTTTGCGTCTATTTTGAAATTTGTCTACACAATATTATACGTTCTACATCATGTACAGTCAACTGTGTAGACTTTTGCTGGCGTGATCTTGACGTGAGGGCCGGGTTGAAATTCCGAACTTGGAATGCGCCGACGTTTTAAAATTTCTAACTTTAAAGGGTTATACCAATTTAAATTATAATTTTTTCTATATTCGACCTATATTGCATAATTTTTTCATAGAAAAATATTGAGGTCCAAGCGACGTATGCGCTGCCGTCGGAGGCGCCAAAAAAAAAGTTCCTCCACTGCTGGCATGATTCCGGCCGATTGAGTAGCTGAAACCGAAAAAGGAAAACATGACGTTGAACTGGAAAGTATCTCCTGTACAATGACGAAGGATTTTCGAAAAATATCAAAATCTAACAAAATGGCGTATTTATGAAAAAAAAAGTCTGTTTTCTTGCCTATAAAATGGTCGTTTTTTTCAATGCCAAATCGTCAATTTTCATCCAATCGAAAATATCCTACGTCATTGTAGAGTAAATATATTCAAGAGTACTCAGCTCAAATTTCAAGTCAATCGGATCTTTGAGTTACAATGTCAGGAAATTTGAAAAATCTCATTTCGAGAAAAACGCGTTTAAAGATTTAACTATCGATTTTTGCAAGATAAAATGATTAGAGATACGGCCTTGAAATTTTTACAGGATATTCTTGAAAGTATAAACTGTCGAAAAAGGCAAAAAAAAATGGACTTTTTTAGTGTCACACTGGTATGGCCCCTTAATGTTCCGAAATAACAAGGTTCGTCACGATTATGCCAGCGAAAGTCTTCACAGTTGACTGTAAATGATGTAGAACGTACAACATTGTCTAGACAAATTTCAAAGTTGACGTAAAATCACTTCTTAATTAGAAGAAAAATCATGAAATAATTCGTCGATTTATTGAAAATTTTGAAACTTTCAAAACTTTCATAGCCGAATTATTTTGACGGTTTTCAGATTTTCGGAGTTTTGGTCTTTCGTGCAAAATTCTTTCGGAGTTTTGATCTTTCGGGGTAGTATATTTACGGCGTTTTGAGCGTTCTGATCTTATTTTTTGAGTCGATATCAGCCAATTGCCAATATTGTCACATTTTTCGCAGAAAAAGCCGAGGCGGAGAAAAATAAATGAAATATACGATCCACTAACTTTTTTAAATTTGCAATCTCGTTTCTTCCGTGACGTCAATCTCTCGTTCTTGGCTGTCGACGACTTGAAAAATAAATAATTTGGTATGTTTGTGATTTCCATTTTGCCCTTTGGGTACGGAACCCTAAAAAAGTTGAATCAGCACTTAATTGGAATTTTTTCAAGTACAATGTCGCCCGCGGGTTTTCCAGAATAACGCGTATTGGAAATACACAGCGAGAAACTAATCCCGATCTTTCAGGGCCGCCACTTTCCCCGTGGTCAATTTTATGACTTTTTAATTTATTTTTCTTATCGCTGTGCGATAACAATCCCACAATAACTTTTACCCCCGTGACACGCACATCAGAGATAATTTTATTCATTCGCGATTCGTCGAAACTCCGGACACTATGAACACGCACACATTAAGAATATATATATATATATATATATATATATATATATATATATATATATATGTATGTATGTATGTATGTATGTATGTATATATAGTTGGATATGGATTTATAAATGTATATAAAAAAAATGCACGAGCAGAACGAGTTTTGCCCGTTGTGGAAAACCCAAGCCACGCCTCCCGCAGCGTGTCAGTATGCATTGGATTATACCGACCGCCGACAAAACCGGTTCACAAAAGTGATGGACATATCTTGTGAATCATAGATCTATTTTTCTTCTTAACAACTTACACCTCGTTGAAATTTTTGAAAATATCGAATTTCGGTTTTCGACGGAATGTCAAAATATAACATTTCACAAGGATTCTCTGAAAATTTCAACTCGATCCGTCCAACATTGAGGTAGTTGCGGGCGTTTCTAAGAAGATTCCGCGAACAGTCGAGCTTTAAACGCGTTTTCCTCAAAACGACTTTTATAAAAGCTTCTTTTACATGTCAAAAAGCAGTGTTCGAACGAAGAACTTTTTTTCCATGCATAGCTTATTTTATCAACGAAAATAGAGGGGTTTTTTCCCCCAAAATCGATACTCTCACTTTGGACTGCGGCCATTTTCGAAAAAATCAATATTTTATTAAATCCTTCGTCCAAGCACTAGATAATTTCACGCGAAAACTAAATGCGTTTGATTCTTTCATTTCGGATGATTTGTTTCCGAGCAGCCGTGGTCACCGCGAAGGACGTGTAGTCAACATCATTTATAAATATTTTCCCATTAAATTTTTTTACGAGATACTCAAAACTTTACTCTTAGGTGTAAAAAAGGAGAAATTGGAAACCCTGTACATGTTTTTCCGGAAACGTTTCACGAAAATTTCTTTTTCCGGCCACGAGCTGGGTGTAACCCGTTAATTTAATTCTTTTTTTTTTTACATAGTTCCTCTTAGATTTTTTCAAATTGAAACCGATTAAAACCTCGCTCAAATTTTATCTAAACCTTATTTGACTTCCAGCTAAACCTGGTTTAAATTCGATCTAAACCGTTCTTAAATTCCATCTAAACCTTGTTTAAATTCCATCTGAAACTTGTTTAAATTCCATCTACACCTATTTTAAATTATATCTAAACCTCTTTTAAATTATAACTAAACCTTGTTTAAATTCCATCTAAATCTATTTTAAATTCTATCTAAACGTATTTTGAATTCCATCTGAACCTATTTTAAATTCTGTTTAAACGTATTTTAAATTCCATCTAAACCTTGTTTATATTTTATCTAAACCTTGTTTAAATTTGTTTTGAGGCGCCGCCCGTCTATTGCATTTTTACGGATAACGCTTAATTTTTTTTCTTAGTCTCTCTTAGATTTTTATTACTCTCTTCTACGACTGATTTATGGTAAAGATGTTTTTTCATTATCGTGATTCGACCGTTATGCGTGTCATCGAGAGATATCAATAAGCGATGGGTATCGTTTCCATTGTCTATTTGGCGATTCAGAGCTCGCTTGATAATTTCAATCAGATGTGTCCGGTGTCTTTACATTCTCGATGTTATCAGTACACGCATCAACGATCGTGTCTGTAAAACCCAAAGAAAAAATATAAGGCCACAGAAAATGTATTTAGCACTCGGCGACAGTCCGAAACCGCGGTTCTTGTGAAAACACTTTTTTTACGCTGTCCCCCCAGGGACACGCGAGAGCTTCGTCTCTCTTATCGAGCCCGTTTTGTTGATGTTTAGAGTAAAAAAATACAATAAAAAATTGATGCGGTAAAAGGAGAGAAAACACAAGGATAAAAGCGTCTCGAAGAGAGTTATTACAACGACGCGTGTCGGCTCGGCTGGTTCGAAAGCTTTCAACGATTTCTTATCGACTTCCGCTCGAGGATCATCTCGTCCGACAAAATTACATAATCGGTCACGTCGGCTTGCGATACGTCCAATCATTTCTCGCCTGCTTATCGCACACGAAATCTTCGTAAGCTCGCAAATGCTTTGCCCGATTGTTGTCTTCGGGACTGATCCTTTTTTTTTATTGATGCTCGCGCGATTTCGAGCCTCTGGCGAATTTGCGCCGAGACAAAGAGAAACGAGCTCGTATCGGAAAAGTAGCCGCGGGCGCTCGTCCACTTGGATCTCTTATCAGAATACACACAGCGAAAACTATTGAAACAACTGGAACCATACCCCCTGCAAAGTAAGGGGTTAGGCCACAGTAACGGGTATAAAATCGTGTGCGAATTTAACAATTTTTTTTTCGTACGAAAAAGTTATTCACTCATAAAATTAATTACACATCTATTTAGTATGAATATCAAGCTGTTAGAATGTTTTTTTTTCGATATACAAAATGGCCGACTACTAGTATTTTTTTGTTATCTTTTTTTAGGCGCTTTGCGGCGTGACATTTAGCCTCCACCATTTTTTACCTAGAAGGAAAAACAAAAATTCTCGTCAATCTACATTAGAATTCCTAGAGAAGTACGTGCGAAATTTAAAAAATATTGTTTTATTCAAAAGTTGTAGGTATTTGAACTTAAGGTAGTACCTCCACAGAAGAGTTGAATTAAGAAATGGTTGAAATTTGACATATACGTTATTTAAAACATTATCCAAACATCTGTGCAATTTGAATAAGTTTGACCACCCCAAACCTGAGATATTTACACTTAAAGTTGGCTTGGTTTACACGTAACAAATGCGTTGTGATGGGCAAACAGAGCATCATTAATTCTACCGTCAAAACTAAAATTAAGAAATTGATAAAAAAACGAGGATAAGCTACAGTAAGATATCACGAATAATGTGAAAAAAAAATGAGAATGATTCACCATCTAGTTTCCAAGATATAACCATGAGAAGCCTTCACAATTTTGGTGCAAAGCCTGGCAAAGCCTGGAAAAAAAACAATTGGGGCAAAGCCTGGACAGTCCCGGCAAAAAGTTTACTGGCAATGGTCGATCAAAAACACAATACAAAATATATTGTACGGCAATAAATTATATCCATCGTATTATCTACTAGTACCGAGTCAATATTGCGTAGTTTTTAATTTTATTCATTACTAATTCAACCAATTATCAATCTTTGAAACATGAACATGGTATGTAAACTTTTGGTTGAGATTTTCGCAGAGGAATTTTCAGTGAAAAATTTCGTTATAACTGCTCATGAAATGAAAAGTTTTCGATTAATCAGAAATCCCATACGTACTTCTCTACGAAATGCAATTAGGAACATAACTTTTAAATTTGAAGTAAATCGAGTGAAAATTGTTGAAGTTATTTGTCACGCCAATTGGAAAAAAACTGCTTCGAGAAGTTTCGAGTAGTCGGCCATTTTGTACATCGAAAAAAAAAATATATATATATTTTCTAACAGCTTGATATTCATACTAAATAGATGTGTAATTAATTTCATGAGTGAATCACTTTTTCATACGAAAAAAATTGCTAAATTCGCACATGATTTTATACCCGTCACTGTGGCCTAACCCCTTAAGCTCACATAATTCCCCACGCGATTTTTCAATCGTTTTTCACATTGACGATTATTTCGAGGATTTTTCAGAGTTTCGGCAAATCCCAGTACAACGTTTTTAGGGGACAAAAAAATAATTAAGATTCCAATCTGATTAATAAAATCTCAACGATTTTTCTTCGACCGAAGGTCCGAAAAACATTCGTTGTATGTTTCGATGTCAAAAAAGCAGAGTCCTCGGGTCTTTTTTCTCCCAAAAGCGGAAACAATTGAAAAACCGATTTTTTGCTCGATTTGCAGATTCTCCGAACGTTTACGCGATTCTTCCGGAAGTCATATTTTGGAATTTTTATTTCGTCGAAATATGAAGGTCTGGAAATTTTCTCAAGCTCCCTGAGTCATACTCAAGCGCTGGAGTGTTTTTGGAGAATTTTTTTTTGACATCTGGGTGATCTTGTTTATTAAGGTGGTTCGGAAGAAACAATTCAAAAATCGACTAACGTTTAACCTCCTATTTTTTGTGAGAAAGAGATAATATATCATTAACCACGTTCAAATAAAAAAATGTATGCCACCCCACCGTACCATTCCCGAGATACGAAAGTTTAAAGTTGCCCTAAAATACACGCACTCAAACGTAACCTCCGAAAAATTTACCGGAAATGATAACTTTACGTAAAATTTAGTCGTTTGACCCAACAAACAAAACTTCTTATTCGAATCTTCGATTAATACGGAATTCACCTGCAAAAATTGTAGCTGATCCACCGTGTAATTTTTTCACAATAATTTATTAAATTTTGCTATGCGGCATCTGTCTCCCTCTAAACGGTGATCGGAGCGTCAGCTGTGATTGCTAGGGGAAATTCCTAGAGGGCAATTCACGCAGAATGCGATATGAATGTCGCCGAATGCCTACGATGCAGATCATGCTAAATACAATAAGAATAGAATAAAACTAATAATAAAACAAAGGTTCAAAAATGAATAAAAATATGTTGATCGTAGATATTAATTTTTTTTCAAATTGATTATTACGTATGCAAATATACATATGAAGAACGGCTGTAAACATTTTAATTTAGAAACCTTTCAAATTTTTTTGTTTTCGTTCTGTATATTTACCTGAAGATGAAACTTTGAAAACTGCTCAATCAATCTCTCATTATTTATCTGTGTGAACAAAAGCAGATCAATTTTCTGTAAAAAAAAAAAGAGACGACCACTTACACGTAATTGTGCCATGTTTTGACATTTGTCGAGTCGTTGAGACGCGATGTATGAATTCTTCTAAAGTGAGGTTATGTAGCGTTGCCAACTGCTTAAAACATGAACTCACTAGTAAAGTCGATAATGATCAACCGAGTGCTCAATAACCAATGTCGATTGTAAGTATTTGTGAAAATCATCATAAATTTTTATTCTAATGGGTACCAAAATGAAAATACTTTTTAACGAGATTAAATTTTATGTATTTCAAACATTCGAAAGAAAAAAATAAAAATCGTTAAAGTTGTCAGTTTGACTTCCGGTTTTTCTTCCGGACTACCTTAATTCCGACTATATGATGATTTTTCCCTAGAAACGGTGCTGCATTTTCATTTTTTTTTCTCGAAAACTGTGCAGAGGAACTTACGAAAACTTTGAAGTCATATTCCAACAGAACGTAATTGAGTCAATATATAAAATAATAACGTAATTGAATCAATATAATAAATAGGCATCCTTTTAACATTGATCGGTGCAGGGCTCGAGCCCCCTTAAGTTCAGAGAGCTTTACAAAAATGTCACTATCGAAATTTTGAAGTAAACCTCGTTGTTTATCCGTTCCGCAGATGTTTGACTTCGCGAAGAAGAGAAAAATGTCAATAGTCGCGGATTTGTCGCGACGTTTGCACCTGTTGACGACCGACGCGAAGCCCGATCCGCCGAGGACGCCGAGCAAGGATAACACGAACAATTTGCCCTCGGCGAGCGACCGGAGGTCGAAATCTTGCCCGACCACACCGGATGTCAACGAGAATAAAGGCCCTGAGAATCCTCTAAATCAGGAAGATGCGACTGCGAAAGGGGACGACAGTGACAGTGCGAGCTCGGGAAACGAAGGGTCGTCCAACGGAAACAAAAGAAACTCGCGAGACCAGAAAATTCCACGGTTCAAGACTAAATTTCCCTATAAAGCTGGTAAAACATTTTCCCCGTATCCTCTTTCAGAAGGGACAAGCACTTCAACGTCTATTATCTCAATATTAAGGCCTTAGGCCACAGTAACGGGTATAAAATCATGCGCGAATTTAACAATTTTTTTTCGTATGAAAAAGTGATTCACTCATAAAATTAATTACACATCTATTTAGTATGAATATCAAGCTGTTAGAAAATATATATATTTTTTTCGATGTACAAAATGGCCGACTACTCGAAACTTCTCGAAACAGCTTTTTTCGAATTGGCGTGACAAATAACTTCAACAATTTTCACTCGATTTACTTCAAATTTAAAAGTTATGTTCCTAATTGCATTTCGCAGAGAAGTACGTACGGAATTTCTGATTAATCGAAAACTTTTCATTTTATGAGCAGTTTATGAGCAGTTATAACGAAATTTTTCACTGAAAATTCATTTCTTAAGTTCATAACCTACAACTTTTGAATAAAACGATATTTTTTAAATTCCGTTCGTACTTCTGTAGAAAAAAAATCGAACAATTTTTTTCGATTTTTATACATTAATTTGTTTTTGTCAAGACAAAAACTATTTTTAATAATTTTTTTTTCATTAAACAAGAATTTGTTCCCGTTGTTCAACAATCAACATTTTTTAGCACCGGAAATTCGGATCAGTGCCAAAAAAAATTGTGATTCTCAGAAGACGAATAAAAGTTGGTAGATTTAGCCTTTAAGGCTTACCCCCACTTGTAGCGCAAAAAAAGGCCTTTTTCATGAATTTTTTTAAAGAAAACTACAAAACATTTTTAATCGATCAATATACCATCTTAAAGAACACATCTTGAAGAACTTTCAGTAATTTTTTTATTGAAAAATATTACATTGTTTAGTGGCAAATGGCCGTCAATGAAATAATGTTTTTATATACACGGTTTGCGGTGACCAACATTGCGGCGAAGTGGATCATCTGAAAAAAAATGCGGATGGATTTAGTCAAATATAAGTATAAGCTAGTCTTTAATCGAAGGATTTTAAAAAATTTTCATTTTTCACAAAATGGCCGACAGTCAAAGTTAATGGTTCGATTTTAACGAAAAAACGGCCGTTTTTTGGCTATAAAACGGCCATTTTTTTTTCGAAAAAAAAAATCGAACGATTAAAGACTACATTTTTATGTATTAAATAAGCCTGCAAAATTTCAAGAAGATCGGTTCATTAGTGTTCGAGTAATCTTGGTCACCGACTTCAGAAATGCCATTTTGAGAAAAACGCGTTTAAAGTTTCTCTTTCAACGCTCTTTCAACGCGGATTCTTTTCTTCCAACGCTCATATCTCAGTCAATTTTGTTCGGATCGACTTAAAATTTTCAAGACATATTCTCAGAAACTTATACTTAAAAAAAATGCAATAAAGAAAATCGATTTTTTCAAAATCGCAAGTGGGGATAACCCCTTAATCGATTTTTGGCGAAAAACCACAACTTCGATCATTCGGAACACAATGAAAAAAAATCGCAGGGGTTTAAACTTTTAAAGGCTTTTTTAGGATAATTTGAGGTCATAAAAAACCGATTTTTTTTTAAATCTATTCAATATTGGCAAAATAATCCTTGGTTAAAAGAATATTTGTAATTATGCCATTTTTCACGTTTTTTAAATCCATTTTCCCGCATAAAAAATAAATCTTGATGAAAAAATGATAAAAGCATCTTATAGAGAATACTTCAAAGTTTCCAAAACCCTCTGGTTTTTTTTTCTGTGCGACCATTAGTCTCCGAGTAATCAGTCATCAAAGTCAAAAGTGTCAATTTTGCTTTGAACATCGATAACTCAGCGAGAAAAAATCGTACAGGGCTCTCCCACCGCCCAAATTAAAGGGGAAGAATCCAGCTAGACGATCCTTTTGATCCGATCATTCAAAAAAATGTATTAAAGTCCGTGCAGACTGTGAAAGATAAGCAAACATTTTGAAATTTTTTTTTACTTTGGTTTTTTGATGGCTACTAAAAATTGGCTGATGCGAAAAATGTTTGAGCTCAGGATCTCAAAACTAGATTCACATCTTCATTTTGCTGTTTTTTATTTTGCTGTACGACCATTTTTTCGAGGAGTTACAGCTATTTGAAAATGACCCTAAAATTGGCGGACTTTTTCAATATCCTTTAATTCTTTTGACTAGTGTATATTTTCGAACAGCTTGATATTCATACTAAATAGATGTGTAATTAATTTCATGAGCGAATCACTTTTTCATACGAAAAAAAATTGCTAAAATTCGCACATGATTTTATACCCGTTACTGTGGCCTAAGGCCTTAAGTGGTCAGGCAACTATGACGAGCCAAAAATCAGAGTTATTTTTAAAAAAATTGAGGGAATAAGTAAGATTAAAAAATCGTTTGGACATCTATTTGTATTCAATTTAACGAGGTTGTGTACCAATTTCCATCAAAATATTAATAATTAAATAAGTTATAAACAATCTCGCGAAGTATCTTTGAACGTGAGGAACTATAGTAAAGGTGTACCTGATTTTGGCCACCCGGTTGATTTGAAAAAAAACTTTTTTTTTTCTTGAAAAAGATAATATTGGCTAAGGCTTGACCATGCTTTTTTCTTTATCGTTTTAATTGTCAAAAAAATGTTTAGAATGTTTATTCGATTTTTCGAGGAAAAGTGACATCATTATTGTTAATAATAAATGCAAGAAAATGTTAAGAAGAACGTTGGACAAGACCAAACTACTATTACACTTAATAGTATTCACTTCTAGTGAATACACTAGCAGTTCTATCGTTGTAATCATAAGTTTACCTTCAATCTGCGATTCTTGCACCATATGTTGGCCTTTCCTCTTCAATTTGAGTGGCCGCAAGCGTCGAACGATTTTCAGAAATTTTCGAAGTAGCCTTACCCCTTAATCGATAAAGCCCTCAAACATCCTCAATGAGGCCAGAAGACTTTCGAAAATTTCTGTATTTTTTTTAACGAACTTCTTTGCTCTTTTCTGCTTTAAAAAAAAGTTATTTTGTAAGAATTCTTTGTTTTTTTTCTTCTTTTAAACCTGAAACTTCCTCTTTAATTTGAGTTGCCTGAAGCGACGAGCGATTTTCTTAAACTTTCACAGTAGCTTACCCCCTTAACAGGTTACACCTACCTCGTGGCCGGAAAAAAAGAAATTTTCGTTTTTCAATTTTTTCAATTTTTTTCGGGCAAACGTATGCAGGATCTCGATTTGCTTTACGTCAAAGAGTATGGATTCAAGTACTTTTTACAATTTATGTATTTATGTCCGAAATAAAAAATCAAACGCATTTACTTTTTGCATGAAATTATTTACCGCTTGGACGAAGGATTTAGCAAAACATTGATTTTTGAAAAAATGGCTGCCGTCCAAAGTTAAAGTATCGATTTTCGGTTTAAAAAACGCTCTATTTTCGTTCACAAAAAAAAGTAGCAGTAGACATTTTTGGGATATAGTGGTCACCGATCTCAAAAAAGTTATTTTGAAAAAAAAAACGCCCATAAATTGCTGAATTTTGAACGAATCGTCTTGAAATTTTTCGAGAATATTCCTCAAATGTCATATTTTGGGAATTCTATTTACAAGTTTTTTGAGGAGACTAAAAATCGATATTTTCAAATTTTCCACCAAGGTATAAATTCTTAATACCAAATGGAATAAATCCAAACTTCGAAGTATTTCCGTAAGTGTCAAGTGTTTTTCGTTTCCACAGCTCAGACGGCTAACATCGTGAATTACAACATAGTGAATTCGAACGGAGTGAAGATAGGCGCGACAAAGACGTACGTTTGGAACGTGAACCAGTGCGCGAAAAGTTCGAAGGAATCTACGTCCGAGGCGAGCGCGACGAGCGGAAAAACGAGGAAAATGCCAAAGCCAGTAGAGGAACTAAGTGCGTGCGAGCGCGAGATAACGGTTGACGATATATTCGTCATAAAAACGCACATAGGTCACGGTTGGAGGGACGTCGCGAGACATCTCGGTTATTCCGAAGGCCAACTAGATCAGTTCGAGGAAAACCACAGAGACAAGGGAGTCGACGAGGTAAACGTGCGATTCGAACGGCTCGTAAAGCGTTTCGTTCATGCCACTCTGTTTAATTATTATTTCCCGATGAATCATCGAAATTTATCGGTAAAAACGTCTGGTGGTGAGGGAACAAAAGAATTCGTCACGATGCTCCATAAATTCACGCAACAAGAATGTATTCCTCATTCTTATGAAAAATCGTCCAGCCCCTCATTTGGGTTGTCTCTTAATGGCGAACGAGCGCGCACTCTTGATTTCTGTAGATCTTATTCAAACTTCAACCAAACATTGTTCATATCATCATACATGTTTGAGTGAAATTTCAGAACAGTCGACTATTTAGATTGGTGAGAATATGGGTTTTAAAATTGCAACTTTTAACACTGCAGGCTCTGCATTGACCGAAAGTCAGGTCGCATAGTTCGTCGAACCATTCTATTGTGTTTATAAACTTTGAATAAACATTATGTTTAAATAGGAAACTAGTTAGGGAAAGAATGCAAAAAAGTTTGGATTGCCTTTAAAGAGTGTCTAATTTTGACCAGAACTGAAATTGCATGACATTTAAGGATTTTTAAGGCAAGAAATGGAGATTTTTTCATGACTCTTGGTATGACTTTCTGGCATAGAAGTATACTTAATGATTCTACGGTGCGACCGATTTTCTAAATTTTTATATTTTTATTTTACTCTTTCAAACAGATGTGTGTTGTTCGCAAATAAAAAGTATACGGAATAAACGAAAAGTCACCAAACTGTACAATTCCATATGTAGTAAAAAATGTGAGACAAACATAATTTCAAGATTGCTGTAAAGAAATATATTTTGGGAACATCTAGAAAAATATTACATACGTTTAAGAACTTTGAGTAATATCATCTAGTCGCTTTACACGAATAACAAAGAAAAACTAATATGTTGAGATAAAGCATCATTTTCTTTTACTTTCTTCTATTTTATTTTCTATCGATTCGATATTCGCGTCTCTATCGACAAGTACCACAAAGTTAGTTCATATTGAATATAGACTCAACGATAATTTAGTAGGGTATAGTAATTCAGGTAGACTGGTAATTTTCATGACATTTCATGACTTGTTCAGGGTCGAGTGTAATTTCATGACTTTTCAGGTCGGTAGACACCCTGCTTTACTATTCAGTTTTGCTAAAAACGTTCAGTAAAGACAGAATAATTCTTCGTAAAAAGATGTGTCCCCTATAATAATATAGCCTGTATGGCAACACCGCATAACAGCACTGTTCAATATTCCGAAAAAAAAAAAAAAACATTATCGTCTTCCTAAAGTAAAAACTTCTATCATAAAAAAATATTTGCATCATAAATGTTAATATATATTTGCATAACTTGGAATACAAGTTTTTTACAAACTATTTCCTTACATATTGTTCCTTATTTCTAACTTAAGCCTACAATTCTATCCTTCACCTGCACTTCTCTTTCTTTTTACCTCTACTACTTATCACTAACGCCTCCGTCCTCCTCCTTACTCTTTTTTGCGCACATTACCTCTATTTCTTTAAAATACCGGCAGATTCCAACATTTATTTTTCCGCCTAACATATTAATGATTTATAAATGTTAATATTTTATATTGTTTATGTTATCTTCATCAACAAATAAACGTGTTGGTTCGTTCATAACTAATTTAAAACTTTGTGCGATTAAAAATTACTTCCAAATAAAAAATTGTGTTGCAGTATTATTTTAAATATGCCGCGCAAACTCACGTAATTGGAAGCGTGGAACGATGGATACGTCTTCTTATTATAGGGGACAAATATCTTTTACGGAAAATTATTCTGTCCAAATTTCAATGCAGACCCTGCAGTGTTAAAAGTTGCAATTTTAAAACCCATTATCTCCCAATCTAAATAGTCGACTGTTCTGAAATTTCACTCGAATATGCATAATGACATGAACAATGTCTGGTTAAAATTTGAACGAAATCTATAGAAATCAAGAGCGCGAGCTCGTACCACCTCAAGATCCTTAAAACGAGTCTCGATTGCCCTCTTGACGCAAAACTTTCAGAAAAATGTCGGCCTCTTAAGGAGGTTGAAGCGGTCCAGTTGAGTCAAATGGCCGTTTGAGAATTCTTTTTTTCAACGAACCTCAACAAGATGCATACGAGATAGGGTTAAGTGGGGTCACTTGATCATGATTTTGTTCTAAGCAGTACAGCTTCGAATTAACTAAGTGATAAGTAATGATATCTTTTAAGGGATCTTTTAGCGGCCGAAAAAAGGCCTAACTTTGACAATTTATTTTGGCAGTATGAATAAAGGAATAGGATTTCATTTGAGAGGGTTTATTTAACACATATTAAAGAATTAAAAGAAAATTATTATTTTCATACAAAATAGCGTCGACCGCGCCCATCTTGAAAAACGTGTTTTTTTTTTACAAATAGCTTCACGGGAGGACGGTTTTCTCGTAGAGTGTAAGCCCTGGAACAAAAACCAAGAAAAATAATAATCTATATATTACTAGCTATGGGACTACGTAGGGATTTTTTAAATCAAATTTTGAAAAAATGCCGCACTTTGAAAGGAGTAAATCGATTTTGCCCAAACAATAAACAGTAAATTGTTTATAAAAGAAAAGTTTAAGTTTAATCGAAAAACGGCTACGTACTCCCATAGAGAATGTAATTGTGAAGGTACTATCAAAATTTCACATCGATCCATGCAAACGAGAAAAACGCGTTTAAAGTTGTACGAGACGCCTGAGAGAAGTTCGAGGCGCTGCGGCAAAATCGATAATTAAACCTTTTTAAAAAATGTTCGCTACAGGAATTGCATATTGTTTTCATGACCCCAAAGTATTTTTTAAGCAAAAATAAAATGATTTTTCCAAAATCGTAGAGTAGTGTTATCCCTTAAAATAGATAGGTTGCTCATCTGGTTATGTATAACATAAAAAACTGTAGTAAAAACGTTGCTTACTAGACCAATTTTACTTAAAAATTACAAAAGTCAGATGGCTCAGTTGAGCCAGTGGGATAACAAAGGTTTTTTTTCACACGAGAAAGATAAAAAAAGAACAAAGCGAAGTTCTATCTAATTTGTTATCTTTTGCCGCCTTTCGGATACTTTTGCCGTGCATGACTTCTTCTGCGCCACGTTTCATCAGATCTTTGGGGACTATAGGTCGTTCAATTTTTGTACCATACTTTCGCATCCTGAAAAAAAGGAATAGTTTTTGTAGAAAGATTCATAGGTACTTAGGGTGGGGTTTGCCCTTTGAGCAGCCGAAAATGGGCGAACTTTCAAGATTTTTTTGTGTCGAAACTATTTATTCTACATAATTAAAATTTTATGTACATATTATTACATTTTTCAGTACTTATTTATTTAGGTTTTTCTTTAATATTTAAAAATGGCGGCTATATACTTGCTCCAGAGATAGTTACCGCCAGAGTCGAACCACGGGGTACAACCTAGCGTCTGGTGCATTGATCTGAAAGATCAGAGCCAAGAAGTTTCACATTTCTGAGACCCACACCATGGTTGTTACCCATTATTGACGGAGAAATTGCCTGAATTTTCCACGTTTTCCACACCGGCTTTGCTGATATTCCCGGGAGATTGGAGTCAAAGAACATAATGTTTCATAAAGATCAAATATACGAAAATGTTAAACAGTTAAAAAAACTGAATTCTATAAATAATTCAAACACTGTAAAGTACAACGAAAACATTAAAAGAAAATGCAGAACCTGTTCTTTATTATAAACAGACACTTTTATATCGTTGCCAATAAATAAAAAGTAAATATAAACACTTATCTACAATTTTACAAAATTCTACAAAAAACCTATTTTATAAACAATAATAATTGTGTGCTCGTGTATCGACAAATCGAATGCAAATGTCGAATTTCAGTTTTTAAAATGTTCAATGTTTGGCACTGACATAACTTTTTTGTATATAATTGGGAATAATATAAATATAGAAAAAAAATTATTTGTATACGTTTCGGTTTTTTTAAAAATCGGTTCCATCTCTCGTAATTCACGCAATTCTGAAGAAGTTCCAGAGAATTTTCAAAATGTACCGAGGCTCCCCTGTTTTCCGTAGGCATAACAGCCGTGCAACGCGCTCCGTGTGTACCTAAAAAATCCAAAATGTGAAAATTCCTGAAATTGTACGCGTTTGAAAAAACATGCTTTTTTCGTGAAATTTTTACTATAGTATTTGTTAATCAAAAAGTAGTTTTCAAAAATAATGTTCAATAAACTTAAGGTTCACATAGAAGGTAATTATGTTATGTGAAAGAGTGCAAAATTTTGAGTTTATCGATCGGATAGTTTTTGAGTTATCTTATACGAGGTTCACGAAAAAGTGTTTTTCAGAAAAACACGGTCAAAGTTTCACGACTCAAACATTTTATGACTTAAAGGGCTATTCTGTTGTGACAGCTTAAAAAAAAGCTATTTTTAATATATATATATATATATATATATATATATATATATATATATATATATATATATATATATATATATATTAGTATGTATTGGTACACACTTTTTTTCGCTTAAAGGTACACTCTTACAGAATAGAAAACAATGTTTTTTAAGCATATAAATGTATATTTATTTAACAATTTATAATCGTGTAAAGGCATAAAAAAGTATGTTGCTGGCGTTGATGATCTACGCTCTTCAGATAATCGGAAACAAAAAGTTCAAAAATTTCTTAATCTGTATGAGTGTCGCTATCGCCCGAACTAGGATTATTATTTTATATTTCAAAATAACAAAATGGCGTCGTTTTTCGCAAGTGTTCGAAAAACACGTTTTTTTTTCGACATAATTCGACGAAAGTATAAGATAAAAGAAATATTTTGAATAATCCTAGTTCGGGCGATAGCCGTACATATGCTGAGTATGCGGTAAAAATTTTAGCCCGATTGGTTAAGGCGTTAGGCCACAGTAACGGGTGTTTGAAACGAAAACACTCGTTGAAATGAAGAGTTTTCGTATGAAAAAGTGATTCACTCATAAAATTAATTACACATCTATTTAGTATGAATATCAAGATGTGAAAAAAAGATGAAAAATTTCGTTACAACTGCTCATAAAATGAAAAGTTTTCGATTAATCAGAAATTCCGTACGTACTTCTCTGCGAAATGCAGTTAGGGGCATAACTTTTAAATTTGACGTAAATCGAGTGAAAATTGTTGAAGTTATTTGTCACGCCAGTTGGACAAAAGCTGTTTCGAAAAGTTTCGAGTAGTCGGCCATTTTGTACATCGAAAAAAATATATATATTTTTTCTAACAGCTTGATATGTATACTAAATACATGTGTAATTGATTTTATGAGTGAATCACTTTTTCAGACAAAGAATAATTGTTAAATTCGCACATGATTTTATACCCGTTACTGTGGCCTAACGCCTTGAGCCGCTTTTCCGAAATCACCAACGCCAGGTGTAAAAAAGTCGTTTCGAGAAAAACGCATTCAAAGTTTACTATACTATACAATACTAACCGGTAGAGCGGCCTTTTACTCACACAGTAAAATGAGGGACTACTACTATACAGTAAATGTATAGAAGTATACGTGTATACTCAGGTACAAATTTAAAACTTCTACTTCAGCTTCTACTTCAAAGGCCTGTGCTGAGTCGATAAAGTGAAAATCGACTTTACCAGCAATTGGATATCAATTCTACGGTGGAATAGAAAAAAAAATTCGTTTTTTTTTCATCGTGTCACAGTAGAATATCCCTTTAATGACCTACCGATAAATTTGCGATACCGAGGCCATAAAGTAGTCCCTCAGCTTCTTCGTAGAGTTCATTCCCGGCCACAAGCTCTTCCTTGCGCTACAAAAGGATCTCTCGAGGATGGCAGTCTCCAAACGAAAAACTTTTTTTACCCTTCTGTCACGTCGATTACCTATTTGATTTCGTTCTCGTTTCGTTCGAAGGTCATTTATCAAGCCTTCTTGGACTGGAAGCAGGCGAACACGAGGGACGCCCAGATCGGCACGCTGACGCGGGCGTTATGGACGTGTCGGGAATACGAATGCGCGGAAAGACTCGCGAACGCCCAGGACACTCCGACGTAGTACTCGTCTCGACAAACTCCAATTAGGAGGGAAAAACAATACAAGAAAAATACACAAGGTGTCGAATGATTCACGTTCGCGAACCATGACACTTCGAATCACGTGTGTATATATGTATATTTCGAGATTGATACGCACATTTGAAGTACTCGAACAGCAGACTCTAAGTCTACGCGATATATTTGCCGAATCGCTCGTCGCTGCAAGCAACTTTTACCTCGGTGGAAAGCCGGGCGCAATTTTTCGACTCCGTAGCGCTACGATCGCGGCGACGAATATTCGAATTCGCAATTCGACGATATTCTAAGATCGAATTCTTTTTTATTTTCGAAAAAAAAGTAGAAAATCGTAGAACACGATGTTCTACTAAAATGATATTTTCATGAAAAATAAAAGACAAAAACGCAAATGGAAAATCCAAGATCAAATTCATGTTTGCCGAAACAATAAGTAAAAAATCCCGAGAATATTCGAATTTACTACTGAAATATTTTTAATGAAAAATAGAAAAAATACCCAAATGGAATATCTAAGATCGAATGCATTTTTTTCGAAAACCAGAAGTAGAAAATCCTAGAATATTACGATTTTCTACTAAAATAATATTTTTTATGAAAAAAATAGAAAAAAAATACGAAAATGGAATATCTAACTCATTTTTTCGAAAAAAAAAAATGTGCGAAGTCCTAGAATATGATTTTCTACTAAAATGATATTTTTGATGAAAAATATTACGACCTGGGATGAAAATCAAATTTTTCTATCAATGGAAAAATCCAAACATTCCTTTTTCCATACGAATCCGAATATTCGTCCGCGCGATCGGGAGCATCCGGCAGACTCCCGTTTCCGGGACACTATTATCTTAGGTGGTAAAAAAATAAACGAATCACAGCTTTCCCGGTGTCTGTCGCATCTCGCCCAATCCGGCTGTACATACGTGCTACACGATCTTCCATATACATCTTTTATTCTCGTCGAATCTTTTTTCTCTCTTAATTCTTATTCCTAAAGAAAATGAATATCATTTTCTCTCATCGCTCATCACACATTTACAAATATCGCCATTTCCATCCCTATCTACTGATACTTTTGTTTTTGTTATACATACTCAATGTTATTCCCCGTTCTCATTGTTTCTCCGTTATCCCGGGAGAAAAAACGAAAAGCCTCTCGATTCAACGATAAACGCTCTAGTTAGAGCAATCTTGTTCGATCGTGATTGAAGCAATGACTCCGTGGGAACTTGATTCTTATTGTTTTTGTATTTTTGAGATTAAAACGAGCCAGTGCGCTGTGTAAGCATTTCTTTTTTGTTACTTACTTTTTTATACCTATGCACCTCGATGAGAAAACAGATTGTATTCTTCCAATATACATATATCTCTCTCAAGCTAATTATATTCAATTCTGAAAAATGAAATTTTTTTACTCCGCTCAATTTGTACATGTATTGTTTTTCAGTTAAATTAATTTTGTCTGTACAATTCGCTATCTAAATTAAATTAGCTCGAGAAGTATATATGGAAGATGCGTACGGATGAATTCGTTTGTTAAAAATGCGACAATTTAACGATGCTGCATGTGATGTAATGTTTATATATAAATTTATCAGCGTGACTACCCGAAGTGCGTTTAATTGTTCTTGTTCGAATCCACGTGAGCACTTATACAGTAGCATTCGTATCAAGTGTGCAATATTAATACAGAAACCAAAGAAAATCCTCGTAATACAAGCTAAATCGAGTTGCTTTGTTTCAAAGTACGTAAAACCGCAAGAGACAGACCGTATGTAGAAAAAAGTTACTATATTATTTGGTCAACGTATATTTAGCGGAATCAATTGCAATAAAAAAAATGGACGCCCTCGTATGGAAGAAATAAAGTTACAGATTGTTATCTATGATACTGCATTTAAATTCTGGTTAGACCTCGTTTCAAGTATATTTGAAGCCTCCTTTAAGTTTAAATGGAATCTCGTTTGCATTCGATCGAAACTTCGTTTAAATTCTATCTAAATCTTGTTTAAATTATATGTAAACCGTGTTTAAAGTATATCTAAACCTTGTTTAAGTTTCATCTGAACATTGTTCAAGTTTCATCTGAACATTGTTTAAATTCCATCTGAACATTGTTTAAATTCCATCTAAACATTGTTTAAAGTCCATCTAAACCTTGTTTAAAGTCCATCTAAACCTTGTTTAAGTTCCATCTAAACATGGTTTAATTTTGATCGAAACAATGTCTCCAATGTCTTCCAAGGTTTGAATTCCATCTAAACCTTGTATAAATTCCATCTAAATATTGTCTAAACCTGGTCTTACTTCCATTTAAACCCTGTTTAAATTCCATTTAAACCTTATTTAAATTCAATCTAAGCCTTGTTTAAATTCGATAAAAACATTTAAATTTGTTTTGAGGTAAGGTCCACCTTTTGCAGTTAAACCCAAAAACTTAAAGGGTGCCATGGAATAAAATAATGACAAAAGGCCCGTAGGAATGGTGAAGAATAAAAAAACTAAAAAAATTACAACAATCTTCCCCTGAACGAATACTTTCCCGAGACATCGCGACCGCGTCCTTATTCGCACGATTGCGAGCTCGGCGAAGGTGACTCCGACCCTCCGAATTCATCAAGTCAAAACCGCCGTTCGGGATAACTTCGAGTTACAATTGGAATTTTTAGCGGGCGATCATCATCGTGTACCGCTCTCAAAATTGTCTAACGAGCGAGGAAACTTTCGGAGTTTCCGTCGTCTCCGATTATTCGCAGACGCGATATGCAATTCCGACGCAATTTACGCCCAATTTACCTAGTCCGAAGAGCCGGCAGCAATTTTCGTCGACTCGCAGGGCGATGAGGTGGCGCCCATTGACATTCGCTTGTCCACGTCGAGGCTCGTTTGCCTCTCGAAGATTCGATTCTTGCAATCCTCAAACTGCTCGAACATCTCGGCCAGGTTTTGATCAGCATCGAGGGTTATAACGGGCGCCGGCACGGGGAACAACGTTTTTTTGTAGAGCCATTCGTCGTGTACCTCGTGGACTTGACGCAGATACTCCAACGAGACGCAGTCCTCCTCCTTGCGGGCTCTCTGCTTTATTCTCCGGTGGACGATGTCCGGCGAGCTTCGCAGATACACTTTTGGACAATGGAATTGAAAGAGCCACGTTAGAATATGCGAGCAACGATACAAGGACTTGGAGTATTATTTAACAGCTTAGCGGTAGGATCCCAAATTTAGTATTCAGGCTTAGAAGCAACGAAGCAATAGTGCAGGACATTTTTATAATTTCATACATGATCGAATTGGCAATGGAAGAACAGAAACTGTCGCAGTGCTGTACTGTCTTACCGATCAGGTCGGTTTCGATCGTCGCGTTGCTTATGCACCAATCGTACCAATCCTCCAGTACAATGACCTCAACGCCGCTAAGCAGTTTCGTGCGTTTCATGTTCTCGATAAAACAGCGTGCGCTGTAGACCGATCTCTCCATAACTTTGTACGGCAACTCGGTCTTCAGGGTGTGCAGCTGGAGCATCGTCAATTGGACGTACGATTGGAAGAGGAAACCGTATCGCTTGGGATCTTTGTACATCAAGTCCTGCAATATTTTTTTGTTCTTCAGATATGAGAGTGAGCGACCGCTGAGTGGTACAGTGCGGCATGATTATTAGAGAGGCTCGAATCTACAGAGAATCGAACCCCATTTCAATTACAATGCGCTTTAAATCCGAAGGCTGAAATGGAAATTTGAAGTACTACGATGTAAACATAAAATACTAAATCTGAATTTGAAATATTTAAATCGAAAACAGTTAAATGAAAAATCATTATTGTAAAATCTAAATTTTAAATACTAAATGTTGAGCCAAAATACTAAAATCCTAATATTTAAAGTACTAAGTTCTAAAATGATGGGAATCTAAAATATAAAAAAACTACCGTATTTTATATCTAAATGTTGAATCTAAAATACTAAAAAAATTTAAGTATTTTTATTGCAGAGGCTCGAACCTACAGAGAATTGTACCCCATTTCAATTACAATGCGCTTAAAATCCGAATACTGAAATGGAAATTCAAAGTATTATGATCAAAACATAAAATACTAAACCTGAATTTCAAATATTTAAATTGAAAACAGTTCAATGAAAAATCATAATTGTAAAACCTAAATTTTAAATACTAAATTTTGAGGCAAAATACTAAAATACCAAAATCCTAATATTTAAAGCACAAAGTTCTAAAATGATGGGAATCTAAAACATAACAAATCTACCGTGTTTTAAATCTAAATGTTGAATCTAAAATACTAAAATTTAAAAGCATTCTTAATTAAAATTTAAAATACGACATTTCAAGTCTAAAATATTGAAAATTATAAATACTAAAATCCTGAAGTACTAAAAAGCCAATGAACTGGAAACGTAAAATACTAAAAATCCAAAGTACTGCAAATGTGAAATACTTAAAATCTAAAGTACTGCAAATGTAAAATACTTGAAATCTAAAGTACTGAAATTCTACTGCCTTTCAAATCTAAATTTAAAATACGATATTTCAAGTCTAAAATACTAAAATTTGAAATACCAGAAATTTTAAATACTAAAAATCCCAAATTCCGGAAATGAAAAATACTACAAATCCAAAATACTGGAAATGTGAAAAAATTGATATCTACCGCATTCCAAATCTAAATTCAAAATACTAAATTTTAAGTCTAAAATACTTCAAAATCTGTAATACTGGAAATTAAAAATATCACATCCTAAAATACTCACAGTTTAAGATTCGAAAAATCTAAAATCCAAAAAATCTGAAATACCAAAAACCTAAAACACTGATGATCCGAAGTACTAAGAATCCAAAATACTTTTAAAAAAACATATTTCCAACTAGTATCTCGGCTCACCAGTAAATTTGCTCCGGAAACGTTGCGCCAGAGCTCGACAGGTTCTTGCAGGACCATCGTATTGCTGTACTTCTTGAAGTTATTGAGAAAAGTGGTCTTGCCGCTGCCGATGTTGCCCTCGACGCAGACGGTGAAGGGTCTCTTCTGATTGCCGCTCGACACGGTCATTCTGACGAAGAGGCGAAGCGCGGCGCTGCCTAAAATTTCAGAAGCCTACAACTCCTGCCACTCGCGACTTTCGCTCCGAAATGAAAAACACTTAAACCCGGCGAACTAGATAACGCCGAGGGACAATATTTTTTCTTTACAACTGGTAATAAAAATAGGATCGATACTTCGCGTCACTCAAACTCAATAAATGTCGCGGTGTTTACAAAAATAATGACGTTTCGATCGTGAAAAAAAGTGCACGAAGGCGCATATGTTCAGAAATTGCGGCCTTTTTTTCGGAATTTATTATTTGGAAATTAAAAGCAATTTTAATGCGGATAATAAAGATATTATGGACGCTTGCACATAAGCGTCTCAGGGCGGAATGACCTCCGGCGGGAAAAACGTTGCGTGGAGCGTATAGACAGTTTCCCGCCAACAGACAGATTTGGCGCCAAAATGAGTCCCACAATTATGCGTTTTGCGTATACGAGTCGAGGAAAGGCCGACAAAATCGAATGTCACCGACTGCGGTTATCTTCACTCTGTACACTCCGTCGCCGGAGCTTTGCGATTGGCCATGAGCAAAAATCCCGTAGCCAATCGGTGCGCACGGACGAGACTGAGCTAGTTAACCTTAAACTTGTCCTTGAACGTCGAGATTATGTTGCGCCGGAATTGACTTTTCTAGCTATGCCATGCGTAGTGGAATAAACACGCTTCTAACGTTTATTCGAAGCCAAACGAGCAAATTTCTTGATGATAGCCCTTGTGAGCAGAATTGTTTCCATAGAATCGGAAGTGGAAGGCCGCATGTACCGGCAAGGTAAAACATGTTGCGAATAATCAAGGACTTACCGAAGGATGTCATTTTCACGAAAATCTTGGTGACTATGAAATATTCCCGGATCCTCGTATTCGTTTGAAAGAAAATTTCACGAACGATTGTCGATCATCAGGTGGATCGGTTTTTTCCGATGTAAGTTGATATAGAAAACGAGAAAAGGAAACCGGACACCATGCTGAGAGATTAGCGCGAACGGCGTGAACTGAGCGACTGTCCATTCGATCGAGCCTCGTGCGGAAATTTTTCTGCTCCAGCAAGGCACGGCGATTGGTCACCAAGCTCGGCGCCAATCGGCGAAATTACGCTTGAAAAGGTTCAAATGTAGCACGCGGTGCCGTTGGTGGGAAAAAAAGCGTTCGGATTACCTATCGGGAGACCAACATTCGCAAATTTGTCTCCCTTTTAGTTCCGAACTAGAAGTTACTAAAAAGGTCATGTGTATCTAGTAACTTTTCGTTTCGAGCTGGAACTCAATCCATCTTTTCAATTACAAGTTCATAGCAATTCCATTATACAAATGGTTACTTCGTATTTGGAGCTGGAACTTTGTCCAAGTTCTTAACTAGAAGTCACTAGAATTTGTGTCGTATACCTAGTAGCTTTTCCAGTTCCAAACTAGAAGATACGAGAAGTTCAACGTATATCCAATAACTTCAAGTCTGGAGCGAAACCTCGAAGTAAGTTCTCAACAGTTACTAGAAATTAAACTATCTAGGTACTTCTAATTTCGAATTAGACCTAGGTATTGTATATCTAGTTACTTAGGTATTGTATATGTAGTTACTTAGTTATTATATACCTAGTTACTTAGTTATTGTATATCTAGTTACTTAGTTATGGTCTATCTAGTTACAATGTTGTTGTCTATCTAGTAAGTTCTAATTTGAAGGCGGAACTTTGTCCAAGTTTCCAATCGGAAGCCGTTAGAAGTTCCATCATATACAGTGACTTCTTGTTTATACCTAGAACTCGACCGAGTTACTAGATATACAGAAAAGTTTTCAGTGACTTCTAGTTCTACTATACACGAATTTGGTTTCATTTGTAATTCACATCATATCAAGTCACTTCTAGTTGATAGCTAGGACTCGGGCCAAGTTCCCAATCAACTCTAGAAATTCCATTCTATATCTAGTTTCTTCTAATTTAGAACTGACACCTTGTCCAAGATCCCAAACAGAAATTATTACAAATTCCATTATGTATAGTGGCTTCTAGTTTATATTTAGAACTCGGACCAAGTTACTAGATATACAATAAGGTTTTCAGTGACTTCTAATTCTACCATTCATGAATTTGGTTTCATTTGTAGTTTACATCACATAAAGAAATGTCTAGTTTATAGCTAGAACTCGGGCTAAGTGGTCAATCAGCAGTCACTAGAAATTAAATTGGATATCCAGTTACTTCTAGTTCAGAGCCGGAAATTTTTCCAACTCCCCACTCTAAAGTGTTTAGAAATGCCATGATGTATAGTGACTTCTAGTTTATACCTAGAACTCGGACCGAGTTACTAGACATACAATTAAGATTCTAGTGACTTCTAGTGACTTTGAGTTCTACTATCCACGAATTTGGTTTCATTCGTAGTTCACATCATATCAAGTCACTTTTAGCTTATAGCTAGAACTCGGACCAAATTCCCAACCAGCAGTCACTAGAAATTCCATTCTTTATCTAGTTACGTCTAGTTTGGACCTAGTGTTCGGACCAAGTTCTCTTATCGTGAAGAAATAAGATTTCTGCTTACATCTCACTGGCTCGAATGTACGTAATATTGAATCAAAGGTTGGCAACATTGACTGGTCGGAAACGGCCGCGCGACTTCAGCGTTCCCCGTAAACGCACGGGGAACTATCGGTTTACCGCACTGGACTGTAGGCTTGCAGTTGTGCAGTGCACCGATGAGGAGAAACGTGCTTTACCGGTACACGCACGATTGCATAAACGCATTATAAAATGATGCTTTATTTCCGCGAGCTTGTCACATAAATCAATTAACTGTACACTCGATTATTCATAAGTCCTCAATGCGACAAATTCCGTTGCAGTCTGCAGAGGGACACTGTGCGGGGTTTGGGCAGGGCGTGGGAAGTCACACTGCACGATCGAAGAACGATAGTGATACTTTATTCTATCGTGAACCGATGCAATAGAGATGTTAATTGAGCATTGCCAATAGAATCGCAAGAAATTCGACGTTGAAAAAAAGACAACGTGCTGATTAAGAAGAATTGCATGACAGACTGAAAATAATTATTGGAATTTTTTTATCGGGCTCGGAAAATCGCAATAATCGTCTCAGCGATGTGAAGAAAATTGACGATTGAAAAAAATCTGTTTTCTGCCAGCATTAAATTGTACCAAAATTCCCCGTCGTTCTTTGCTTCGCTAGGGAGCAAGAGATAGAAACCTCGTTACTTTTGCTCCTCTTGCAAATCGAATATACGAAATATCCCATATTATGAAATTTCTTGAAACAAAATTCACGCAAATGGTTGGGGTTCTCTTTGATTTTTCACATATGTCTTCATTGTTATCTCACAAGACTCAAATAATAAACAAATTCCAATAAATATTCCGTTGCTCTGTCCAGTCCCCTGACTTCGTCAAGTACCGTCGCACTTCCGGTTCTAGGCTCTCCGGAGCCTTGCATTTGTACCGGAGCCCCGTGTGCTAGGGGTTGACCCCGGGGATTGGGGGATTAAAAAAACGGACACGACGAAGTTCAAGGTCACACACGGGTGGAATTTGGGTACAAGAATGGAGGCTGTTGTATTCAGGTCAAGGGTAGGAGCTCAAAGGAGGCTGTTTTTGGCTTGATGAGCGCACGAACTTAAGGGGGGAGGTACCTTTAGGTGAGCAAAAAATGGCCATTTTTCATGATTTTTTTTTTTCAAGGAAAGATTTCTTCATTTTTTAACCTTAGGGTATGTTTTATTACTACTTTTGGCTGTTACGTGGTATTTTTTTATTCATCTTTTAAAATGTCGGCGTCATGGTTCGGTCTTCCAGACGTCGTGACACGCAGCGTCGGCGGCATTAATGCGAAAAACACCAACAAAGATTTTTCCTTCATCAACATTCATACACAGAATATGAACCAACAAAAAGTAAAAAATGTTGAAAATCGACGATATGGTACGCTTTGAAACAAAAAAAAAAGAATTTTTCGAAAAAATTACTACATTTTGCAAGAAAAAAAACTTGTTAAAAATTTTTTTTAAACATTCCGGGTCACGTTTTAGACAATAGGGTTAGAAAGATTTGTACCAAATTTCGCCAGAATCGGACGATTAGTTTTTTAGCTATACGTCACGCCAGTTTTGAAAATGCAATGAAGAAGATCGTGTCATACGTCCGCGATTTTTTAAGTTCATTAAAAAAAAATACCATGTAACAGCATAAATGTTGTAAGTTAAAACAAATCTCTCAAAAATAATGAAGGAATCTAACCTTTCCTTTAAAAAAAATCATGACGATGAGCCAATTTTTTCCTCGCCTAAAGGTATCTTAGCGTCTGAAAATCTTAACTAATTTTCGTCCATAATCAAGTGGAAGTACATCCTAGTATACTGGTAAAATTTTCAGCCAGGTTACCGAACTTTTAACGAAAGAATGTCAGCTAAATAAACTTTTGCACTATTACAGTAATTAGACTCAATAATTTGTACCTAATAATTTATACGTTATAAAAAGCTGGCCCCATTTCTATCTAATAATTTAAACACTAAATAAACTTTGCACTATTATACTAATTACACTGAATAATTTATATCTAATAATTTATACGCTATACAAAGCTGGCCACATTTCTATCTAATAATGTATACACTAAACAAATCTAGACCCCTGATATGAACTGCTCAGGCATGTAAAAAAATCTACAGATTCCGTAATGACGATAAGAAAACGCTGAATGTTCAAAGAAAATATCAATGATAGAACTGAGAAAAATGTGACTACAGAAAATGTAAAAATGTCTAAATCTACTAAATTTGTGCGAAATGTTTTATTCCAGTTTAACGTTGACTAGAAAAATGTCTTAATCTACTAAATTTGCGCGACATTTTTTATTCCAGTTTAACGTTGACTAGAAAAAATGTCTAAATCTACTAAATTTGCGCGAAATTTTTTATTCCAGTTTAACGTTGGGTATAATTGATTGTGACTCATTTTTATCGCGTGCCACTGTAATTTACCGCTGATTCGGAAGGGCTCTCCTGGTGCACCCACAGAACGCGGTCCTTCGCGAAAGATATACCTTAAGTTAGATGGGAGGGCTACTCGGGTCTGTTTGGGTTTGAGTTGGAGGGAGGGTAATTTGGATTAAGGGTGGAATGAGGGTGCGGGGAGATTGGAAAATGGATGAAACGTCCTTAAGGACGTCATATAGTATTTTGGGTTGATAGAATCGGAGGAAAACCTTAAGGGCAAGTGTAAACACCTTAACTTTTAGTTTTTTATTCAAGCACTTATAAATAATTATCGAACGACCATCTGGATTCCCTCTCTTTGCCCCTCTCTCTCTCTCTCTCTCTCTCTCTCTCTCTCTCTCTCTCTCGCTTATACATTTTTATTTTTATTCTGATTTTGCATTTTTATTGCAATTATATTCCTTTGCAAATGGTAAGCCATGCCATTTATGATTTCAGTGCTATTGTTTCCTTTTAGATGCTTGTCATCTTTGTATACTTATTTGTCGTTTTTGTTATTTTAACCCCCTTAAGTGGCGTTTTTATAGCTTTTATACTTTATTTATTTGTTTTTCTTACTTGTACATTGTTGCCTAAAGGTTACCAAGGCATATAATAAACAATTAGTCAATCTCTCTTTTTCTTTCTTTCGCTTATACATTTTTATTTTAATTTTAATTTTAATTTTAATTTTGCATTTTTATTTTTATTATATTACTATGCAAATGGTAAGCCATGCCATTTATGATTTCGGTTCTATTGTTTCTTTTTAGATGCTTGTCATCTTTTTATACTTATTTGTCATATTTGTGGCAACCCCCTTAAGTGGTGTTTTTATAGTTTTTATTCTTTATTAATTTATTTTTCCCTACTTTTACCTTGTTGCCTAAAGGTTATACCCAGGCAATCTCTCTCTCTCTCTCTCTCTCTCTCTCTCTCTCTTTCTCTCTCTCTTATCCCTTACTCACGATTTTTCGGTGTCTGTAGAAAAACCTCGTGATGTCTTCATCCGCGGCATAAACTTCAACCCTCGTTCAGTTTTTCCTCCCCCTTTATTTCTGGTCTCTGTCCCTCCCTCTCTCTCTTGCTTCTCCAACCAACATTTTTTTTCCACCCTACCCAACGGAAACTCCATAATCCTGCGCAACTTGCGGAACGCGCAGACTCCCCGGTCATCGGGTTCGCAGCATCACTCCGTAAAAACATACATGTATATCGACAACGCTTTTCCTGCTCTCCGCTGACTTTCCCTCAGTACCAGAGAGACCGTAAGACGGACCGAAAGTTAGTGACCGGTCGTCCCGGAGCGAGCGCCGCATACTCATCTCAGTTTTTTTTTTTTTCGAGGAACAGACGAATGAGCTTGCGGAGTCGCTCCGTCGACCTCGAGGAGGAAGGAAAATCGGATATAGAAAAACACGCACACACGCAAGAAAAAAATTGATCGAGAAAACAAAACACCTTAATATCCTCAAAGTTCAACACCGACTACGATGGCAGATAACGACAATATGTACGACGATGAGGTACATTGAGAAAAAAAAAATATCGCTATCGAAATCATCCCTATTTGTGTGTTTTCAATCGTAGCATTGTAGAAGCCACGTCTGTGGATTTTTCCACACGAACGCATGCATCGATGCACGAACACGAAAGATGCACGATTTTTCAATTAAAATTTCACCCGACCAGTCGAAGAGTTCGTTTTTTTTAATGTTTAAAAACGTCTCGTCTAATTCGGAAGTTGATGCACTGCGAGTCATCGTGTTACTTTTTAGTCAATAAGTCACGGTTGTCTTTTTTTTAATAGTTCATTTATAATTGGCGTTTTTCAGCCATTCTTTTTAGTTGTTAATTAACAATGCCCATTTTAAAATTGCTGACTTGAACTTGTAAATTATTTGTATGGAGATAATATTATTATTATTATTTTCTAAGATAGTACTAATTTACAATTGTCCATTTTTTTTATTGCCAATTTACCATTGCCAGTTTTCTTTGATTGTCATTTTTTTCAAATTTTCCATTTGCGATTGTCTCTTTTTACTGAGACAGTATTTTTATTATTATCCACTAAGATAGTACTAATTTACAATTGTCAATTTATCATTGTCGTTTCCTTTAATTGTCAATTTGTAAATGTAATTCTTGTTTCACTAAGAAATTTTTTTATTATTTCCCACTAAGATACTGCTAATTTAAAATTCCCGATTTTTTTTTAATTTGTCATTTTTTTCAAATTTTCAATTTGCAGTTGGCTTTTCTCTACTAAGACAGTATTTGAGGAGCTAGCGAACAAAACCCGGCTTGTTCACATAACGTCGAATTTTTTTTCCTCGTGTTCCTCGAGCACACCTTTATTAGCTCCCAAAATAGTTTGCATCCAATCTGGCTCTACCTTAATATTGGTTAAAAACTGCCTATTCAAGCAGAAACGGACTTGTCGGCTGGCTGGATGAAAAATTAGTAACAGATTAACACAGTGATGACGATGATGACATTGAATGCGATTGTTGTGAGCCTGACATGGAAGAGTTTGTATAGGAAGTTCAATTTGACAATAAAAAACAAATTTATATTAAATTCAAAGAATCCTTTTTATTTCATAACCGGATATGTCCATAAGTTTTTTTTTTGTTAACGAGCGGAGTTGTCCACGATTCTCATTCAAAACCGGACTTGTCCAAAATAAAAATAAAAATAAACAAATTGTAATAAGTGTTTTTATCAAACTAAAGCCAGGTTCAGGCTTACATTTTGGTGGAGCCTTCATATTTTAAAGCTTAAAAATTCCAACTCACCTCTATCTGGTTGTTTTGGTTTTCGACCTTTCCTGTAAAAAAGTAATTCATGGACAAGTCCGGTTCTGTTCGCCAGCTCCTCATTTTCATTATTATCCACTAAGATATTACTAATCTACAATTGCCATTTTTTCTTGATTGCCAATTTTATGAATACTCAATTTACAATGGCATTTTTTTATCAAGATAGTGTTCTTATTATTATCAACTAAGATGGTACTAATTTACAATTGTCATTTTTTTCTGATTCTCAATCTACCATTGTCATTTTCTTTAATTCTCTATTTGCAATTGTCATTTGTTTTACTAAGATAGTAATTTTATTATTACCCACTAAGATACTACTAATTTACAAATTCCGATTTTTTTAATTCTTCATTTACACTTGTCAGTTATCTTAAATTGACAATTAAATTGCAATCGGCATTTTTTTCAAATCTAATTTTTTTAAATCAAATTTTATTATTACCCACTAAGATACTACTAATTTACGAATTCCGATTTTTTTTATTCTTAATTTACACTTGTCAGTTATCTTAAATTGACAATTAAATTGCAATCGGCATTTTTTTCAAATCTCAATCTTCAATTATCAATTATCATTTTTTTGTACTGAGATATCATTTTTATTATTATCTACTAAAATGGTACATATTTTATTATTATTTACTAAATTACATTTTTTGTTATTGTCTATTAACATCCACTTATTTATACCTGCCGCTATTTTTATTCATCCACCAATAAATTCGTCTTTTTTTGCAAACGTCAGAAGTCTTCCGTTTCGTGGGTTTCGATTGAAATAAAATCAATTGCCACCGAGGACATTGTAATGTCCCTTCAAACGATTCACGCATTGCTCCACATTTCACCTCAGCCTTTGTAACAATCCCCTCATAGTTACGCAGCTATTTACATCTGAAAAAAAGACTGGCACGAAGTTACCACTTAAAAAAATCATTACGCTCTCTGCCAAACACAATATAATTTTTTCGCAATGCATTTCGACATTATCATTGTTGATGATTTTTTTCCACCTGTGCCTGAATTTGCAAAAAGGGAGTTTCAATTAGCCCAATTGGCGGAACGTAATGGCTGAACCATTTTCGCTTTGGGTATTATTTTTAGATTGAGATTCGATTTATCTTCGACTATACTCGTCACGTGTCCGTGTGCAATAAGTCGCTCGTATATGAGATTCGAGGTATAAACAAAGTTTTGTGGCTCGTCGAAAGTTGGGAATACAAGTCAGAGAGTTCGTGTGTCATGAGTCTGTCAATCTTGCTAAGATCCAGTTTAGCTTCGGATCTCTATATACGCGACCGTAGAGTCTGGTGTACGCTTTCGTTTCCCAAGTTATTATGAGTATTAATCGATGTACACACGAACACCCACGCAGCCATATATATGCCCAATAAATTGGCGAAGAATATACGGTCCGGTATCATCACATCAATGTGGTAATTAAGGTGAAGAAATTGAGCAAACTTGAGAGTAAAAAAAAGACAAGAGGGTGGAAAAAAGTGAAGAGAAGAATTTTAGAGTAATTTAAGGGATAAGAGTTTCTGTAAAATTATTTTGAGTTACTGTACAAAAATTCGATAAAAAGCCTCATTATCGTAGTTGAGGTCGTGATATTATGGATCGTGATAAAAAAAATCCATTGTAAAAAGGTGACGAAGAGTTCTGTAATGTGAAGCATTGATACTCATGCTGGGAGAAAGAAAATGGAAAAGCACATACATATGGGAACACAAGTTGATGAAGTGTTCTTAGGAGGCAGATGCTTTGATGAGACTCATAAGTGCAGATGGACTATTAATAATGATATTCAATCAAAAATATAATATCGATCTCTTATATCGCAGTTGGCACCCGCCTCGAATCTTGTACAAACGTGTAACGCGTGTCAATATTTGCGAGGGACCATCAACATCGGAAAGTCCAACCCGACTTACCGATATAAGGGCGCGAATAGAGCTTTTCCCGAATGCAGTAATTGTGACACTCACTTAAGGCGTTACCCCCACTTGTAGCGCAAAAAAAGGCTTTTTTCATGATTTTTTTTTAAAGAAAACTACAAAACTTTTTTAATCGATCAATATACCATCTTAAAGAACACATCTTGAAGAACTTTCAGTAATTTTTTTATTGAAAAATATTACATTGTTCAGTGGCAAATGGCCGTCAATGAAATAATGTTTTTATATACACGGTTTGCGGTGACCAACATTGCGGCGAAGTGGATCATCTGAAAAAAAAAATGCGGATGGATTTAGTCAAATATAAGTATAAACTAGTCTTTAATCGAAGGATTTTAAAAAATATTCATTTTTCACAGAATGGCGAGTCAAAGTTAATGGTTCGATTTTAACGAAAAAAAAACGGCCGTTTTTTGGCTATGAAACGGCCATTTTTTTTCGAAAAAAAAATCGAACGATTAAAGACTACATTTTTATGTACTAAATAAGCCTGCAAAATTTCAAGAAGATCGGTTCATTAGTGTTCGAGTAATCTTGGTCACCGACTTCAGAAATGCCATTTTGAGAAAAACGCGTTTAAAGTTTCTCTTTCAACGCTCTTTCAACGCGGATTCTTCTCTTTCAACGCTCATATCTCAGTCAATTTTGTTCGGATCGACTTGACATTTTCAGGACATATTCTCAGATACTTATACTTCAAAAAAATGCAATAAAAAAAATCGATTTTTTCAAAATCGCAAGTGGGGGTAACCCCTTAATTATTTTACGATATCATTAATTTCATTCGACTGCAATTTATCGTGGGTTTAATGATTCTGGTTCCCATCAGAAATCAATATCTCTGATGGCAAACTCTCTCGCGGGTTTAATTGATATTTGTGTAATTAAACGATAATTTACTTGGGTTAAACACTTTTGTATTAATTTCACCATTTTTTAGTTTTCAATACTTATACGTTATAAATCAATTTTATCAATACTTATACATTGCCAATTAAGTTTACCAATACTTATACGTTGCTAATTGATTTTACCAATACTTATACGCTGCAAAATAATTTTACCAATACTTATACACTGCAAATTAATTCGATCAATACTTATACGTTGCAAATTAACTTTACCAATACTTATACGTTGCAAATTAGTTTTACAATAATTGCACGTTGCGAATAAATTTTTCCAGCACCCAGAGTCCATTTAGCCAAATGATTTTGAAGTATGCGAAAAATATGAGGCAATACATGGGCTCGATACGCGAAAATTCACACACACGATACGCGGATTCACATGCATGGTGATAATGTCAAGCCCCGATAAAAAGAATCGATATGTGTTGAAACATATATGTATATATGGTAACGTACGTGGGTGGTTATAAAAATGAATTTCATCCATTTACCTGACTCGACCTTTCGAACCTATCGATGCATGTTTTCCTATTAATTTCTCCAACCCAGGCTACCGGCACGAGATATTTATAAGTCGAAGATTTTTAGTACGTCGCTCAATTAAGCTCGATATTTATCAAATTGACGAAAATTAAATCAGCTCTCGACTATTAATTTACTCTAATTTTATCTCTGATTATAATTTTCCCGCGGATATCCGGTCAGGTGTACGTGTGCCTTTTACAGACTTGCCGTTTATCGTCGGCTAATGTGCACGGTAGAAAATATTATTTTTGCATTTACGATCTATAAAACAACAAATATACGAAGGGAACTTTCAAAACTATAATCTAGAGGTATTTCGATATAATGAAGCTAAAAAACTTCTTTACAACTGTTGTTTGGAATTATCTCGTATGGAGGGAAGGGGAGGTGGGAGGGGGTACTTGAAAAATATTTCTCCAACTTATGAAGCGCGGAATTATGATGGCGAATTATTTGTCTCTCCGAAAAAAGTACACATTTCCTGCATACAAAGTGCGCTGAATATTTATAGACCTTGTATACCTTTTACTCCCAACAATTTCAGTTCCGGTGATTATCGTTCTATTCCCAGTCGCGTTCGTCAATTTGCAACCTCCCATACGCAGCCACGGTAATTTAAATATAGACCAGCATGAACTGCCGTCACTCGGAATTTTCTCCAGTGCGAGAGCAGCGATTTTTTGCCCAATTTAATTTCCGAAGCGCTGAATTGGTGATTTTTCATTGCAAGGCCAATCAATTATGAAATAAATCTCGAGGAGGCTCATAATCCGTAAAATGTTTGTCGAAAAACTGCATACGTTATGGCGCTAAAGGAGATTGGAGCGGTCCAGTCAAACTACGATTTGGAATTGTTTTTTTAAATGAGTCTCAGAAAATGCATAGGAGGTATAAATTAATTCTGTGGATGCTAATTTGTCATAATAATTAAAGAGTAAAATTATGCATTTTTATTACGTGAATAAGAAAAACTTTTGTGTTACTACCAACTTGAAAAAGTATAATATTATCGATGATTATTATGGCAAAACTGCGTCAGTGAATGTTTTATAAAACTCAGAATGAAATTCTGAGTCATTTATGCCTATTTCTATTTTTGTCACGAGATTATTTATTATTACCTCTAATTAATATTAAGTGTAGCCGAAATACGGCAACGTCGCGGAGATTGCGGTTGGCAGCAATGCCAGCCAAGATTCATGATCGTTTATCAACCCTTGATGGTTTAATTTTGAATATACAGGGTGTTCCTCTTATCTCTGCCACCGGAAATAACTCGGTAATTATCGACGTTCCAAAATAATGTTCCAGACAAACGTTGTACGGTGTGAAGGGGGCCATCAAATGCGGCCAATTTTTTTTTATTTCGGCGGAGGCCCTGACGCACAGTGAGGGTCACCTCCACTTTTAAAAATGGAATGGTACATTTTTCAACCATCTCGTGGAGCACCTCAAGCCGCATAAAAAAAATTAGGGGGTCAAAGTCGTTCAAGGTCATTCAAGGTCATTGAAGGTCACCTATTAAAATGAAATACAAATCTAAATAGGTAATTGGTAGTGATCCCAGATATTTAGATTTTTATTTCATTTAAATAGGTGACCTTCAATGACCTTGAACGACTTTGACCCCCTAATGTTTTTATGCGGTTTGAAGTGCTCCACAAGATGGTTGAAAAAAAAATTGACTATTCCATTAAAAAAATTGGAGGTGACCTTCACTGTGACGATTTCATTTTTCAACTGATTGTTGATGACTTCAACATTTTTTTGTGACGTCGATAATTACCGAGTTATTTCGGGTGGCCGAGATAATCGGGACACCCTGTATATGGTTTACGATGGACAAGGGGGATTTTTTCTTTTATAAATGTTTACGAAGGTTTAGTTTGCGTTAATCCGTTGTTAGAAATGGTATTGTGAACGTCATGCTCATCTAACCGCACGTAAAATTACGTGTATTGAAATATTTTTTTATCTTTGGTGTTTGGTGGTGAAAAAATTTGAAAAAATCGATAAAGAATCAGTATAGTCTAGACAATACCATATATTTTTTAGTTATTTTTAAATCTTGTATTGTCGCTATCGCTCCAACCTCCTTAATACGGTTGAATTAAGGCAGGAGACCACTGTGACCGGACAAAAAAGGTAGTTTTTTTTTATTTTTTTTACCACTAGATTATTTATTTGGGTTTTGGAAGAAAGGTATGTTTTTAAGCATATATTGACCTTATTTCGAGTAAATTCGTATTTAAAAAGAATAGAAAGTCACTACTTTATTGAAGTATAATAGAGCCTTTGTATGAAAAATGTGATCCAATGGCCGGATAGATAACTTGATAATGGCCCGTAGTGTGAACGTCTTGGTTATCTAACCGCACGTAAAATTACATACACTAAACTACTTTTTATCTCTGGTGTTTTGAGGTGAAAAAAATTTTTTAAATGGAATAGACTCAGTATAGTCTAGGCAATAACATATATTTTTATTTATTTTTTATCCTTGGATTATGGCTAACGGCCCAATCTTCTTAATACGGTTCAATTAAGCGAGGAAACTGTGACCCGACGAAAAAAGATAGTTTTTTTCGGATTTTTTTTGTCCACTAGATTATTTATTTCGGTTTTGGGAGAAAGCTATGTTATCAAACATATATTGAACTTATTTCGTGTAAATTTTTATTTATAAGAAATAAAAATTAACAACGTTGTTGAGGTATAATGCAGCTTCTGTATAAAAAATGTGATCCGAAGGCCGGATCGACAACTTGACAATGGTTGGTCTGAAAAATAAAAAAGCTTCACAACCTATAGAAATGCAGTTCTCGTTGAACGTAACTGTTTTTCGAAAAAATCCCAAAATGGCAGGTGTTAACAAAAGTGTAATTTGTGCAAAAATTTTACTGATTTTAGGTGGCCTAAAAAATACTAAATTAAAAAAAAACCTCTACGTACAACGATGACGGATTTTTTTTAAATTGCAGATTGGATAATTACAGATACGGTTATGCTTTTGGCTAGGTCGAGAAACACGCGATTGAAAGTTTTATTATACGTAAAAATCGTTGCGCTCCCTGCTCTTACTAAATCGTCTGTAGCTTGGTCAATTTTCAATATTTCAACTTAAACATTTTTTCACACATTCTCGAACATCTCGAATACTACGAGAAAATGCAAAAAATCCTCTTTTTCACCCCTCACAGTGGTGTCGCGTTTTGGAAGGCTTAAGGGCGAACAAAAATGTCCGAGAAGTACGTAAAGTCACCGGAGCTTTCGGATTCCAAACATTTTTGTTTTGTTTTCATTACGCACGTGTACGAAAGCGAGTTTCCCTGTGACAAAATGACCGTTTTAGCCGAAAGTAAAAAGATCCCCGATCGATCACCGATAAACTTCTCTATGCGGGCATGAAGGGAAAAAAAAGGCGATCGCGTTTATTGTCCGATGTGTCGCGTGTAAGTAATTTCAACGCGATAATCCCCGCTCGTTTCTCGGCTTTCTTCCGGCCGTCGGTATATCGCGGTGTTCCGTGCTCGCTCGAAACGCGCGTGCATATAGGAACGGTGGGAGCAAACGTGAAATGTGCGGGGCAATTGCGCTGCACACACCGAGAGCTCCGACGACGGCCCTTTCTCTATCGATTGAACCTGGAGCCAGCTGAGCTGCCCTCGACGAGAGTATACGGACTACCCCCGAGGCTGAAAGCTACTCTCACCCCTATGCCTTTGCCCCCCCCCTCCCCCGCACGTATACACACACGGGGAAAAAAGCACGCAAGCCCGCAAGCCCAATTCCAACTGTGCTCTTGTACTCAAAGGGGAAAAATGATGAAGAGCTCTTGTCGAGTCCGAGACTCGGAAAAACTAGGTACAGCAATGTGAACGACGAGAGTGAGGGAGAGGGAGAGAGAAAATTCTTCGTTTTCTGCATCCCTTGAAAAGGAAAAAAAGTCGACGTTCTTAAGGGGTTTTCTCACTTCAGACGCTAAAAAAGGCTATTTTCATGAATTTTGATAGGTTTATATTATAGATATTGATATAAAAGTTGTTACACTTAAGGGGTAAGACACGGTAGAATTTTCAAAAAATCGATTTGTTTTTTTTCCGCTAAGACGGTGCTTTATCATCGTAAGAATAATTCGATTTATTTATAGCTATTCGATTTATTTATAACTATTCGGTTTATAGCAAGATTTTTTTTTCACCGACTTTCAGCGTATAACGTAAGCTCACCTCTGGCAACGGCCTTAGAGCACCTAAAACTTAAAACGCGTTTTTCTCGAAAAAGATTTTTTCTAATTGGCGTGACAAATAACTCCAACAATTTTCACTCGATTTACTTCAAATTTGAATGTTATGTTCCTAATTGCATTTCGCAGAGAAGTACGTACGTAATTTCCGATTAAGGGGCCAGTCCACTTTGGAGCCACGAAAAGGGCTATTTTCGCGATTTTTTTTTGAGGATTTTATAAAAGATTTGAATATAAAAGATGTTGGGCTTGATAAATAAAGTCTCGAAATACATTTAAAAAAAATTAATTCATTTTTGCTCATTTTTAAGTACAAAAACTATAGTTTAACGCAACGCCTCAAAAATAGGCGGGCTAGGTAGCTCCATCACAACTCGGCAACGGCTTGTCTGAAACAAAAAAATCAAAGTCCATCAGATTCAGTATGACACCAGCTACAAAATAACCCTCGGATATTAAGTTTTGTCAAAAAATTAAAAAATGGCAGACGAAAAACGAAAAAAGTTTTCAAAAAACGCGTTTTTTCGCAGTTTTTCGCAAGAGAAGAGTAAAATTCAAAATTTTGAAACCATTGAGGGTCATCTTGTTGCGAATCATGTTTACAATATGTGGTTCAAATTTCAAGAGAATCGGTTTATTAGTTTTGGAGATACGATGGAGCTAGATTTTGAAAACGTTGTTTCGAGAAAAACGCGTTTGAAGTTTATACTATGATCGGCCGAGCGCGCTATACGCTCAGGTAGACGAAATGAGGTCCTGACGTTCAAGTAAAAAAAAATACTTAGAGAGCTCGGATTCGAATAAAATTTCGACACAATATTTTTGAATGTATGTACTTTGGAAAACAGTATAAAAAAATCGATTTTTCGAAATTTTCAAAGTGGACTGGCCCGTTAATCGAAAACTTTTCATTTTTTGAGCAGTTTTATACGAAATTGTTTACTGAAAATTCATTCAAACACCTACAACTTGTGAATAAAACAATATTTTTTTAATTCCGTACGAACTTCTCTAGGTATTCTAATGTAAATTGGTGGGAATTTTTGTTTTTTGTTCTAGGTAAAAAATTGTGGATGTTAAATGTCACGCCGCGGAGCGCCTAAAGAAAGATAACAGAAGAAAATATTAGTAGTCAGACATTTTGTACATCGAAAAAAAAATACATATATTTTCTAACAGCTTGATATTCATACGAAATAGATGTGTAAATAATTTTATGAGTGAATCACTTTTTCATATGAAACAAAATTGTTGAATTCGCACATAATTTTATACCCATTACTGTGGCCTAACCCCTTAATAAATACATTCTCGAAATACGTTAAAAAAATTATTTATTTAAGTCACTATTTATAGACAAAAATGGTAGATAAAAAAAATTCCTAAAAAATTGTACATCTGCGCTGTAGATGAAATCTCGGAGATAGATCATCCGAAACGAAAAAATCAAACGGTTTTAGATTCAATATGTTAATGGCTATAGCGCATATCATACGATTTTTTATGTATGCAAAAATAACAAAATGGCGGACATTTTTCAAAAAAAAAGTGATCGTTTCACGATTTTTGGCAAAAAAATTGTAAATATCAATATATTTAAAAATCCTTGATATGCGCTATAGCTATAGTTGTAAAGAATATGTGGTTAAAATTTCATAAGGATCGGTTCAGTAGTTTCGAAGATTTCATCAAGAAGCCGTTAAAAAAACGGTGTTTCGAGAAGAACGCGTTTAAAGTTTGTTTGGGTTACATAAATACATAAAAAGAAAAATTAAATGTATTTTGGAAGTGTATATATTATATGTAATAACTTTTATATCAATATCTATAATATAAACCTATCAAAACCTTTTTTTTCTTTAAACGATAGAACTATACAGGGTGTCCCAGAAGTAACGTACGCCCTTCTAGCATCTGATGCGAAAAAAAATTCTGAGACGAAAAGTCCTCAGTCATTTTTTCATCAGACGCATAGATAATTAATTATGAATAAAAATAAATAGCCAATCAGGTGCGCGCTACAGCGGAACGGCAGCGTAGAGGAGAGGGATAGGGGAATGCTTTGTAATTGCGTGCGCCTAAAAATGTGTGCGGACGAAAAATTCCGAAAGCATGTGTGCAAGTGTGTATGTGAGATTGTGTGTATGTGTGCGTGTGCGTGCGTGCGTCCGCGTCCGCGTGTGTGTGTGTGTGTGCGCGCATGCTTCCGCAATTTTCCCTCTGCATACATTTTCAGGCGCATGCAATTACAACGCATTCCCCTATCCCTCCCCTCTACGCTGCCTTTCCGTTGTAGCGCGCACCTGATTGGTTATTTATTTTAATTTATAACTAATTATCTATACGTCTGATAAAAAAATGACTGAGGACGTTTCGTCTCAGAATTTTTTTTCCTACCAGATGCTGGAAAGGCGTACGTTACTTTTGGGACACGCTGTATATGTAGAATATTTTCCTAAAGTTTCAAAGCGAAATTTGAAAAACTTCAAACGTTACAGCCCGACAACGCTGTGCCTCACCGCTCGGATTCAGAGCGGGCGTGAACTTCAAACGTATTTTTCTCAAAACAGCATTATCAACATTGGCATGCAGGACTACTCAAAAACTATTAAGCCGATTGAGTTGAAACTTGGTAGAAATATTGCTAGTATTGGTACCTTCTACTTGATGAGAACTGTTGTTGAAAAATAAGAAAAAAACTGGTTTTATAATCCAAGTTTCACAGAAATTTTCAAGAAATGTTGATTTTTTTTGTAAATGCGTGCCATTCTCTTAAGGTTGCATTTTCTTAATTTTAATTATTGTCAAATAGAAACTATACATGGTCTGGCTGAAAAAATGTTTGAGTTTTTTTGCAAATCAAAGTCAACACTCTGCCACAGCTCCGCCATTTTAATAATAGATTAATTGGAAACAATTATTTTCCATATTTGAATATACTATTGAAGTATGCGTATAGTTTGATAATTGTAGAATAATTATTGTGTGTAGAAAATTATTGTATGTAGAAAAAAAAACGTATGCTTACACTTCATTGAATGTTTGAAAACATTTATTCTTGACTTTCGACGGATTTAAAAAAAATAACTATTCAAAAATATTATTTGAAAACTTCACGTCGATCCGTTAAAAATTGACGGAGTTATGGGCGTTTATAGGTAGTTTCCGCGAACCGGCGAACTTCAAACGCGTTGTTTTTGCAAAATCACTTTTTAAAAATCGTTGACCGCGATATCTCGAAGATCACTGCACCGATCAACTTCAAATTTTAAAAGCTTTTTTTACATCTCACAAGCAGTTCAAGCACTGCTTGAACGAGGGAATATTTTTTTTCACTGCATCGTTTTTTTTAATCAACGAAAATAGCGTTTTTTTCACCAAAAAATCGATAATTTCAATTTGGACTGCGGCCATTTTTTCAATAATGAATACTTGATTAAATCCTTCGTCCAAGCACTAGATAATTTTATGCAAAAACTGAATGCGTTTGATTTTTTTATTTCGGATGATTTGTTGCCGAGCAGTGGTCACCGCGAACACCATTTTTTTTCAAACAGCGGTCTGCACAAATAATTGTGTCTACCACATTTATAAATATTTTTTTAATACAAAACTTGTTAACGGTATTTAAAACCATACCCTTTAATGTTGAAAAAAATTAAAAACCACCACACGTTGTTCCAGAAAAAATTACGAAACATGCTCTTTTTCCCGGCCACGAGTTAGATGTAAACTGTCAATAAGATTGACGATTATTGGAGCTTTAGAAGGGAGCAGGAACTTTTTTTACGGTAACTTCGTTTGTTTAGATTTGTTTGGGTCCACTGGAATTTTTTTAGCCTTTTGCTTGGAAAATTTATTTTTGACGGCATTCTTTCGAAAAAGGATGTCACCGGACAATAAAATATTGCCACGTGGCGATAAAACTATTGTCACAAGTGGAATTGTTTAAACATTTTGCTTGTAGAATGTATTTTTGACATCCTTCTTACGAGAAATGTCACGTGACAATGGAAATATTTTTGAGGGATAATAAAAATACTGACACCACATGGGGGTTACAACAAAATTATAATCGTTCTTTCCTTTAGGTAGTTTGTTTGGGTTCAATGGAATTTTTCAAAGCATGCTCGGAGAATTTATATCCGAAATTCCTCCTCTGCGATAGGACGTCACGTGGCAATGAAAAAAATTGTTCCAGTATAACAAAAATAATATCACGTCACAATAAAAATAAGGTCGATTTTTTATTTTCTTGTCATTTTCAAAAAAAACTATGAATGCCCTCTCGTGCTTTTACGAGTTTTTTTTACGAGCTTTTACTTTTAACCCACGTTTTCACTTTTACCACTCCCTTGAGGGATGGCCCACAGTCGTGTCCGCAACGGGTTACCCGATACGCTACTGTATCGCATTTGCACGAGGGCACAGGGCAACTGTAAAAAACCTGCAATAATCCAAGAGATAAACGAGAGCTCGAATGACACCAATAAAATATTTTCTCGTAGAACTCTCTCGACGAAGAATTACGCGGTAAGGAGCCTCTCAAATGAGCCCTCGATTTTTTTTGCGATAGGATGAGGCAAGGCCAGTTATTTCGAGCTTCATCCTCGCTCCTCTTCGATATTATCGAAGAAGCTGCGAGTGACAATATTTTTTATTCCCGTCTATTAATATACACGAGAGTAGGAATGCCTCGGCGGAAATTATTCGCGTCGGAGCCACGTGAGTCGAGGGGGCTGCCTTGTACCTTCAGCTCAAATCTCTCCCGTGTCATTAAGGCGGGACACCACTGTGACGGATAATAAAATCGATTTTTTTTTGTTGCATTTTCTCAAAGTATACATATTCAAGAATACTTGAAACAATGTTTAAATTTGAATATCGAAAATTGATCAAGTTGCAGACGATTTAGTGAGAGCAGGTAGCGCAATAATTTACGTATAGGAAGATTGTTAATCGTGTTTTTCTCGAAACGACTTTTTTTGTCCTGGCCGGAATCATAACTCTAGCTATTGCTGTCCGATTTTTAATTGGAAAAAAAAATTTCCGTGATTGCAATAGCTATCGTTGTACGTAGTTGTTTTTTTTATTTAGTATTTCTTAAGTCACTTTTTTTGTACATCCGCCATTTTGCGCAATTTTTTTTCTCGGAAACGGCTGTGTAGGACGAGAACCATATTTATTTAGATTATAAAACGTTTTTATATTTATTTTTACAGACCAAACATTGTTTTCGAGCCAGGCGTTAGACGACATTTTTTACACACAGGTTCTATTATAATTTTTTTTTAATAAAAAATTACCGGGAATAATATCAATGTATGCTCAATACCATACCTTTTTTCCAAGGCCCAAATAAATAATCGGGTAGACAAAAAGAATCGGGAAACAGAGCTTTTTTGGCTCGTCACAGTGGTGTCCTCCCTTAAGGGGGGGGGGGGATACCTTTAGGGAAGGAAAAAATAGCTGATTTTAATGATTGTTTTTTTAAAGGAAAGATTTCTTCGCCATTTTTTAGATGTAGGGTATGTTTTATTACTACTTTTGGCTGTTGGATGGTAATTTTTTTATTAATTTTTAAACATGGCGGAGGTATGGCACGGTCTTCTAAACCGGTTGCGGCGGATGTTGTTACACAAAAAGCAAAGAAGATTTTTCTTTCACTGACACTCATAAGCAGAATATGAACCAAGGAGAGAGAAATTTTGAAATTCGATAAAACGGTACGCTTTGGAACAAAAAGATTGAATTTTCCGACAAAAATGTCTACATTTTGCGATAAAAATACTTTTATTTCTTCAAATTTCCAAAAACATTTAGGATCATGTTGTAGGCAATAAGGTTAGAAAGATTTATACCAAATTTCATCAGAATCGGTCGATTAGTTTTTTAGCTATACGTCACGCCAGTTTCGAAAATGCAATTTGAAAGACCGTTCCATACCTCCGCAATTTCAAAGATGAAGGGCTAACACCACTGTAAACGTCTAAAATAAAGTGATTTTTCGCGATTTTTTTTTCGGGTTAAAGGACAAGTAATAGGATAATGACATTCAAGGTCGTTATTAGGCATATCTTTCAATTAGTCATATCTGAACAACCAAAAATTTATATTAAAAAATTATACAAAATGGTGACGCTGGAGCCATTCTCGCGAGGTATGTTGAATATGGGACGCTCTGCGGCAAGCAGTATAACTGACGCAAATTTGAATGTGGAAATTTTTTTTACATTAATTTACATGAGTATAGCTAGAGAAATGCGTAGGGCATTTTTAAAATATTAATTTTTGTGTAATTGCCAATCATTTAACGCAAAAACTCAATTTTCGACAGAAAAAAAGGACAATCATTTGTTAATAAATAATGTTATAATTAACTCATGGAAAATCCCGTACGTATTTCTCTCCGGACTGTTATTTTAAATATGTGCTCAAAATTTGGAGGGAAAAGAATGAAAATTGTAGGAGTTATGCTGCGTGGCGTTTTGAAAAATTGTGTTCCAAGAATTTTTTCACAGGTACCGAACTTTTTCCCCTTATTCTAGATGGTTCAAAGCATCTCTTAAGGCGGGAGCCTGAATTAGAAGGTCGAAAAAATCGTTTTTTTTTTAATTGCTTAAATCGATAGATAAACTATCCAAGAATATATTTACAAAGTTACAGAGGCCTATTGTAAATATTTTCGAAGATACAAGGCCAAAAGCAGAGAAGCGATTGATATTTGATATCAATATTTCCTCCTATTGAAAACTTCGAAGTGTGTTTTCTCCAGTTTTCATTTTCACGATTTTTCCAAATTGTCGAGCGTGATAGCAAAAAACGAAACGACTCATTGAATCAAACCAAAATTTATTTTCTTCGGTATGGAAATCTCTTAAAAGAGAATTAAAAGAGTCGTTGAAAAATTATTTTTATAGCACGTCAAAGTATTTTTTTAAACACATTTTTTTTTCAGGCCTGAGAAAAGTTTTAATTTCACAATTTTTCCAGCTTTTTTTAAATTTACTCAGAAGAAAAATATATGACAATGGAAAATTTTATTGGTTTATTTGGTTTAGTCAAGAATTACGAGCTGCACCTTAACCGCCGATTGGGGCTGCAGTGGCAAGACGCACATGGAATAGGCTGATAAATCTGCAGTCATTAATTTTTTCATGTTGACATTTTTTTTTAATACATTTCAAATATAGATGAAAAGATACCTTAATCTTTACTGGGCTCACTTGTTTTTTCCCTTCTAAAAAAATTCCCGAAAAACGCGTTTTTTGGATCTTCTGATTCAGGCTGCTTTAAGGGAAGGTTTTGCCTTGTTGGGCCAAAAAATGTTCGATTTTTCACAAATTTTTTATACGAAAAATATTAAATATAGAATGTTGATATTTGGTATGTTGACTAAGCGGTCTTTATTGACCATCAAAATATTTTTTAAAGTTTGACACAACAGTGCTCAGTTGACAGGTGATCCGAAGCAAAAAAATCAAACATATTTTTACTTTGTACAATATTGTGTATAAGTTTATCTATAATCAAGAAGAAAAATTGAATAATAAAAAAATAGTGAGCAAAAACCTGCGAAATTTTTTGGGAAATAAACAAACTTCCTTCCGATCGATCACTATTTTTTATTTTGCAATTTTTCTTCCTGCTTCTAGGCCAACTTATACACAATATTGTACAAAGTAAAAATATGTTTGATTTTTTTGCTTCAGATTTGATTTTTTTGCGCGCACCGACATACGTGTCTCCTTCCACTCCCACCACAATGTTTTGTCAAACTTTAAAAAATATTTTGATGTTCAATAAAGACCGCTTGGTCAACATACCGAATATCAACATTCTATATTTAATATTTTCCGCATAAGACATTGGTGAAAAATCGAACGTTTTTTGGCCCAACAAGGCAGACCCTTACCTTGAGCGAATTTAGGAAATACAATTTTTTGAAAATTCCACTGTGGTGTTACCCCTTAATACAAAAAATACCATGTTACAGCCAAAAGTAGTAATAAAACATACCCCAATTCTAAAAAATGGTGAAGAAGTCTCAAAAAAAAAATCATGAAATCAGCAAATTTTTTCCTCGTCTAAAGGTATCTCTCCCCCTTAACGAGGCGACCTCTCAATCGTATACTCTCTTTCAACTTTCCACTTTGCTCTCCTCCGTACGATTTTTCTTTCGGTTGAATTATATTTTAAGAGGGTGTCCCGAAATTGGGGCTGCGTTATTGCGCGCGTAACTGACGGAAGAGGAGCGGGTGACAGCTTTCAAAGACACAGAGAGAGAGAGAGAAAGAGAAAGGGCAAGGGTGAGGATTTGCGCTCTCAGCCTCATTCGCCGTTTCGTTCCTTGACCGCGCGTGCAAAAGAAAACTCGAGCAGGGGTTGAAAGCAGACTTTTCCCCAATAGAAAAACGGTCGTCTCGGTACCGCTTGAATATTCAAGCGCGCAACCCTCGAGGTCGCCATGATTTTTCCTCTCGCATCAAGCACTTCTCTTGATTGGCGACTGAAATAAAGAAACAAAAGTGGATCGAATGAGCTCGCTGAATGAACTAAAAAACATATCAGAGCCTATCGATTAATAGCAAAACGATAAACTCGACAACATCGCAATCTAACTTCGGATCAATACCGAAAAGTACGAGACATGCTGACGCGAGCATTATTATTTTTTTTCACCAACAGGAGCTCGTCTCGACAAATCCAAATCAGAGAAATTGGCGAGGCATCTTGATAGCACTTTTGGTAATCATTGCGGTCCTTGCTCTGATCGTTACGTCCGTCGCGCTTTTAACACCCCCTGATGAGGGACCTCGCGTAAGGGGGACTCGTTTACGACTTTCGGAGGTGAGTTATTCATCATCTGTTCGAGCACCGTAGTGGTAAATGCATGAGCTATTTTTTCGCGACGGATTGTGTCGCAAAGTTGTAAAAAATATAGATTTTCAGTCACAGAATTTGAGCACTCTTATATTATTTTAGGAGTTTGAGTCAATTTTAATTAAATTTAAAGAGAATTTGATTTTATTAGCTGGAAAAAAGATATATATTTGTTTATTAATTTTATTAATTTTATTAATTTTATTAATTTTATTAATTTTATTAATTTTATTTATTTAATGTATGTAATTTATTTATTTCTTCCATCGTATAGCGTTACCGCTTTTTACAGGTCCATCCTTAATTCCAATACTTATCTCTATTATCTTTCTTGTACAACACATATAATACATTGGAAAAAAATATATATATATTTATGTATGTTTGTGTGTATTATTCTTTTGCTAATTAAATTACATTAAAAACTATTTAATATTTAGATTGAATGAGCTAATATTTTGATTAAATTTGCTCGAGAAATATATAGCAGTATTTTGATATTTTAAGATTTAATTAAATTTAATTGTTCGTGTAATATAGTGTTCAAATATCGCCGAAGAAACGATTGTGATCAAAAGCTATTTTTCGCTATCGATGGGATCGCAAAGTAAAAAAAAAGTATATGATTTCTGCCACAGAATTTAAGCACTCTTATATTATTTAAATAGTTTAAATCAATTTGAATCGAACTAATTTTTTTTTTAACACGCTGGCGAAATGTATGCGTGTTTGTGAGTGTATTCATCGGCGGATCAAATTATTTCAAAATTTATTACATTTTTAGATTAAATTAGCTCATTTGTACATTAAATTTGCTGAAGAAATATGTACTTGTTTTTGCATATTTCAGGATTTCACTCAATTCAAATATTCTGGTAATATAGTACTCAAATATCGCCGAAGGATATATTCTTATTGAAAGTTATTTTTCGCGATCGGTGGTGGCGCAAAATTTAAAGGAAAAAAAAAATCTTCTGTTAATTGAAATCAAAATTAAGAAGGACTTTATTTAATTAGCTGAAGGATATATATATATATATATATATATATATATATATATATATATACGCACGTGTGTAACATTCTTCGGCTAATTGAATCATTTTTTAAATTTATTGAATATTTAGATTAAGTTAGTTAATATTTAAATTAAATTTGCTCAAGAAACATATATCAGTATTTGGATATTTCAAGATTCAATTCATTTCAAATGTTCGTATAATGCAATATTTAGATGTGGCCAACGAAAATATTTTTATTTAAAGATTTTGATATGAATATTACATTTTTTGGTCGTTTTAATTCTTGTTGAATGAAAATTTCATGTGAACATGAACGACTGACTGTGTACGTATATTCAATAATGGAATATGTCAAACAGACTGTCAAAGATTTCCGTTACCATATTTCGTCGCATGAAAAAAAGTGAAGCGTGAAAGCGATACGTTAGATAAAAGTGTCTCACGATTACGATCGATCCTGTTGTTGAAGAACAACGCTGAAAGACCCTCATCAGCCGCTTTTTTTCCCCCACTATCCCTTTTGTTTGCCCGATCGACAATCCTTTTCGGCCTTGTCTCGCCTTCGTCATCTATTCTTCTTCTTTCTGTTTTTTTTTTTATAATCTTCTTTATTTTCCAAGGTGCTATCGGGAGAATTATCTCCTCCGTTGTTCAATGGTACTTGGGTGGGCGGACGACATATATGCTATCGGGATGCCTGGGGTGGCATATCGCTGCTCGACGCCTCCGATCCTAACACAACGACACAGAGTCTCATGCCAAACGAGACCTTCGTAAGTGATTTATCCGCGATAAGTTGCGACTCGAGATAATTGGGATTAAAAAAAAGAAAAGTATGAGCAAAGAAAAATAAGGAAAAGTTTGGGGCTGTTTGGAGATGGGACTAAGGGCAAAGGCCAAGGATTGTCAAGAGATACAGATGGAAAAAAAAGTAACATCTGGAGATCTGGAGAACAATAAAAGATTGGAATTGAAATCGTTTTTTTTAATGGAAATTTTTTTTTTGCGGTATAAATAAATGTAATCTTTGTCTCTTGCCTTCGCTCGTGCGTCTCTCACATCGACGAATCTAAGACTCGTCGGATCATTGACGGGCGAATTTAGGCGAAGAAAAAATTGCAGATGTTCATGATTTTTTTTTAAATGAAAGATTTCTCCACCATTTTTTAGACTTAGGGTATGTTTTATTACCACTTCTGGCTGTTACATGGTTAAAAAAAAATTAATCTTTAAAAATGGCGGAGGTATGGCGCGGTCTTCTAAGCGAGTTGCGGCGGATGTTGCCGGACGGCGTGACATGTAGCATCGGCGGGATAAATCTGAAAAAAAACCAACAAAGATTTTTCTATCATCAACACTCATACGCAGAATATGAACCATGAAAAAGTGAAAAATGTTGAAAATCGATGAAATGGTATGCTTTGAAACAAAAAGATTGAACTTTTCGAAAAAAAAATGCAATAAGAAATTATTGCATAAAATACTTTTTATTTTTATTTTCGAAAACATTTAGGTTCATGTTTCAGACACTAAAGTTTAGAAGATTTATACCAAATTTTATCAGAATCGGTCGATTAGTTTTTCAGCCATACGTTACGCCAGTTTTGAAAATGCATTTTAGAAGACCACGCCATAACTCCGCCATTTTGAAAGATTAATAAATAAAAAAAATACCATGTAACAGCCAAAAGTAGTAATAAAACGTACCCTGAGTCTAAAAAATGTCGAGGAAATCGTTCCTCAAAAGAAAAATCATGAAAATCAGTAAATTTTTTCTTCACCTAAAGATACATTCCCCCTTAATTTAAGCACCTGTATTATCGATGTATGGAGAACGTAATTTTTTTACAACAGCGACGCTTGAATCCTGTGAAATTTTCGTTATCACCGGATCATCAGTATCTCCTTATCGCTCAAAACGTCAAGAAACTCTTTCGTTTCTCCTACCTCGCTCAGTACAGCATCTACAACGTGAAAACCCGGTCAGTTTAACGCAAACGAATGACAATCGTAGTTGGAGCCAGCAGTGGGATCAAGTTTGGAATGTGCATTGGGGCTATGTTACGATTGATTTTAGTGAAACTTTGTCGCTAACGCCAAATCCGGAAAAATACGATCATCCGTATCTCCTCTATGCCCAATGGACCCCCCGCGGTCACGGACTCGTTATGGTACAGGACTACGATATTTATTACAAAACGCATCCAACGAGCATCGACGAGTATCGCATCACCGACACAGCCGTCCCCGGTATCATGTCCAATGGATTTCCGGATTGGCTCTACGAAGGTATTTTCTCGTTATCAAAATTACAATTTCATTTTTAACTACCAAAATTCACCTTTGAAAAATCGTGGCCGTACCGTTTTTGAAAAAAAACGATAAAAATTGGGAACGAAGACTTATAATTTTCTCGCGAATAAATTTAGGGGAGGACACCACTTTGACGGGCCGAAAAAGGTTGTTTAAAAAAAAATTATCTAGATTATTCATTTGGGATTTGAAAAAAGGTATACTATTAAGCATAGATTGAACTTATTTCGTGTGAATTTCTATGAAACAAAATTGGGTAATTCTTTAGATATGTGACTTGCGAAAAATGAGCCTAAACATTTTTTGTTGCTATTTTCTCATTTATTGGGTTATAGATGATGATATTCAGTCGGGGGAGAGTGAAATCCACGCTCCCATAAAAAGTTATGGGGTTTTGAATTTGCGAAAAATGGGTGATAAAGTAGGGCATTTTTGAACATTTCGGTGGTCATATTGGGGGTGGAGGGTGGGGGGATTTATAAAAGAAGCCTCCCTGAATACAAACAACCCCAATCCCCTCTGACGTGAGGGTTTTAATACAGGAGTTTGTTTGGGTTTGTCTGGGTAATAAATAGAAAAATAACAAACAAAAATTTTAGGCTCATTTTTCGTAAAATTCACTTATCAAAAGAATTACCAAAAATGGAAATAAAGAACGTAATTGGTTAGCGTAAAAAATAAAAAAGCGGAGCTGGCGAACAAAACCGCACTTGTCCATACTGCGTCAAATTAAATTTTTATTCAAATTTGATTTGTTTTTGTGCGTAAAAACCGCCATTTTGCTGAAAAAGGCTGCTTTTAACAAATTTTGAGTGTTTCGAGCCGAATTTAATTCAAAATATTTCGGGAGCTAACCAGGGTGCGCTTGAAAAAAACGAAAAATTAAATAAAAAATCACGTAGTGTGCCCAAGTCCGCTTGAGAAAAACGAAAAATAAAAAAAATCACGTAGTGTGGACAAGTCCGGTTTTGTTCGCCAGCTCCTCAAAAGTTTCATCATCTATATAAATGAAGTTCTCGTTGTACGTAGGGGTTTTCCAAAAAAGAAAATGCACAAATCAGCGGTCGTTCAAAAAAAAAAAGTATAATTTTGGCCTATTTTTTACTTATATCCGGGGGCTTAAAAAATACTAAATAAAAAAAACAGCTACCTACAACGATAGCTACCGCAAGTATGAAAATTTTGATTTTTTCATATAAAAAATCGGACAATCAAGGCTAGACTTATGATTCCGGCTGGGTCGAAAAAAGTGGTTTGGAGAAAATCGCTATTAAAAATCAAACTACACTTAAATCGTAGTCGCTCTCACCAAATCGTCTTTAACTTGGTTAATTTTCAATACTTTACCCTGAATTTTTTTTCACATATCCTCGAATATGTATACTTTGAGAAAATGCAAAAAAATCTTTTTTTTTTTAAATCGACTTATCACACTGGTGTCCCGTCTTAGAGTCGTCGATTGTGCAAAACACCCTGCTAGTTATTCCAATATATGTTCCGAGGCGAGCCCTTCGGGTTTTTCACAGCCCCGTCATTTATCTCGTCGATTATGGTTCGGAGAGAAAAATATATGTCACCCGCAGCCTCGAATAGTCTTACCATTGCACGAGAAAGAATGATCGAGAGTGTTGCAAATATTGCTTAAATGAAAAATGAATGTTCAGAGGAGGTGTTGCACAGCGCCGAAGCAATTTGGATGTCGACAGACGGCCACATGATGCTCTATGCCTCGTTCAATGATTCCCTGGTCGAGGAGATGCACATTCCGTGGTTCGGCGAGGAGAGCAAAGCTCTTTATCCCGACATACGATCCCTGAGATATCCAAAGGTGAGACTCTCGTTTCCGGTCCACGGAAGAGATGCAGAGATGGAAAGACCGTGAAAAAAGAAACCCGATTCCTTGAATTATTAGTTTGGCCACCGCATTGCTGCGTAGAAATCTCCTTTACAATAGTGGGAGAGAGAGAGAGAGAGAGAGAGAGAGAGAGAGAGAGGGAGAGAGAGAGAGAAATTGTAAGACTAGCTTGCTCCTCCGTATTGTCGTGATCGTAGTGAAACGATGATTTTTCCAGCCTGGAACTCCGAATCCTTTGGTGAAACTGTACGTTGCCGATCTTGCCGATCCAAAGAATATTCGCACGAAGGTAGTCAGACCGCCATCCGCGATCGAGCATGTGTGAGTTTATTTATCCTGCTTAGCAAAAAATAATTTGAAAAAAGGCATTTTTTTCACTCATTAATTCTGTAGATGAGTGACTACCTAAAAATGAGCCTGAAATTATTTTTTTTTGTTGCTATTTTCTCATTGATTGAGCTATAAATGATGATATTCACCCCCCATCAAAAGTTATGCGTGATAAAATAGGGCATTTTTTAACATTTTGACGCCTATATTGAGTTCGTTGGAATTTTTGAAAAATTCGAAATTAGTTTTAACGATTTTCTGCTCGTAAAAAAATGGTTTGGGTTTGTTTGGATTTTTCAACGATTTTTTGTTCGTGAAAAAAATTGTTTGGGCTTATTTGAGTTCGGTTGTTTCGGTTTTTGAAAATTTCAAAGTTATTTTCAATGATTTTTTGCTCGGAAATAATTTGTTTGTGTTTGTTTGAGTATGTTTGGATTTGTTTGGGTTTTTTCAACGATTTTTTGCTTGTAAAAAAGTTGTTTGAGTTTATTTGGGTTCGCTTGTTTGGGTTTTTGAAAGTTTCGAAATTATTTCCAAAGATTTTTTGCTCGTAAAAAATGTGTTTGTGTTTGTTTGAGTATGTTTGGATTTGTTTGGGTTTTTTCAACGATTTTTTGCTTGTAAAAAAATCCGTCGGTTTATTTGGGTATGTTTGGGTTAATTTTTTTTGGGTTTTGTAAAATTCTGAATTATTTTAAACGATTTTTGGCTCCTAAAAATTTGATAATGAAAAATGTCAGCTTCGCCCGACTGAATATCATTTATAACCCAATAAATGAGAAAATAGCAAAACAAAAGCATATATTTTTGGGAAAAGTCACTTGTCTAAAGAATTACCAAAAACTCTCCTGGAACAGCTTGAACACAATGTTGTTTTCGTTTGATATTTTTTTAATTATTATTTTGGAATAGTAGAAATCAGAGCTTCGTTGCGCCAAGCGTTCGTTTGTACGACACGATGCACACGAGCTGCACTTTTAACCGAGCTTCTCGTTTGATTTATGTTAGTCCTAATTGAAAAACTTTTCCATCGCAATTCATTTCCGTGCATACAACGACGTTTACTCGTCGTCCAACGTCCCGCAAATTTTCTACCCGTCCGTGTTTCTTTTTCATGTCTTTTTTTCTTTCTTTCTTTCCTTCACTCGTCTATTTCCAACAGGGAACATTACTTCACCACCGCGTCGTGGATCTCGGTGACGGAAGTGTGCATCACGTGGCTGACGCGAGCCCAGAATTTATCGATAGTTACCGTCTGCAAGAATCCAGTCTGGCATTGTCAGGTTGGTGAATCGATCGCATTCGCGACATACACGTATGTTTGCGCGTGCGAGACGACAATAGGACAAACGGAGCAAGACGGAGCAATTTGAGCCGTATTTTCTTTCTTTTTCTCACCATCCAATTATCTCGTTTAAAGAAGAAGAAAAATTGTTGCGTAAGCTGCGAGCGGTCCAAAAAAATTTAGAGGCCGCTCAAGTCTTCCAAAAATTCAATTTTTTTACTAAAAAACGGATTTCTTTCGCCCACTTCTCATCCATGAATTTTACGCTTTATCATTTTTGAATTAACATCGCGAAAGATGTAGCCGGCCAATGAATATTTAGTGGTCGCTCAAGAGCTTCGAAATTTCCAATATTCTTTTAATATTTAAATACTAAATTTTTTATACTTTATATTTAATACTTTAATATTAAATATAAAGTTAATATTCTAATAACTTTGTGAATTTTTCAAAACAATTATTCCGTTTTTCTTTATAAACAGATTTTTCAAATTTACCTCACACTTCTAACCCAATAATTATAAATTTTGTTCTCATAAAATAATTCTCTAACGCTCTTGTCCGTAAACAAAATTATAGGTCGTTTTAATCGTAAAACTGAAATGGCAGCTGTTTTCCGCGCATCGTAATGCATCCTACAGTTGGTCTCGTTAGTCGAATTGCGAACCAATCGTAGCTGTACTCTGTGACGAGCGACGCCATAATGCAATAATACATAATAATACATGATAACACATATCGTCTAATCGGTGTTTGTTACAAATTATTATAATAAATTATTCAGAAAATGTAACACTCCGCTGTTTATTTTGTTTTTATGCTACAAGGAATTATAGTGCAGGGGGATTTATTTTTTTGGGGCAAATTGTAAATTTCGAAAACCTTGAGCGACCACGAAATATTCATCGGCCGGCTAAAGCTTTCGAGATGTTAATTTAAAAATTATAAAGCGCAAAATTCATGGGTGAAAAGTGGACGAAAGGAAAAATTGACTTTTTAATGAAAATTTGAATTTTTGGGAGGCTGAGCGACCTCTAAATATTTTTTGACCGCTCCCAGCCTCGGCGACAATTTTTTTTTCGTCAAAGAAGATCATTGGATGGTGAGAAAAAGGAAAAACAAATAGATCTCAATTTTGTGCCTGTTATGAATGGATAATCCTGCAACTGTCAATCGGTCAGATCATGTCCTACTATATGCTGGAATTTCAGTTTAGTAAAAGTCCCACGATTTTCTAGATAAAAATAATCTGCTTTTGGTTTTTCGCATGCCATTTCTACAAATCATAACTTTTTTTTACCCAGTTTTTGTAAAAATACTCTTGGTCATTCGTTTTATCTAGAAAAGTCTTCCTTTTAACCTTAAAGGGCTATACCAGTGTGAACGCTGAAAATTTGGGTGATTTTCGGCAATTTTTTGCAAGAAAATTACTCAATTAAATGTTTCGGAAAATTAAAAATTTATTTGGCTACATTTGACCTATATTACATAATTTTTTCATAGAAAAATATTGAGATCCAAGCGACTTGAGCGCTGCATTCGGAGGCGCCAAAAAAAGTTCCTCCAATGGAAAATGTAGTTAAACTGGAAGGTATTTCCTGTACAATGACGTATGATTTTCGAAAAATATAAAAGTCCAACAAAATGGCGTAGTTATGAAAAAAAAAGTCATTGTAGAGTAAATATATTCAAGAGTACTCAGTTTAAATTTCAAGTCAATCGGATAATTGCTCTTTGCGTTACAATGACAGCAAATTTGAAAAATCTCATTTCGAAAAAAACGCGATTATAGATTTAACTATCGATTTTTGAACGATAAACTGATATTGATATAAATAATATAAATGATATAACGATAATGATATTCTTGGCAGTATAAACTGTCGAAAAAGGCAACAAAAAAAATCGATTTTTTGAAAGTGTCACTTTGGTATAGCCCCTCAAATGTTAAAGAACCTTTATAAAACGAGATCTTATGCAGAATTTTGATACAAACCAATTCGAACAGCTGGTGTTGATGGTCTGCGGTGTAAAAAAAAATGCACTACGCATATCGTGCCAATAACTTTATAAAGTTGCTTATTTTATTGTCGATTCATATCATTTGTCAAAATGGCATGCGAAAAAGCAAAAACAGATGTTATTTTTAATAACATAAAGCCCAAAATCTCGAAAATCGTCGGACTTTTACTAAACTGAAATGCCAGCATATAGTAGGACATGATGTGACCTATCGACAGTTGCAGGATTATCCATTAATAACAGGACACCCAGGAGAGAGAGGGTGAGAGAGAGAGAGAGAGAGAGAGAGAGAGAGAGAGAAATGGCCGGAACACGCTATCATATTAAGGGGGGATTGTCTTTTTTTTCGCAAAATCTACCGCTTTTTGGGAATTTTTTTGTGAAGAAAGTATAGAACGGAAAACTTGTGAAACTTGGCATATAGTTTTATTGATCTGTTTACTACATACAAAAAATTTTTTAAACAATTTCATCAAAAAATCCGCCTCCCACCCCCCTCGACGCGCGATGGTCCTTTTCTGATGGTGTGCACGATTACAGCCTTCACGTTCATCCTGCAACAAAAACCCAAAAAGCATTTTACTTTAGACACATATAGCTATCGTTCGATGAAGGGAAAAAAAGAAATTGACGATTTGGTGACGTTTTGAACTTGAAGTATCGATTTTTCGAAAAAAATTGATCGATTTTTTGTTATAAATAAAAAACTATTAAACGTATTGCTTTTTTGCTTCATCAAACGATAAAAGGATGTCAGCTGAGCATTCTGTCCAAATTTGAAGGCAATCGGTTGAATAGTTTTTGAGAAATCGTGCACACCATCAAAAAAGGACCATCGCGCGTCGAGGGGGGTGGGAGGCGGATTTTTTGATGAAATTGTTTAAAAAATTTTGTTGTATGTAGTAAACAGATCACTAAAACTATATGCCAAGTTTCACAAGTTTTCCGTTGTATACTTTCGTCACAAAAAAATTCCCAAAAAGCGGTAAATTTTGCGAAAAAAAAAGACAATCCCCCCTTAAAGTAAGAATATCACCGGACATTTCGACGAATCGTCGCTATCGAGCGCTCATCCGGCAAATGTCCTTCGATTGTAGGAGATCCAAAGAATTTCAGAGTCGAAGGGATGGGTCGACACGCCACCCGAATCGCCCCTATTCTCTTCGAACGGGAGTAGCTACATAGCTATAGCACCGGTCCGCGATGGTCCGGAGGCTGGCTATTACAGGCACATAGTTTGGGTTAACGTGCTGAAAAAGCAGGTCGTACCGCTGACTCACGGTCGTTGCGAGGTTGTCAAAATACTAGCATGGGACCAAGATAATAATACCATGTGAGTGAAACCTCCGTCCCCCTTCGATCAATCCCGCTGCCTTAAAGATTTTTCTTCACGCGAGTCCAAACGGCTATTTTCTCACAGAAGTAAAAATCTTACAAAAATGAAAGCATCCGTCAGTATAGTTCAAGTATCAACCGAAGTACAATCAATTTTCAAAAGTTCCAAAAATATTGCACGGCCATCTTTGACGAACATTTTGTTGTCATTAATTTTCAAAAGTACAAAAAAACTGGCTAAAAACGTAATTCGAAAACGAAAAAAGAAGGTCACCCATCCGAGTATTGGTCCATGCAGGTACATCCTGTAGTAGAAAATAATCGTATCATTCGCCAAATTTGAGGGTTGAAGAATTTTTTTTCCCCATCGAAGATACTTCATCGGCATACCACCGCTGAGACCGGGGCAGCGCCATCTTTATCGCGTAAGCTCGATCCTACCGGAAATCGGGAGGTCCTTGCATCCGGCGGTCTGTATAACTTGTACAAAAGCGGCCAAGGCCGAGGGTCGTTACGCGCTTTCGGAGAGCGAGACCGATCTTCACGCGGGTATCGCAAATCGATACAGCAGCTGGACCGACAAGAACGATTGGAGCGAGCAGTACGAGGCTGACGTTGAGCATGCCGTCAACAAGGATCAGCGTACCACCGACGCGACCGTCCCTAAAAAGGATAAGGCCAAGTACAAGCCGGTTGCAAGTAAGTTCAATTTTTATTATTATACATACGTTAATCAATATTAATATATTAACCATTAATTGATTATTAATGAATTACCAATTCATTGTTACTTAATTATTAATGGATTATTAATTGATTATTAGAAGATTCACCATCAATTAATTATTAGGTGATTATTAATCCACTGGTAATTCGTTGTTAATTAACCGTTAATTGATGATAGATTATTAAACATCAATATACACACACATTCATATATATGCAATTTATATATTTTCTTTCTCCCACCCATATGACTAATAGTTCTTATTCTCGCAGTTTACACCGAATTTTTCATTATATTGCTAAATGCATATTTACTTGAGCCGTAATATCCAGGCCTTACATGCATCGACAATTTTGGTTGCATATTCTTAGCTATGCAATGAATTAATTTCATCCCTCCAGTGCATTTAAGTCAGGCAATTAATCAATTAAATCCTTGCAGTGAATTCAAGTTAGGCAATTAATTAATTAAATCCTTGCAGTGAATTTAATCTATGCTATCAATTAATTAAATCCTTGCGGCGAATTTAATTCATGCAATTAATCAATTTAATCCTTCAAGTTTGTCTTGAGCTTTTATTGATTGGATGTTTAGAAAAAATTCAAACGAGGTCCATTAATATAAATATATAAATAAATAAATATATATATATATATATATATATATATATATATATATATATATATATATATATATATATATAAGTATAACAAGCATCCCATGATTATTGATTATCAATATAGAATACTATCGGATAAAATATCATTCAATATGTTTGGCAAAGTGTACCCTTTGCCAAGTACACTTCGTCATACAATAGTATATTATAGATCTCGTAATACTTTTTTTTGTTTCTCACACACATACACACACGTATACCGAGCACGCAGAGTTACCATCAAATTTGAATCCGAGTCGTTACCTTATTTTTTTTCAATCGTATAAAGAAATTTGCCTTCTCGATCTATCACATATACGATTTACAGATTTTTACTATTTATTTTTTGCAAAAAGATGGAGAAATCCGATTACTTGAATTTCACTTGGATCACAGAGTAACATTTACAAAGTTTGATATAAGTTGCGGGTTCACTGAATTAAAAAAAAAAAACATATATACGCATTTTTTTCTATTTTAAAAGAAGTAGCTCAAATTATTTTTATTGATTTTGTTTCGTTTTTTTTTCTTAGTAAAATACGAACAAAAAAATGTATGTTGGAGATAATTTCTCAACAGTTGGTGCCTCCGTGATATTTTTTAGAGGTACAATGTGGTCGTTTTCACCGACGCGTCTTTAACGTGAAAGAGCCATGAGAGAATTGACGAATTGTTCGATTGCTTAGGGCACAAAGTGCGAATATATCCATCCCCTATCGATCTCTCTCACTCTCTTTCTCTCTCCTGATCTCTCTATCAATCGCACGATATGAGCTCATTGACGAGAAGAAAGCTGCTGGTCTCCCGCGGCCTACGTACGAAACGAACATTTGAAAATCAGGTAGAGACGGTAGAAATAAAAATTATTCTGTTAATTGCAATATCGTGTACATCTGTATCGATTATCTTCTTCCGCCTCATTTATTCGAGAATTGAATTGTTTGTTACACGTTTGGGTTATTCCGAGCCAAATCAACACTGTCGAGATCCCACCATTTTCTTTGATTCTTTTGTCAACTTTGTGATGTTTTTGTCTCCGTGGATTTTCTTGACTTTCACAGTCAATGGTCTACGCTTTTTGTACTGAAAAGAAAAGTAGAAAAATAGTTGGATGATCGATGATATGGCGAGAAATATTCCATATATGTACGTGGGGCATCCCGCGTCAAATCAGCCATCTTGATATTCAACGAACAGTCGGTCACATCAAATTCACTTCTTTTATTAATGATTTTAGCCGATTTTTATTGTGATTGAATTTATTTATTTGATCTATTTGATTTATTTGATTTATTTGATTTATTTTATTTGTTTGATTTATTTGATTTATTTGATGCATTTGATTTATTTGATTTATTTGATTTACTTCCTTAATAATTATTAGATTGAATAAATTCCATCAAATTAAATTTAGTTGATTGCTTTCTGTAATCTATTTCAGTTTATTTAATTTATTTTCTCTACAAATCGTCTTTTAAAATGATTCCGTTCTTACATTTGTTTCCTTACGAAGTACGCAAAAGAATATTTTTGCATTACATAATAAGAAGAAATGCACTTTTTCCGTTCTCAATGGTGAGTGTCCTATTTAATCGATTTTTCAAACCAGATGAGGTCTCAGAGACAAGACAGATTTTCGGTAGAGGGACGATTGATTTGGCATGATACGGCCTCACGTATAAATGTCCAACGAAGCTATAGGAGTTTTGTGTTATTGACGAGGTTTTTGGCGGAGACGAATAAAATATGCGCTTTTGCTATAGTCGAGCGATGTATTTCTTTTTAATCGTTGTTTCTACACTACAAATCGATTTTTTTTTCATAAATGGTACCACAAAGAACAGAAACAATTTGAAGTGTCTCAAAAAAAATGATATAGAGATCCCATCGCTGAAACCATTAATACAATTACACACCAGATGAATGACTGGAAATTCGACGCTCAAAAATTACGGCGCGCATTGATTGTAGACAAAAAATCAGATTAATGTTGAAGGCTTTGTCAAAATTCGTATCTCGATCGCTTCCGTTTTTTTTAATCGTGGAGGCGTCAAGTCCTCTTTAAGGTTAACTCCATTTTCAAAAATGGACACCCCTATTTCTTAAGGGTGGAGATAACTTTAGCCGAGGAAAAAACTGCTGATTTTCATAATTTTTGTTTAAAGGAAAGATTTGTCCACCATTTTTTAGAAACGGGTATGTTTATTACTCCTCTTGGCTGTTAAATGGTATTTTTTTCATTAATCTTTAAAAAATACCAGAGGTATGGAAAAAAACCATCGAAAATTTTTCTTTCATTGACACTCATACGCAGAATATGAACCAAGAAGATGTGAAAATTATGAAAATCGATGGAATGGTACGATTTGAAACAAAAAGGTTGAATTTTCCGAAAAAAATGGCCATATTTTACGATAAAAAGTTTTTTTTTAACGTTCAAGAACATTTAGGGTCATGTTTACACAATAAGGTTAGAAAAATGTGTACCAAATTTCATTTAAATCGGTTGATTAGTTTTTTAGGTATAGTCACGCCAGTTTTGAAAATGTAGTTTACCAGGCCGTGCCATACCTCCGGCATTTTTGAAGATCAATTAAAAAAATACCATGTAGCAGCCAAAAGTAGCAATAAAACATGCGCTAATTGTAAGTCTCAAAAATAGTGTAGAATTCTTTACATAAAAAAAACATGAAAAACAGCAAATTTTTTCCTCGCCTAACGGTATCTCCCCCCTTAAAGCCCGTCTTCTACTTTTTTGCTCAAGACAAAACCAACGAAATATTAAAACCTCGGGGTGATGTTGATTTACAAAAAAAAATGATTTATCATCCGGTATTTTTGCAAACAATAATTTCGAAAAGAAAATCGTTCTTAAAATATTTCCCGCTGGCCGTATGACATTTTCTGATTTCCGAATGATGCGTAGACCTATTTCAACATCCCTTTTCCGACGCTCCAGTTTCCAGTCACTCATCCGATATACAGGGTGTCCCAGAACTGAATGCGTTCCCTAAAATGGGGGGTTGGGGGTGAAATTCTGAGTCGATTGATATAAGCATGTGTTTGGTCTCAGATCAACCCCTGAATTATTATTAATTTTTGAATGCTGGCCTATCGGTGCGCCCGATGACCCGGCACCTGATTGGCCCGCCTTCAAAAATTAATAATAATTCAGGGCTTCATTTGAGACCAAACACATGCTTATATCAATCGACTCAGAATTTCACCCCCAACCCCCCATTTCAAGGAACGCATGCAATTCTGGGACACCCTGTATACATGTACGCGTGTATTTTCATATACACACGTATACTTAAAATTGAACATCGCATAAACATATCCATACAGCTGCGCCAAAATCATACCCCCTAAAATAATTCACAGATACCACGAGCGATGTAAATGTTGCATTAACGGATCTTAACGATGGATTAACAAACGAGACGGACACCACCGCACACACCACATCTGCTAGTACGGTCACTCTACATATCGATTTTTTTTTTTTCGTTTTTATTTCGCATGACCGCACAAGCACCATATAATTATCACAATTATCATGTACGACTGAAGAAGGAATTCCCATCCTCTGATTTGCTGTCATTTCGTACAACGATCCACTGGAATATCATTAATCGATAAACAATTTGTCCAAAAACTAAATACGGTAGAAGATTTTTTCTACGGTGCAGCTACTTTGTGAGTCATTTATTCATTGTCGGCCGTTGTGAATTGTTCGCACGCGATATGTGATGGCTATGGGGCGAGAGCCGACGGTCTAGCTTTGCATTATCATATTGTGATCGATCGGGTGAATCGGGCGATCTTTATGGGGATTTTTTATTATATATATTTTTTTTTCAATTTCTTTGCGCTCGCTGAAAAGTAATAATGGGGGCCAGTCGCGACTCGTTCAGCACTCTGATTATCGTTATATCAATGTGCGTATACATCTATGTGTATGTGTGTGCGTATGCGTATATATAATATGTGGCATTTTTAATAGTGATCACGTCGGTGTTTAGGAAGCATTTTTAGCATTTCGTTTGGTGGTACATTTTACATGTCGAGTCCTCGGAATATAAATTTACTTGTGAATATTACACACGTATGTTGGTGTTGGGTGTTCTTTATTTGGCAACGCATATCTTATGGATACACTGTCGTATGCATTTTATGGTTTTTTCGTACTTTTCTCAATAGCAGTGGGAGATTGACATTTATCAAATTCATTAATTTAATGAATAAACGGAAATACCGATAGAAATTGATGACATGTTCGAGCTTAATCGAACGAAAAGTGTCCCTTCAGGTTGCGAGACGAAAACACGTACTTCCGGATTGGAAAATATTCAGAATCTTAAGAATTTTAGCATTTTAAGAATTACCAGCGTGACGGGCCGAAAAAGGTCGTTTTTGCCGATTTTTTTTTGTCTACCAAATGATTTATTTGGGATTTGGAAAAATAGGCATGTTATTGAGCATACATTGCATTTGTTTCATGTAAATTTTTATGAATTTTTTGTTGACGATGATAAGTATGAAAAATAAAAGAGTTTTACAATCTATATAAATGTAGTTTGCGAAGTACGTAGGTGTTTTTCGGAAAAAAATGCACAAAACGGCGGTTATTTAAAAAACGGGTAGTTTTGGCGAAATATTTACTTGTATGCGGGGGCTTTGAAAATAATAAATTAAGGGGGGAATTACATATAAATGGTCGAAAATAACGAAAAATTTCGGGATTTTTTTCCAACGCTACTACTGCACTAATCGTTTTGAAATTTGTAGGGTTTTTTCCTTCTACATTAAAAGACATGAAAAACATTTTTTTTAATCGACAATAAGTGTTCATCAGTAGCTTGCAGTCAATTGTTGCTGAACGAATTTTCGAAATTTGCGGCAGGGAAAAAAAACTATTTATCCGATTCATTTCAACCGAAGGTTTTTTACACTCAATTGCAAACCCTCGTCGATAAACCTCCATATTCAATAAAAAATTGATTAAACAATCATTTTTTGCATAAAAAACACGAAAAAGTTCGGTGAAAATTCGATCTTTTTTTTCTGAGTGCCACCATTATTACGATAGTGAACTTTTTCAACTTTTTCTTGGCTTACCGACAGCGTACTTTCACATAAAATTTTACTGGTTTTTGAATTTTTTGTTTCAAATTAAAAAAAAATATACCTGCCGCAGTTCGACATCGCGGGGAAAATTCGTTCACTTATTGTCGATTAAAAAAATATTTTTCATGTCTTTCAATGTTCAATAAAATGCCCTACAAATTTCAAAACGATTGGTCCAGTAGTTGCGTTGGAAAAAAATCCCGAAATTGTTCGTCACTTTCGACCATTTATATGTATTTCCCCCCTTAAGAAAAAACTGCTACGTACAACGATGGCAACTGTGATTACGGGAATTCTGGTTTTTAAAAATTGAAAATTGGACAATTATAGCTAGAGTTACGATTCCGGCGATGTCAAAAAAGTCGTTTCGAGAAAAACACGATTGAAATTCTTAGCATACGCAAATCATTGCGCTACCTGCTCTCACTGAATCGTCTGCAACTTGGTCAATTTTCAATATTTTAATTTGAATTTTTTTTCACACGTTCTTAAATAATAAAAATTTATTTTTCACATATTCTTGAATGTGTATACTCTGAGAAAGTGCATTAAAAAATCGATCTTTTTTCATCCGTCACCTTGGTTTTCCGCCTTTAGAGAAAAAGCTCTCGCGACGAAAGAAACGAAAGTACCACGTGCAAGAAAAAAATCGTTGAGAAAAGCACTGGATCGATGTATCGCTGTTTAAATGTGAGATAGCGTTATACCGTGGTGACAATCGGTGAGAAATTTATTTTTATGAAACGTCAAATATATTTTTCAGAAGTGGTGGAAACGTGTCAGTACCACAGTGCCATTTTTTCACCGAGCCTCGAGTACTACGTGCTCGAATGCCTCGGGCCTGGAGTGCCGACAGTTGCATTGTACAAAACCGAGCTGCCCACACCGCGGTTCATCAGCTTGCTGCAGAATAACACTCTACTCCGAGTAAGTGTGATACTTATTCCTCGATTTCTAGATAAATCTCCTATATTTCAATCAATTGGATTAATAATATTTGATTCTGCACTGTTACCTTCGTGGATTATTTTCGGAATTTTATGATTTCAATTATTTCACTTTTAATTGTTACTTGACTTTTTTAAGTTTCTCCTTCTTCTTGTGGGCAACTGGAAGAGTTACCTTTTCCAGATGTCCAGTGTTCTTTCGTGCATCCTTCCAGAATCTCAGGATTTCAATCCTTTCCAAATTTCAATGCAGACCCTGCAGTGTTAAAAGTTGCACTTCAAAAACCCATTATCTCCCAATCTAAATAGTCGTCTGTTCTGAAACTTCACTCAAACATGCATAATTATATGAACAATGTCCGGTTGAAATTGGAACAAAATCTATAGAAATCAAGAGCGCGCGCTCGTTCCACCTTAAGGGGTCTTCTCACTTTAGACGCTAATAAAAGGCTATTTTCATGAATTTTTTTGACAGGTTTATATTATAGATATTGATGCAAAAGTTGTTAATAAATACACTTTCGAAATACATCAATAACCATACAATTGGTTATTAAGGGGGGATTGTCTTTTTTTTTCGCAAAATTTACCGCTTTTTGGGAATTTTTTTGTGAAGAAAGTATACAACGGAAAACTTGTGAAACTTGGCATATAGTTTTATTGATCTGTTTACTACATACAAAAAAAATTTTAAACAATTTCATCAAAAAATCCGCCTCCCACCCCCCTCGACGCGCGATGGTCCTTTTTTGATGGTGTGCACGATTACAGCCTTCACGTTCATCCTGCAACAAAAACCCAAAAAGCATTTTACTTTAGACACATATAGCTATCGTTCGATGAAGGGGAAAAAAAAATTGACGATTTGGTGACGTTTTGAACTTGAAGTATCGATTTTTCGAAAAAAATTGATCGATTTTTTGTTATAAATAAAAAACTATTAAGCGTATTGCTTTTTTGCTTCATCAAACGATAAAAGGATGTCAGCTGAGCATTCTGTCCAAATTTGAAGGCAATCGGTTGAATAGTTTTTGAGAAATCGTGCACACCAGTTGTGAAAAAGCTGTTTCGAGAAAAACGCGTTTAAGGGGGGATTTTTTGATGAAATTGTTTGAAAATTTTTTTGTATGTAGTAAACAGATCAATAAAACTATATGCCATGTTTCACAAGCTTTCCGTTGTATACTTTCTTCACAAAAAAATTCCCAAAAAGCGGTAAATTTTGCGAAAAAAAAACACAATCCCCCCTTAATGTATTTTAAACCAAACAAATTTTAAACGCGTTTTTCTCGAAACAACGTTTTTCGATGGCTTGTTGATAAAATCTTCGAAACTACTGAACCGATCCTTATGAAATTTTAACCACTCTAGCTATATCGCATATCAAGGATTTTTTTAAATCTTGATATTCACTATTTTTTCCGCCGAAAACGGTAAAAAAACGTTTTTTTGTTTTTTCCAAAAATGTCCGCTATTTTGTTATTTTTCCATCTATGAAAAAACGTATGATATGCGCTATAGCCATTAACATACTGAATCTAAAACCGTTCGATTTTTTCGTTTCGGATGATCCGTCTTCGAGATTTCATGAACAGCGCTACAATTTTTTTGGGGCATTTTTTAACTACCATTTTCGTATATAAATAGTGACTTGCATAAATATTTTTTTTACTTTAAGGAGGTACACCAGCTTCAGCAAAATGGTGATAGATCAATAAAAATTGGTGAATATATTCTTTAGTATTATTCATGTAGATACAAATTTTTTCAGATTTTTTGGTTGTGCCGTTTTCTTACAAATAATTCACAAGCGTTTATTCTTATACCCGGAATATATACCTATATCTATAAAAACGCTATGCTTATACACGTGAACTTCAATGTTCAATTACTCGATAACGGCACAATGAAAAAATCTGAAAAAAATTGTATTGACATATATAATACTAAAGAATATATTCACCAAATTTTATTGATCTATCACCATTTTGAAATTTTACCATGGTTTAGCATGGCAACATTGTACGAAGCTGGTGTACCTCCTTAAGCACTTCGAAAGTGTATTTATTAAGTGTAACAACTTCGAGAAGCTTCCGAGATTTTTCTTTCAATCGATCGAAAAGATTCGTCTTCGAAAAATCTCACCGCTCCGAACGATAGCACTGAGAGGAATTTTTCGCCGCGCTTTTCAGGAGCGAATATCAAAGATCGCGTTGCCTCAGATAAAGACATTTCCGGTGCAAATAAGCGGGGGTTACAACGCGCAAGTTCGGCTGCATCTGCCACCGGGTTTGCGAGAGGACGAGATAACTCGTTACCCGATGGTGGTGCAAGTTTACGGGGGTCCGGGCTCCCAGCTGGTGACGGACATGTTCAAGATCGATTGGAACACTTATCTGGCGAGTCGTAAGAACGTGATAGTGGCACAAATCGATGGGCGCGGTAGCGGTGGCCAGGGCTACAAAATGCTGTACGAGGTTTATTACCAATTGGGCACGGTCGAGGTCGACGATCAGCTGGAGGTGACCGAGTATCTTCGGGACTCCTTGCACTTCGTGGACAAACGGCGTGTCGCCGTTTGGGGATGGAGTTACGGCGGTTTCGCCGCGGTCCTGGCCCTCGCCAAACCCGACCAGGATGTCTTTCAATGCGGGATCAGCGTGGCGCCCATTATATCCTGGAAACTTTACGGTTAGTTGCTCAATGTCATTATTTTTCCTTGTTGAAAAGTTGGAGAAGTAGGGGCAAGATGAGAACGTGAAGTAGTACAGTCGCGCTGGATATTGGAATCGGAAAAAATTGGAAGGCTGGTTTTTTGACAGGTGATTTTGGAGGAGCCGCGGGTGCTAAATCCGAGTTTGACTAAAAATTGAGTTGTACAGTTTTTTTAGGGGATGAAGGGGGATGGGGGTGGATTAAGGGGCTATACCAGTGTGAACGCTGAAAATTTGGGTGATTTTCGGGAATTTTTTGGGAGAAAAGTACTCAATTAAATGTTTCGGAAAATTGAGAATAGATTTGGCTATATTTGACCTATATTACATAATTTTTTCATAGAAAAATATTGAGAGCCTAGCGACTTGTGCGCTGCTTTCGGAGACGCCAAAAAAAAGTTCCTCCATTACTGACACGATTCCGGCCGATTGAGTAGCCGAAACCGAAAAAGGAAAAAATGTCGTTAAACTGGAAGGTATTTCCTGTACAATGACGTAGGATTTTTGAAAAATATCAAAATCTAACAAAATAGCGTAGTTGTGAAAAAAGTCTGTTTTCTTGCCTAGAAAATGGTCGTTTTTTTTCAATGCCATATCGTCAATTTTCATCCAATCAAAAATATCCTACGTCATTGTAGAGTAAATATATTCAAGAGTACTCAGTTAAAATTTCAAGTCAATCGGATAATTGCTCTTTGAGTTAGGTCAGCAAATTTGAAAAATCTCGTTTCATATTCTTGAAAGTTTACAAATCTTGCAAGTATAAAAATTTTGAAAGTATAAAAATCTCATCTCATTTTCTTGAAAGTATAAACTGTCGAAAAAGGCAAAAAAAAATCGATTTTTGAAAGTGTCACACTGGTATAGCCCCTTAATGCCAAACTACAACCCCCACGGGGTCGGCGCCGGGAGACCGAAGTGTTCGGAAAAATCCGGGCTTCATTTTTGCCCACAGCACCGAAGTCGTAGAAGTTCATTTTGGGGGTAAAAAAGTGGGGTGAAATTTTGAAAAATTAGTTTTAATTCGATAACTCTTTAGGAAAAATTCATCCAATTTTTGTTTAAATGGGAACATTGTAGCCCTTGAAAAGACGCGTCGATTGAGTACTTCATCATCCCTCCCCAATAATATCTTCACCCTCAAAAAAAATATTAAAATATAAAAAAAAAAGTTTATTGAATAACTAAAAATAATAGATTTTTTGGGGATGGTGTACATGTACGAAATGTAGAGAATAATATTCTCTACATTTTCGTTTCTATGGACCACCCTTGACTTTTGCTTTAAAACCCGTTTTTGTACCGCTATTTTCGAAGATAGGGGATTGGACGTCAGATAACTTTATACGCATTTTATTATTCCAAACAACTTTTGTTTGAAACATTTTTTTATCGGGCTATTCACTATCGAGATACGGCGATTTTTGAGTTTTCAACCCCTATTTCTTAGGGTTGGGGCGAGTTGAGGGGCAACATTTTACTGGGGTTTTCAGTATACAACCATCTAGCTTCAGTCAAAAACTCTAATTGTACGCTAAAAAGTGCTGGGTTTTCGTCTCTTTTACTGGAGTATTACTGGCGGTCGAAATGAGACCTCTCCCATTCCGATGCGCTGACGGTCCATTCTCTCCGCAGATTCTGCTTACGCAGAGCGTTACATGGGCTTGCCAAACGTAACGTCCAATTACAAGGGATACGCCGAGTCCGATGTCTACAACAAAGTCGAGTATCTACGCAATAAAATGTTTTATCTCGTACACGGGACAGCTGACGACAACGTCCAGTTCCAACAGTCGATGGCCCTCGCGCGTCATCTCGCCAAGAAAGGGATTCTCTTTCGTCAACAGGTACAGCGAATTTCTTTTCTTTTCCGCTGAAACGCGGTACCTAAAAAACCGGTTGGTTTTCAATATTTTGTGACGATAAGGGTATTGGGATGAGGAGGCTGGGATTTTACGGATAATTGATACATAGTTTTGCCAGGTTTGAGGTTTTTTTTCTATTGAGGAATATTGATAAACAATTAAGCTATTAATATTTAAATAAAGGTGCTCGTGTGATGCATGGCGGCGGGGGTGGTACTTTTGGTATGATAATGAAGTTTTCGTGGGGTGGGTTGCTTTTTGGAAATTTTTAGAGGTAGGAAAAGGGGAAGCTGAAGGGAAAAAGTTCGACTTTGGAGAAAAAACACTAGTTTGATAATTTGTTATTAACAAGTGGACAAATGTATCAAAAAAACTGGAATGCAACGAAAGAACTTTTCTTTGAGGGAGGGCATCACTGTGACGGGCTGAAAAAGATAGTTTTTTCCGATTTTTTTCGTCCACTAGATTATTTCTTTGGAATTTGGAAAAAAGATATTTTATATCTTTTTACATTGAACTTCTACTTTGATTGAACTTCTACTTCTACTTTTACATTGAACTTCTACTTCTATTTTATATCTTTTACATTGAACTTTACATTGAACTATTTTATATCATATACATTGAACTTCGTGTAAATTTGTATTTGATGAAATGAAATGTTCACAGCGTTATTAAGGCGTTACCCCCGCTTGTAGCGCAAAAAAAAGGCCTTTTTCATGAATTTTTTTAAAGAAAACTACAAAACTTTTTTAATCGATCAATATACCATCTTAAAGAACACATCTTGAAGAACTTTCAGTAATTTTTTTATTGAAAAATATTACATTGTTTGGTGGCAAATGGCCGTCAATGAAATAATGTTTTTATATACACGGTTTGCGGTGACCAACATTGCGGCAAAGTGGATCATCTGAAAAAAAAAGCGGATGGATTTAGTCAAATATAAGTATAAACTAGTCTTTAATCGAAGGATTTTAAAAAATATTCATTTTTCACAAAATGGCGGACAGTCAAAGTTAATGGTTCGATTTTAACGAAAAAAACGGCCGTTTTTTGGCTATAAAACGGCCATTTTTTTTTCGAAAAAAAAAAATCTAACGATTAAAGACTACATTTTTATGTATTAAATAAGCCTGCAAAATTCAAAGAAGATCGGTTCATTAGTGTTCGGGTAATCTTGGTCACCGACTTCAGAAATGGCATTTTGAGAAAAACGCGTTTAAAGTTTCTCTTTCAACGCTCTTTCAACGCGGATTTTTCTCTTTCAACGCTCATATCTCAGTCAATTTTGTTCGGATAGACTTGAAATTTTCAGGACATATTCTCAGATACTTATACTTCAAAAAAATGTAATAAAAAAAATCGATTTTTTCAAAATCGCAAGTGGGGGTAACCCCTTAAGGAATAATAGAGCCTTTGAATAAAACGTGTTGTCCAACGGCCGGGTCGATAACGTATCGAGGGGTGGTCTGAAAAATGAAAAAAGTTTTATAATCTATATAAATGTAATTATCGATGTACGTAATCCTTTTTCGAAAAAAAATCACACAATGGCGGGGATTTAAAAAAAAGTGTATTTTGGCGAAATTTTTACTCATATTCGGGGGCTTAAAAAATACTGAATTTCAAAAAGAAAAACCCCTATGTACTATAGCTAATGAAAAGACGAACATTTTGTTTTTTTTTTCTCAAATTGAAAATGGGTTAAGTATAGTTAGAGTCATGATTTTGACGAGATTGAGAAAAGTCGTTTCGAGAAAAACGCGATTGAAAGTTTTAGTATACGTAAATTGTTGCGCTACCTGCTCTTACAAAATCGTCTGTAACTTGGTGAATTACCAATATTTTAATTGAAAATTTTTTGCACATATTCTTAAATATCTATGCTTTGAAAAAAATGGAAAAAATCGATTTTTTGGAAAAAGTAGATGATAATGATAATGAAGAAAGTGAGAAAATAAAAAAAACCTCCCGCTGCATTTCAACTATGCAAACTGCAACGCGACGATTTTGAGATACTCCTCCCACCGTTTCATAAAACAAGTTTCGAAAAAAACGCGGTAGAAAAAAAATTAGCGTAGTGGGCTACCTTCACAAAAATCGTCATAACTCGGTCAATTTTTCGAATTTTTACAAAATCTTCATTGCCAATCAAAGTTAAGACTCCAGGCTACGAAACTATGCAACAAAAATGTCAAAATTTCAAAATTTCAAGCTCACGCAGACCCCTCAAAATAAAAATAAAAAACTCATTTATTTGCTAGATTCGAACAAACGCAAAAATCGATAAAAAAAATTCTGCTACACTGAGAAAAAAGAATCGTTGAATGTGCAAAATGCATTTTGTTGTCTCGAAATTTTGTCGTTTTAACAGTTGCTCAGATATGCTAAATAAGCAGATAGTTTAAATGTATCTTTGGTCACTGCCCAACTATACTGTGTTGTTGTGCCAATCAAAAATCAAGTTGAACGTATTTAAAGATACAATTTTGTTAAACCAACTGAATTTTAGATGGATGAACGAATTTTTTTTTCAGTGTAATTTAAGTTAAGGGGTTAGGCCACTCTAGAGGCCGAAAAAAAAGGCTTTTTGGGGATTTTTTTCTCAGAAAAACTACAAAACAAATCGAGATTACAAAAAAGGGTGTTTATCATACATATCAGTGACTGTATACGATAAATTTTTTGAAGCGATTAATTTCAAAATGGCGGCTGTATTTAATCTGACAAAAAATCCCCAAAAAGCCTATTTTTTCGGCCTCTAGAGTGGCCTAAGGCCTTAGTTGTCCACCAATTCAAGCGACGGAAAGCTTCGCGACGTATAAAAACAAATCAAGCACAACTTTGCACAAAACAAAAAGATAACCGGATCTTTCGATCCGTACCATAAATCAATATTGAATTTCAACAAAAAAATTCACAAACAATTAACAATAAAGAACGTTCCCCATTGATTATTTCGGTACAATCGCAACCGACGATTTTCAGGTGTATCCGGACGTGAGTCACAGTCTGGCCGGTGTCAGAGGCCATCTTTACCTCTCGATGGCACAGTTTCTCGACGATTGCTTCCTCAAGCAAGTACCGGCCGATTCCAAGGCCGGGCTCGGAAGCGGCGGCGCCGACATATAACGAGGCGAGAAAACCGGAAGTCACGCCGACGGACGATGATTCTCGTTATGATTTTTAGGTCGAGTCGAAGAGGGCGAAGCAAAATGAAAAATCTTCCTCACAAAAAAAGAAATGAAATGCAATCTAAATATCTCCAAATTGTGTTCCGTTTAATAGAAATCTTTACAGAAAAAGGAAAGAAAAAAAAAAAAGAAAAAAAAAATTACACACATGTATATACTTGTCCTGAAATTCTCGTTTCCTTCTCTCGTGAAAACGTGCACACTAGCGATACTTCCTAGCACTCCTATACTCCTCTTTTACCCTCTCGTACGATCTGCTCTCATCCAAGTTACATTGAATTCGACGTTTATCATCGCATATTTTACAAACACGTGTAGCAGTCCCAAACGATTTGTTCTGTTGTTTTTTCAATGTTAACGATGTATATCGTGCAATATTTATATATGTATGTTAATACACAGGGTGACAACTATATGGTGGCCATCGGTTTTGGCGGTCTTGCGCTGTGATTTTGCAACCGAAAAAAATACAATTTTCAATTGTTCTTCAAGTCCTCTTCGCAAAAAATTTAAAAATAAATTTTGAAATTGAAATTTCATTTTGGGTATAGGAGAAAGAAGATAACTTAATTTCGAATACGGAACATTTCAGAAAAACTCTTCTCGTGTATCTCGTTATCGAGAAAAAAATTATCAAAATTTTTTATGGCATTTTAGAATGAGCAAACAGAATTTAATTCCACCAATCCATTTCAATCCTAAAAAAGTATATTTTTTATTCAATTTATTCATTATCGTTATTATTATATTATCGATATATTTTTATTTCATTTATACAAAAATGTCGTATTCGAAAATTAATGATCTTCGTTCTACTGAACACAAAATGGAATTTTTGTTTTTTTTTTATGGTACTCATTTTTTTGCCCAATACGACTCATCACAAAAATACGCTATATTATTTTGTCTAAGAGGACATGAAAACTCGTTTCCCAAACAAACTTAATTTCGAATACGAAACATTTCAGAAAAACTCTTCTTGTGTATCTCGTTATCGAGAAAAAAATTATCAAAATGTTTTATGGCATTTTAGAATGAGCAAACAGAATTTAATTCCACCAATCCATTTCAATCCTAAAAAAGTATATTTTTTATTCAATTTATTCATTATCGTTATTATTATATTATCAATATATTTTTATTTCATTTATACAAAAATGTCGTATTCGAAAATTAATGATCTTCGTTCTACTGAACACAAAGTGGAATTTTTTTTTTTTTTTATGGTACTCATTTTTTTGCCCAATACGACTCATCACAAAAATACGCTATATTATTTTGTCTAAGAGGACATGAAAACCCGTTGAATATTATATTTTTCGCGGCCGCGAAATTTGCGCGGGTGCCTCGAATAACGTATAGCCACGATAAAATTATCACCCTGCATGTATATACAGGGTGTCTCTCTTATCTCTGCCACCCGAAATAACTCGGTAATTATCGATGCATTTGATGGCCCCCCTCACACCGTACCACTTTTGTCTGGAACATTTTTTCGTGACGTCGATAATTACCGAGTTATTTCGGGTGGCAGAGATAAGAGGGACACCCTGTATATATATATATATACCCAATAATTGGAGGAAAATATGCAATTTACAATCATTCAATCGACGCGATAATTGAAGCAAACAAATTACAAAAGGTGGCGAGTGAAAGAAAAAAAGACAATTAAGAAGACGAAGAAAAGTTTAAAAAATAAAATCCGTCAAAAGGGTCGATTATATTTTAGATTCGTCGAAGGGCGATATTTCGCGAGACTATCGCCCGCTACTGTATAAAAATTCGTTAAGATGCTGTATTATAGTAGTTGAGCCTGTGACATTGCGCGTCACGAAAAAAAAAGCAACAAAAAAAAAGTTAAAAAATCCTTACGTAATTTCAAACATTCACACTGACACTGAACAAAAAAAAAATCGAAAGACAAAACAAACACACGCGCGCGAAATAACGTATTAATCGAGTATTTGTCGTGGGGTCTGGCACATGAATTCTCAATAATTCTATTTAATAAAAGACATTATATCGTTTTCCTATATCGTAGTGTATCATTGCTCCCGTCCTTGAATTCTCTTATCCCCGAGACGAGTGTAGAGCCTTTTTTTAATTGTCTCCTTTAAATAAAAAATAAAAATAAAAAAAAATACGTCGATCGTACGATGACAATTTGTATAGCGGGTCACGAATCGGGCATCGTCTTGATGAATTTTTTATTCGAGCATCTGCCGAGATGTAGGAGCATGTGATTCTTGAGATTGGTCGGTTTGCTGAATCCACGGCTGCAAATGTGACAGCGAAATGGCCAGAGTCCGTTGTGAACGTACATGTGACTCTTGAGATCGCCCGGGGTGGGAAACGACTTCGAGCACTGGGAACATTTGTGCGGTTTTTCCTGAAACGTGAAATACGTACGTACAAATAGTATAAAACAAATTTACCACTTAAAAGGATAAATTTAGTAGCTTTTTGTTGGTGTTAATGAGCATGGATCATAGGGACGAGTCGATAAATTTGACATTTTTTTAAACGTATTACAATTATTCATTTGTATATTTATATTATATATTACAATTATTCAATGATATATTATTATATATTTTAACGATCGATTGTTTCATTATTATCAGATACTCTTCATTGGTTTTGGTAGTAGTAGGTTTTTTTGTTTCCCCTTTAAGAGTGTTGACACATGACCCCCTTACGTACATTCCCCTTTACATTCAGATATATTCATTAATTTTCATTCAGTCATGTATTGCCATACAAATTATCATCACATTACATTTACACGCGTATAATATCATCCAAATATTAATTTATACTTATTCACTATTATTCAATATTTTTATTATTTATTAATTGTTATTGATTCCATTGTTCAATTATTTATCATTATTGAACATTTTTATTATTTATTCATTTATCGTTAGATATTTGTATTACTCATTTATTTATTACTATGGTATAGCCTAGTTTTTTACTTCCAAGTATACCCTTGCGAATTTTAGCACAGTTCCCCCCTCTATTTATCCATTTATTATTATTACTATTGAATATTTTTATTACCCATCTATTGAATATTATTAGATATCTTTATTATTCAATTAATTATCAATATCAAACATTTATGTTATTTCATTTAATTTATTATAACAGAATGTATTATTATTAGATGTTTTCTGTTATTCGCGGATAAATTTTTATTCAGCGTCGATACGCAATCAATCGGGGAGTACGAAGATGTAATTTGTAATGAAACCGCGATTCCGTCTAGTTTCCAATGACGATAATGAATTGCTTCTGGCTTACGGGCAAACCCGAGCGCAACTTGATCTTCAGCAGCCCATACTACACACACACACACACACACACACACACAAATGCGTCCATATATATATATATATATATATATGGAATATATTTATACGAACCGCAGATATATTTTTAAATATATTTTTTTAATAGGATATATATGTACTATTAAAAATGATGCATATAAATATATATATATATATATATATATATATATATATATATATATATATATATATATATATATATGAATATTATATATTTATATAATCTTATATATATTATACTATTTTTATTTATTTATACTATTTATAAGATTATATATATTTATACTATATTATATATATATATATATATATATATATATATATATATATATATATATATATATATATACATATATTCTATAAACCAAAACCAAATTAATAAAAAATTAAGGACCGTCCTAAAAGCAGCCATATGTCCCAAAACCGACCATTACGTAGATAAACTGAGTTCAAAATATTCTTTTCCTACACATATATACAGAGATGTGCGCAAACATATATGAATATATAAATGTTTGTGTGTCTGTGCGCATCGGACGTATTCGAGTGCAAAACTAAAACCGGTGTAAGACGAGAGAGAAGTCGCTCTCGTTATATGTGGGACCGTAAAAGTCTATACGTATATTGCTATAGGATATGTATATATAGGCGCATAATCCGGAGGAAGATGCACCTGCCGATAGGATCGTTGAGTCTGTGGAGTCACGGCAGGTATCGAGCGACCTGGCCTCTCTCTCTCTCTCTCGCTCGCTCTTTATCTCGGAGCTTCTTTTAGACGGACGAAGAGTGTACCTTGCGTACACGCATATATATATAAATATATACACACACAAATATACAGGGTGTCTTGTTATGAATGGATAATCCTGCAACTGTCGATAGGTGAGATCATGTCCCACTGTATGCTGGAATTTCAGTTTAGTAAAAGTTCCACAGTTTACGAGATAAAAATCATCTGCTTTTGGTTTTGTCGCATACCATGTCTACAAATGATAACTTTTTTTTTAGTGGTTTTCAAACAAATACTCTTGGTTGTTTGTTTTGTCTAGAAAAGTCTTCTTTTCAACCTTCAATTTTAAGGGGTCTTCTCACTTTAGACGTCGAAAAAGGCTGTTTTCGTGAATTTTTTTGATAGGTTTATATTATAGATGTTGATATGAAAGTTGTCACACTTAATAAATACACTTTGGAAATACATTTTAAAAAATTCAATGTATTTATTTAACGCAAACAAACGTTAAACGCGTTTTTCTCGTAACAATGTTTTTCGACGGCTTGTTGATAAAATCTTCGAAACTACTGAACCGTTCCTTGTGAAATGTTAACCACATATTCTTTACAACTACAGTTATAGCGCATGTCAAGGATTTTTTAAATTTTGCTATTTACTATTTTTTTGCCAAAAACGGTCAGTAAAAAACGTTTTTGTTTTGTTTTTTTTTCGAAAAAAATGTCCGCCATTTTGTCATTTTTTCATATATCGAAAATCGTAGGATATGCGCTACAGTCATCAACCCTTAATAGTCACACTGGGTCTACGGGACCCAAACAAATTAGTTTGATGCCGTACAACTTTTTTTCCAATAAAACAAACATTTTTATTATGTGCGTAAGCGTTTCATTCTTTCCTTCTAAATCGCACCGGCGTTGGATGAAATAAATATACTTTTTGAAAAGTCAACAGAAACCGATATGTCTATTTCAAAGTACATTGTTTCCAGATTATAAAACGATTTTTTAACTCATTTTTGTCAATAATTACAAGAGTTACAGCAATTTGTGTAAAAAAAGTCATTTTTCACGTTTTTTTTTGCATAATTTTTTTTGCACATTTAAAATTCCTCTATGATTTCTAACCAATATCCTTGTATTAAACAAGGTTCAAATTATACCTCACTGTTTTTTTCATGTCGCTCAATGCATTATTTCATTATTTATAACAATTTAAAAACGCCTGGGTCCCATGGACCCAGTATGACTATAACGTGATTCTAGCTAACAGACTACTAAGTGTTAACGTACTGAATCTAAAACCGTTTGATTTTTTTGTTTCGGATGATCCATTTCCGAGATTTCATCAACAGCGCAGACCTACAATTTCTTTAGGACATGCTTTTAACTACCATTTTCGTCTACAAATAATGACTTGAATAAATAAATAATTTCTTTAAACGTTTTTCGAAGGTGTATTTATTGAGTGCAACAACTTTTATATCAATATTTATAATATAAACCTATCAAAAAAATTCATGAAAATAGCCTTCTTTAGCGTCTAAAGTGAAAAGACCCCTTAAGGAAACTCGATGAAAAAATATATTATGCCGAATTTTCATACAAACCAATTCGAACATCTAACCTTGATAGCCTGCGGTGTAACAAAAATGTACTACTCATATCGTGCCAATTACTTAAAAAAGTTGCTTAGTTATTGTCGATTAATATCATTTGTAGAAATGGCACGCGAAAAATGAAAAGCAGATGATTTTTTTCAAAAAACAACATAAAGCCGAAAATCTCGAAAACGACCTCTGACCTATCGACAGTTGCAGGATTTTCATTTATAACAGGACACCCTGTATATATATATATATATATATATATATATATATATATATATATGGCCGTCTGCAACTCGTGCGTATACATGCATAAGACGTACCGAATGCATAAATATAGGTTTTCAACTCGCGCGCAGAGATCGCGAGCACCGTTGATGATCCTGCGTGAATTTACGTCGATTGATTTCGACGATGGGTATACAAGCTTCGCAAACATTTCTCGCGTGTCTTTCCCTCTTATATTCCGCGCACTCGTAATAGAGAAAATCCATAAATTCGAATGGACCGTCGTCGCGTCGGGGAGAGTCGGGGACGTCGGACGAACGGAAACGATGAAAATAACGGCGCGATAAAATTATTTCAGAGAACTAAAGCTTCAGAAACGCGGTAGAAAATGTTAGGAGAATTATAATTGTTGTATTGGAATAATTCCGATATACGATTATTTCCCAGTGATCCCGGAGTCCTTGGAATCGAGGGAAAGCTCCTCGCAAGCACGAGGTTTCCGGACAGCCCAAAAGTGTCAAGCTCGCCGATCGAACCACACGAATGAATAAAGAAGTTTTTAATGAATGACACTTCAGAAGACAATTTGAATTGTTCGAAAAAAATCTCAATCTGGAGATATTCCGAGTGCTCGTGAAAATTCCCTAGATGTGCATCACAATGGTGACGTCGATTATAAAAATTCCTGGGGGATTTTTTTTCAGCGTTCGTTTCTTCCGAACTCCGAAACTTATTCACTTGCGACGGGAATAATTAGGGGGTGGACTTAGAAGAACATTTTGAATATATCGATTTTTGGTATTCGGATTCGCAAAATATGTTATTTAACGCTTTGTTGACACACTTATATTTTCATAATTTTTTTTTGAGCTTCATTAAATACATTAACATGTTTCTGTAAAATTTCTAGGTCGGTTATCGACCTAATTACAGAGAAATAAAATATTAAAATTGCGTATTTTTGTGAAGGAATTCCGAGACGACATACAAAAACCCAATTTCCGGTCGCTATAAAAGTGTATATAATAGTGGGATTCCGTCAGATTCTTGAAAATTATCAGATTTACATACTCAACACTTGTAGAAGTCCAATGCTCTCAGAAAAAATTACGCTTATTGACCTAATTTTTATGTAATATCAAGTTCAATTTGAACTTCCGGTATTGCATTTATTACCACTTGCTACGATAAAGAGACGTGACAGCAAGGTAACAGCTGACTGTAGTCCTAACCTCATCTCACTCATTGGCATTTCCACACATATTTCATTTTTAACCGACATATTTCGCCGACACAAATTTTCCACACTTTTTACCAGTCGTGGCCCGAATACAATGCTTCATATTTCCCGCACCTGACATTGTTTTGACAGATCGACGTTGAAAAGCATGGAGTTTAAACTCGCCTGGTTGAGTAAAAAGAGACGGAGATAGAACCAATGTTGCCAAATATCAAACCTAGAAATACTGCGCGAATCCTTGGAATAACTATTTTTTCATTTTTCTAATTAAATGTGCACGTTTATTAAACAGTTTACACATGGAAAATTTTAGTTATTACAAATTATTTTTTTCGCATATGTTAAAAATATAAATTGTACAAGTCTGAAGTATGATCAGTGGTATGACTAGTGTGAAGCAATAGGATTACGGCACTGCGGTCGGTATCTATTGAAAAAATCAGGGATACACTTTAAATTTTTCGCAATGTGTCTGCATAATTGAAATTCCGAAAGTACCAAGTCAAAACGTTTGAAAAAATTATTGTAAACGTTCAATTTCGGAATAATAAGCATTTTTTTTATTCATCCGGTTCAAAATTACCCAGTGTGTCAACGTAGGGTTGGAAAGTATTCTCTGTAAATTTCTCCTCGTTCAGTCCAAAATTGACGCACTTTCGAAATCACTTTTTGAAAATTGCTGACTATTCGGAACAAATATTCCGAAAATCACTGCACCCATCAACCTCAAATTTCTCAAACTTCTATCGAATATCAAAAAGCAGCGCTTGGACGAAGGAATTTTTTTTTCGATGCGTCGAATTTTGATTCGTTTTTTTTATCAACAATAACAGAGTAACATATATAGTTTAATAGTAATACTAAAATAGAGTTGATTAAAATCAATATTTTATTAAATCCTCCGTCCAAGCCCTGCATAATTTCATGCAAAAATTAAATACGTTTGATTCTTTTATTCCGGATGATTTGTTCCCAAGCAGCGGTGGTCACCGCGAGGGACGTTTTTCAAAAATCGCTCTGCACAAACCTTTGTATCTACGACACTTATCAATATTTGTCAACACAAAAATTGCAAAATATACTCAAACCCATACTCTTTCATTTAAAAATTAATAACTTAAAAACCTGCTTCCCTATCCCCAGAAAAAAATCACGAAAATTCCTCTTTTTTCCGGCCACGAGCTAGGTGCAACCCGTTAAAATCACATTCGTCGAATTTATCGTTGCAAAAGTGCGTAAGGCCTTCTCGCCCCCTCTCTCGCCCTTCCTGCCGGAGGGCTGTGGTTGGACGTTCCAGCAAACTCAAAGGAAGAGTCAAGAAAATAAGAGAGAGAGAAAGATATATATATATATATATATATATATATATATATATATATATATATATATATATATCTTTTTCTTGACTCTTCCTTTGAGTCCTGCTTGCATATATATATATATATATATGCAGGCAGAGAGACAGAGACGCCGAATGCAAGCATGTGTGGTGGCGTGGCTGCTCTCTGGACGAGCGTACGCATAAGTGAAACCTCGCTCGCAGGCACCATATATATAGAATCCCTTCGTACGCATGTACGAGCGTCCTATACGCAGCACATACAAATGCACATTATATATATATACATATATATATATATATATATATATATATATATATATATATATATATATATATATATCCAAACACATGAATGCGTGCCCATGCGTGTGTACGTACATAAAATATATATAAAAGCGGTGCGGTGGCAACGGAGAAGAGCCTCAGGGTACATACGTTCTCTGTCTCTCTAATTGGATTGCATTCCAAGCGGTAGCAAGTAATGGGCCAATTACAGTAGCTGATGGCAAGAGAGGAGCCCCACAGCCTATATGGCTCCGCCGGAGATATCATTACTTCGAAGGATTAGAGAAACTCCTGCAGTTTCCGTTCTCCGATAAATAAAAACTTTTCTACTCCCCCCCACCCCTCCTCTTCGTCGCTGTCCCGCCCTCCTCGCCCTCCGTGCCAATTCTTTTCTTCTCTCATCTCGCTGCGGTGCACTGCTCTCAAGATTTTTAGCTTAGCGTGTACACACACTCGCACATCGTATACGTGTGATATTTATATATTTATATTTATATTTGTATTTATATTTATATATAAGCGAAGTTGAGATCCGCGAAAGGGCGTTCATTCCACACTCGACCAAACCCCCGTGCGCCTTTCCGTCATTAAAGTCAGCCTCCGATGCACACTCGCACGATGCATCTCATCTTTACGTACGTTCGTATAAATCGCCTGGTGTGTGTGTGTGTGTGTGTGTGTGTGTGTGTGTGTGTGTGTGTGTGTACAGTTCTACCGGGCTTACGCGGAGCATAATCTAGGCAAGGGCAATAAATGAAAGAGCGCGAAAAAAACTTGCACGCGGGCAATAAACCTGTGGTGTGGTCAGTAGGATGCCCGTTCTTATATATATATATATATATATATATATATATATATATATATATATATATATATATATAGATCAGTGTATATATGTATGTATACCTGTAAAGCCAACACAGCCGTAAGCAACTCTCTTCCACCTCTCTCTCTCTCTCTCTCTCTCTCTCTCTCTCTCTCTCTCTCTCTCTCTCGTTTTATGCACCTTTTATATTATATATTTACATCTGGAAATGCATAAATTCCATTGAACAAGAAATTGTGTTCCTGAATGGCGTTGTTTGTGCCCCAAGTATCCTACATGTCTTCAGGAGGCTTGAAAGTAATTGTGAAACAACAATAACGGTAATAATGTTAATAATAATAATAACAATACAGAACAAGTGCGTTGCCCGGAGCAGTAAAAATCGATTAACATAATAATAATAGTAATTATTATTATTATCATTATTGCACGTTATTGTTATGATTTAACAATAATAATTATTATTTTCGTTGTTGGTGTTGTTGTTGTTGCTACTGTCATAATTATTATTAACATTACTATCCTTATTATTACTCCTCTTGTCATATTATAATTATTGGCATTATTTTAGTTACTACGATCTAAGGTTATTATTATTATGATAATTGTTGTTCTTGTTGCTCTTATAGTTGTTGCTTTTTTGTTATTATTATTAATATGATAATCGTTATTTTCATTCCTCTTGTCATATTATGATTGTTATTATTATAGTATGATGTAATAACAATTATAATATGACAAGAGAAATAACACCAACGATAATAAAGTGAATAATAACAACAGCAACAACAACTATATCAACAAAAAGCAACAACAACAACGACAAGACAACAACAACAACAACATCTGCAGCAACAACAACGACAAGACAACAGCAAAAACAACAACCACAACAACAACAACAACAACAACAGCAGCACCAACAACAACAACAACAACACCAACAACAAACAGGAACGACGTTAACACCAACAACAACAATAATAATAATGACAAGGATAAATAACAGTAGTGCAAAAAGGCAATCGTGAAGCGAGTTTTGCGACAAAAAAAACTCGTAAATTCAATCAACGAACATATGCATGGCTGTTATTTGTAAACTAAGTCACCAAAAGTTGGAAAAGGTGATTTCTAATGGATAAAAATGAAACATTCGAAGTTTTGAGCGAATCGAATCGTTCGTAGTTTCGAATGACCCCTGGTAGACGAAATTAATGAAATTTCGAACAAGATATAGGCCTTCGATGTATAATTACTTTTATTCAAGAAAATATCGCGTTGGCCACGATTCAAAAGAACTTCAGTATACGTTGGAAAACTTTGTCTCTCACCTTGATATGCGTCATTCGATGATAGTAAAGATTGGACGAGGCGGTGAATTTTTTTCCGCAGACGAGACACTGATGAGGCTTTTCACCGCTGTGTATTCGCTTGTGCGTGTTCAACGAGCTCGAGGTTGAGAAACCCTTGTTGCAGACCATGCAGACGTGCGGTTTCTCCCCTTCAAAATGAGAAGAAAACAAAATCGAAAAAAGAAGCGATATATGGCGATTACCACAAAATTGGTTCGTCGCTCGCTGCGACCCGTGTCTCGGGTTCTGTCAGCTTTTTTTTCGTAATTGTATTTATTGTTGATTCGTAAAACGTGCATAGCTTTTTTTGAAGAATTTTCGAATTCGTCGGTTCTGACGAATCGTCGCAATAGTGAGTATTTTTTGAGTGGTCGAGTGATATATTTTTTTCAAAGCGTGTAAGCCGTCAGAAAAAAGAAGCAGAAAAAATTGTACTCGGCAGGAAAGCTCGTTTAAAATAATGTTTCTTCTTTTTTCTCAAAAAAAAAAAAAAAAACCGATAACGTGTCGCGATTTGTGTTTTTTTGTCGTAGTCATATTTATTGTTGATTTGCAAAACGGACATAGCATTTTTTAAACAATTCTTCAATTCGTCGGTTCTGACGAATCGTCGAAATGTTTAGTATTTTTTGAGTGGTTGTGTGGTAAATTTTTTTTTTAATCTCATAAACCGCAAGAGGCAGAAAAAATCGTACCCGGCAGAAAAGCACATGAGAAATAACGATTTTTTTTTTTTCGAGAACACTTTGATATCTGTCGTTGTAGAGGAGGCATCGATCGAGTCTCGTATCGCGTGACTGCGAGGATCATTTTTATGCCTTCGTATGCAGCCCCCATGTATCCCGTGTAAAAAACAACAATCGGCACCACGGAGAACACCTGGAACGCGAATTTCCATCCCTTCTCAAGCCCACAGGTGTGTTCATCGTCTCGAACGATTTTTCGCCTGCGTCGCTTGAGCATTTTTTGTTTTTTCTTTCTCGAAATTTACCTTCTCTTTTTCCAGTCGCTCTTTTAGTGGCTGTCGAGAGAGAAACGTCGTATACGAGAGTCAGGTGTCTTAATTTTTTGTTTCCTTTTTTCAACGATGAAGCTTCGGACACGATCCTGCGTCTGTACGATCCGATACGAGACTCTGTCAATGTCCCCCCCTCCCTCTTCCCCACACGTTTCATACCCGTATGCGTCCTCATGTGTCGCTTGAGAAGAGACGGCCGATCGAACGATTTTCCGCACACTTCGCACGGCAGGAGGACCCGCTCCCCTCGCTTTATCGTCGTGAGGATGCTGCAGTCGAGATGATCACCCGCTAGGGACAACGTCGACGAGGAACTCTCCTCCGAGGTCGACTCGTACTCGTCGATGTCGTAGAATGAGCTCGACGCCACCGAGGACGAGCGGTGCGAGAGAAGCGTCATCGAGAGATCGAGAGGCGATTCTGACAAAGCATGAACACGTAACATGCACATGAGTATATATTTATATATATATATATATATATATATATCCATTTTATATATTTTCAAAATATATTTTATATGTATTTTATATATATATATATATATATTAGGGTGGCACAATTTTGAGCTTTATTTTTTTCCTTTAACTCACAATTCAATTAACATCTTCAAAGGAAAAAAATTGTCGCGGAAGTTGCGAGCGGTCAAATATTTAGGGGTCGCTCAAGCCTCCCAAAAATTCAAATTAAAATCGTAAAAAATAAATCGTAAAAAAAACGATTTATTTTTTCGTCGACTTCTCATCCATGAATTTTACGCTTTGTCATTTTTGAGTTAACCTCGCGAAAGCTCTAGCCGGCTAATGAATATTTAGTGGAGAAATTTCCAATTTTCGCCAATTTTTTCTACTGTTCTCACTCATAAATTTGACACTGTAACATTTTCGAAACAATTGATCCTTTGTTCTTTAGAAACAGATTTTTCAAATTTACCTCACACTTCTAACCAAACCAAAAGCAGATGATTTTTATCTCGAAAACCGTGGGACTTTTACTAAACTGAAATTTTATAGGAGGACATGATCTGACCTATCGACAGTTGCAAAATTATCCATACATTACAGGACATCCGGTATATATATATATATATATATATATATATATATATATATATATGTATGGTAACACGCGTTTTGACCCGACGACGCAATGTCCGCAGGACAAAATATCCAGAAGACAAAATATCCGCAAGACAAAATATCCGCAGATATTATATACAGTTTAAAGTGTACAGTCATGCCGTTGAAATTTATTCCATCACAAAAAGGAGGAAAATTATTAATATGTGACGGATATGTTTGGGTTTGTTTGATTTGGTTTGTTTGTGTGTTTTAGTTTGTTTGTTTGTTTTGGTTTGTTTGTTTGGGTCCGTTTCCTTGGGTGTGTTTGTTTGGGTGCAATGAAGAAATTCGTATTATGCCCCCACCCCACTATCTCACACTCCCCACAAAGGTGTTTTGCGCGCGACCCCGTTGATGTGGTGGACGAGATTTAGGATTTTGTCTCGCGGATGTTTTGTCATGAGAACATTTTGTCTTTCGGATATTTTGCCGCGGATATTTTGTCGTCGGGTCAGATGTGACGTAGCCATATATATATATATATATAATATATACACAGGGGGACACTTATAGAGTAGTCATGTCATTTTTTAAGTCTCGGCCGCGGAGATTGTGCGATCGAAAAAAATATAATATTTTATCGTTTTCCAAGTCCTCTACAAGAACAAATTTTTACGTATTTTTGTGATGAGTAGTGTTCACCAGAAAAAATTAAGCAGTCTGGAAACAAATTTAAATTCCGTTTTGAAGTCAGCCGAATGAAGATAATAGAGGGCTTCCACCTAGTTGAATTTATGAAAATATCGAATTTTATTGTCCACGGATTTTCAAAATGTAATTTTTGGAAAGTATAGATAGGTTCTGCGACCCGGTGAACTGTAAACGCGTTTTTAGTAAAATTACTTTTCAAGATCGGTGACCACGTTATCTAAAAAATCACTGCACCGATCAACTTCACATTTTACAAGCTTCTTATACATAGGAAAGTGCTGGAGCGGAGGAATTTTTTTTCGATGCATAGTTCTTTTTATCACCGAAAATAGAGGGTTTTTTCACCGAAAATCGATACGTTGGACGGCGGCTACTTAAAAAAAAATGATATTGAATCCTTCGTCCAAGCACTAGACAATTTTCTGGAAAAACTGAATGCGTTTGATTTCCTTCTTTATTTTGGATAATTTGTTTCCAAGTAGCAGTGGTCACCGCGACTGAACAAGTCATTTCAAACAGCTGTCTGCACAAACCATAGTATCCACCACATGAATAAATATTTTTCAATACAACAATTGTAAAAGGTACTTAAAATCATATTCTTTTATAAATGAAAAAAAAATTGAAAATATACTGTATGCGTTTTCCCAGAAAAAATGCATGAAAATTCCTTATTCTTCCGGCCACGAGGTGTAACCCGTTGAATTCCATTTATCCATTTTAGAATGCATTTTCGATCGTTTTTTTTTTTTCGATGACGAGATACGCATAGCAAGTTTTTCAGGAATGTTTCGTATTCGGAATTCAATTATCTTCATTCTGCTATACTCAAACTAGAATTGTGTTTTTTTCAACAATGCTCCATTTTTTTGGCAAATACTGCTCAACACAAAAATACGCTCTATTTTTTTTCAAAGGGGACTTGAACATGTATTGAAAATCATATTTTTCTCTGCCAAGCACATGGCCACCTTATAATTGTCACTCTGTGTCTGTATATATATGTTTATAAAATTAAATGTTTTTTTTTCATTACTTATATATATATATATATATATATATATATATATATATATATATATATATATATATATATATATATATATATATATATTTTTTTTTTTTCGCATAATTTGAAAAATCAAGTCATGGAAAACAATATATATGTTATCTTTTCTATAATATGTTTGCTATTATTCTATAATGACAAAAACACGATTACGAAAATATATACATACACATTTGTTTATTCGATTTTTTAAAACAATCGGTAATATTGAATATTATTTTCTAGCTGTGAATTCTGTATTTCGATAAAATGCCGTTGCCGAAATGACAGTTATCCTCATGGAGGGGCACAATATACGCATTGTACGCTAAAAGGACTGAACAAGTCGCCACACAGAGCGAGAGAGTGAGAGAGAGAGAGAGAGAGAGAGAGAGAGAGAGAGAGAGAAAGCGAGAGGGAGAGAATTGGACATGAAAAAAAGTTCGCAAAATGGAAGAGCTTTCCAAGGGTGGTCTCGCTTCTCGTATGGACACGTGAATTCGTAATTCCTTCTTTCGCTTTGATTCTCCCCTTGCTCCGCTCTCTCACTCGCTCACTATCGCTCCCTGTTTGACTCTACGCTTCTCGGCAACATGACTCGCGCCGCCACAGGACAATCGCCGCGCAATCGAAAATAATATAAAAAAGACGATTGAGAAAAAAGGAGGGAGGTAAAAAGGCGAAAAGAAAGATACGAGAACAAGTAAGAAGGTGAATAAGAAGACCGAGAGAGAGAGAGAGAGAGAGAGAGAGAGAGAGGGAGGAAGAAAGGGAGGGAGAGAGATAAGGCTACCTACAAATCTGAAATGCAAATACAAGAGAGTCGGAATTTTTGTCGGCCAGATCAAGTGACCGAGCTCTTGGTGATTCAAATGTGTGTATGGTAGGCTCCTCCACCCTTTCTCCCTTACTGTCCCCCTCTTTCCTTCCTCCTCTTTTCTCTCTGTCCCTTCCTGTCCCTCTCTGTCCAGCTCTCTCACCCTCTCTCTCTCTCTCTCTCTCTCTCTCTCTCTCTCTCTCTCTCTCTCTTTCTCTTGCGAGTCCTCTTTTCCCAAAGGAGTGGAATAAAAGACAGTACAATGGATGCGTGGATTTGCCGCAGCGCATAGACGGTCCTTAGTTGCGTTGCCGTTTCTACTGCAGTTCTCGTGCATCTCCGGCATCCCCCGGCCCTCCCGCGGCTCTTTCGACTGTCGTACGATGCTTCCAGAGATGCCACATGAGAGAGAGAGAGAAGAGAGAGAGAGGGAGAGAGAGAGAGAGAGAGAGAGAGAGAGAGAGAGAGAGAGAGAGAGAGAGAGAGAGGGAGAGAGAGAGAGAGAGAGAGAGAGAGAGAAAGAGAGAGAGAGAGAGAGAGAGAGAGAAAGGACTCCGAAGTTGGAAACGCAAGAGCGGGAGAACAAATGTTTGGCAGTATTGAGAGCATTGAGAAACAACCTGGCGCAAGCAAGAGGAAAAAAGGGCTTCGGCGGAGGGGCAGAGACGAGAGCAAAATACGTGAGATCGGGCAGTTTTGTGGTACATCAAAGGGAAAGAAAAACGCCAAAAGATGCACAAAAGAAGCCAAAGTCTCAGGAGCAAAGAACTCGAGGACCCGAAGTGGAGGTCTGTTGATCACTTGCATATGGGAACTGGGGAAAGACAGAGAGACAAAAATATGAAGGGTCTATTATCCATGTGGGTAATTATGCAGTTTGAGGGCTTTTTTCAAAAACGACAGGACATTTTTTTTCACCGTGAACTTGTTTTTCCATTATATTGGGAATATATGATATATTGAGATATATCCTCCATCGGGGGAGGCACCTTCCATTAATTTCGGAAGTTATGGGGTTTTGAAGTTCGCGGAATTGCGGCATCACGGAATTAGGGCATTTTTAAATATTTCGACGCCTACATTGGCGGGGGTGGGGGGGCATGTATGAAAAAGCCTTTCTAAATGCAATACCGAAAATAAATCGCGGCGGTCACCCTCCTGTGAAAAAGTTTTGAAGTTCACGAAAACACGTTATAAAACAGGGTTTTTTCGAACTTTTTCGAAACACCTATATTGGACGGGGTAGTGAGGGGATTGACAAAAGAAGCCTTTCTAAATACCCGTTGTCTGCCCGCCCTCTGTTTTTGTGTGTTGTATGCGGAAGGTGTCTGATGCGGGCACGCAGGGGGTTGGGGGGTGGCGGTGCAACCCCCCGGCGGGGAAAAGGGACAGAGCCCCTGCGGAAGCGGAGCTTCCCTAGAGACACTAAACGTAGTTTTTTTAAATACATTCAAATGAACTACAATTGTACTACGTTGATCATTTTTGGGGCCCTAGTAACAACCCAAACAAACCCAAACAACGGTTGTAGGGTGAGAGGGGGAAGTGACCGCCGCGATTTCTCTTCGGCATTGTATACAGGAAGGGTTGTTTAATAAATCCCCCACCTCCCATCCTCAATATAGGCGTCGAAATATTGAAAAATGCCCTATTTTATTAGGTGTTTAAATGAAATTTTAACCATGATTACTCATAGCGAAAAAAAATTTCCCACGTTTTTCGAAAAAGTCCTCAAACTGCAATTACCTCCTTGTGGATTCAGCCTTTTATCGATGAATGTTCAAGAATACTGATTTTTTTAGACGTAGATAAGAAATAGACACAGAAACATGGAGAAATAAATTATTGAAAATCAACGATTTCAGTTTGAATAATTTTATTTAAACTACTTTATTTGATAAACGAGCGAAGTTGTTTCGAATAAAAATAGACGTGGATAGGAAATAGACAGATAAAAAGATAGAGAAATAAATTATTGAAAATCAACGGTTATAGTATTAACAGTTTTATTTAAATGGCTTGATTTTATAAACGAGTATCGTTTCTCCTGACAAGTCGTGAATTTTGCGCGAAATATCTCGATTTTTTTACTGCTGTCATTGACAATCAAATTACAGCTCAATTGGCGCGTCTTTCCAAAAGATTGTGCGAGAATATAAAGATTAATTTTTTTTTAACGTAGTAGGCGAACTTACGGAAACTTCGGAGTTGACATTTCATTCGAAATATTTACGTCTAAAGAAAACGATATATAATACATTAACGTTAATCGGTGAAAAGCTGGACCGTTTTTGAGTGCTGCTTCCTCTGTGAGGTGGAACGCGTAAATAAAATATTCGTTTATACGATATTCGGCAAAAAGTAAAAACTATAAACTGTTTATATTCGCAATGAAGGTGCGAATATAAACGAATATAAATATAAACTAAAATGCTCTTTTTCCTTCATATTTTTGTGGTGAGACGACCGCGACTGATGAGTTCAATGTATGCTTACGAATATAACTTTTTCAAATGCCAAATAAACAATCTTGTGGACAAGAAATAGGAAAAAACGTCTCGATTTTTCGTCTACCCGTTTTTGAGGGAGGGCCGAAAAAAAACGGGTCGTTTTCTCTTCATATTTTTGTGGCGAGATTATCGAGACTAATGAGCTCAATGTATGCTTAATAACATATTAAGTATACATTGAACTCATCCAAAATAAATGAAATTAATTTTATAATAAACGATTGAAATCCCAAATAAATAATCTAGTCTATAATAGTCTACATATATCTAATCAAATAAATAGTCTAGACAAAAAATTAGGAAAAAACGATCGATTTTGTTTGTCTACCCGTTTTTACGGGTGGACCCCCTCCGAAAAAAGGACCCGTTTTTTTCGGCCCGCCCTCTTCCGAAATTTCTTGTAATACAAAATCCCGTCACACTAGCAGTATATTTTTAATTTCCTTTCATCATTTTATTCGCCGAAGCCCTTGGCGGTGGAAATTATCCAATTTTTTAAGATCGAATTTGGAACAAAATACCAAAGCGTTCTTTAGTGTAGATCCGAAATCCTAAAAGGGTACCATTTTTTTACAAATTTTTTTTCAAATATTGCAACTAATATCTTTATAAAAACCTATTTTGAAAAAATGCAAGTGTGCGAATGTTCTTCAGAAAGAATTATTTTTCAAATAAATGTTTCGCAAATAATTATACTATATTTGGGATATTATCTAATCATTCCGATGGTGGCGATAAGTATTATTTGTATAATTGTTGGATGAACAATTTTATAATACTTTGAATGCCATCTAATTGTATTATTTTACTATTGAGGGACACTTAATGACGTTGAAGTTTGCATCGTTGGAATGTAACGATTTCTTTTCTCATTTCTTTACTTTTTTCTACGATCGAAAGCCTTGTTTTTTGCAAATTAAGGTCCTAAATCTCTAACAATAAACACGTAAAAACGTATAAGTAATTCTCACAGCTTGAATCGGCGAAAAAATTTGAGCATTTAGGAAGAATTAATTCTCATTGCATACCATTCATTTAATTATTCGAACAAGCATACGAGTAAAACGTATTGCCCTGAATTAGTTATCACAATCATTTGGCTAAATGTGATCAAGGTTATCGGTTAAAAAAAATTCTCCCGCTTGATGCCATGCGCTGAAATGATTTAAATTTTGCATCGCGTTGAAAATATTTATGACTTTATCGAACAAGAAAAAAGTGTTTCATTTTCGAACGCTCACCTGCTAAAATCGAGTCAATGGTGCATCTGTAAATTGCCGATCGTGAGCACACGTCGCGCGATATGAAGACGAAATCTTGATGGGTGGCGGAGAGAAACCAAGCAACAAGCTCAGTGTCCGGCTGAATGTCTTTGATCACTTCGAATATTGGTTCACCTGGAAGACATTTTAATAAAATTCTGTTTTGATTTATTCAAATTCAAGCTTATTTGATGTGACGAGTATTCACGAATATATGTGTACCACTAAACACTTCAAACGTCATTGATCAGAGTATTAGAATAATTACGTAAATAAAACTGACAAGGAACATTCCTCAGGTAACACCCTTCGAAATTTGGATATGTTATAAAGCACCGAAAAATAAGCGATACGTATGTTTTTTATCAGCGGAAAAACGGTTTGAAGGGGTGAAACCACCCCTCAATATAGGGGTGGTTCACCCCTTAATTTTTTGTTTGCAGTGTCATTATAGTGGATTTTTCATTGCTTCGGATTAGAAGAATTTTCGTTTTTGTTTCATTAAAATCGGTGGACTCCTTGTGTGTGAAACTGTTATATTACCCCTAGAGATGCCTTTTTTCGAGGGGTGCTTCCACCCCTTGAACCCGTTTTTCGGCCGATAAAAAAATACGTATCGCTTACTTTTCGGTGCTTTATAACATATCCAAATTTCAACCAAATCGAAGGGTGTCACCTGAGGGATGTTCCTTGTGAGTTTTGAAAGGTGGCCATTTACTGGTAAGTATTGTTGCACATGCTGCCCTGGAATTATTATTATGCGATTATCTTCCAAAATCGACAAATATTGAATCGCTGAAATATTTTTCTCATGTTTAAAGATTTTTATCTAAAATAGAAATATGATTGATCAAAATAATATTGATTTTTGCGATACTGTCCGTACAATTTTTAGTCCCCACGCAAGCCAGTGCGTGTTATAGCGGTCACCCAACCAAGTGTTGGCCCAAGCCAACGGTGCTTGACATGGGTGATCGCCTCAATCGCACACTGATGGTGCGTTCTCTACTGTCGATTTTATTACTAAAATATTTTCCTTGCATTAATCTTCGTTAATTGATTTTTTGACTGGACAACCCCGAGCCGCATTTCGTTTCCATTTTCGACTACCGGCGTAAATGAATTGCCGAGCTTTCTCGACGATCTTGATAAGACATTCGACGCTTGATAAATGTTCAATGGAGTCCGAATACTTTTACCATACTCACCCTTCACCTTCGTGCCGATCAGATTGACTTGCTCGTTGTACGTCTTAACAATGCGCAAGAATCTTATCCAATTGCACTGGCGCTTGTTGAGATTGTAGTTCGAGAAGGAGACCTCGTCGTAGCAGCCGTATTCTCGCCTAATCTGTAAGTGGATCGCTTAATGAGATTCGCCCACGAGAGTGTGAAGAAAGAAGAAAATAAAATAAAAAGGAACGAAAGCCGGTCAGTTAATGCACGTGTTCATCTTATAAGGCGAGACAGCAGCTATAGGCACCTATCAATAATCAATAAAAATGCTTTTCATTTGCCCGCTTAATTTTCTTGACTCCTTGACACCTACGAGGTAACTGTAAACCCTGAAAGCTTTACCAGGTACCGTTTTTCTCCGTCGTCATTTTTTATCGTACGTCGTTAAATCTCGAGTGGCGAAATTGCATGATCGCAGTTTTTGGAAAACTTCTTCAGATTATCAGTTGATGCGAGTGTTTGATTTGGTCATCAATTCACTGATTAGCAATCATTATCGACTAATGGTTTTTAATTAATATTCCGACAGGACGATTAGACGCTAAACAATGAGTGAGAACAAAGAAACTTTGATTGCGAGAACGTTTAATTACTTTCTTGCCTTTGATGTAAATTGCGATCTTCTAGGCTAGGACTAGAATCATAGAATCATAAGTTTGTCATTGCACGCTGTTATTCGACATTTCTTTTTGCCTCTGCATATAGAGTTGCCCGAAATTTGTTCGAATCAAAAATCATACATCAAATCATAATATTGCTACGCTCTGATTTGTATAACATCATCGAATCAAACGTTTGCTAATGATATGCTTCCTTTAAAAATGTTATGTTCGATGTACTCGCGTCATCAAGCTTTGATTGGCGAAATTGTATGGTCGCAGTTTTCAGACAACTTATTCAGATGATCAATTGATGTGAGTGCTTAATGTCATCATCAATTAACTGATTTGTAGTCATCATTAGCTAATGTTTTTTAAACTGATATTTCATTTGGACGAGTAGACTCTAGATAATGAGTAATAACAAAGATACTTTGATTGCGAGTATGTTTGATTACTTTCTTGCCTTTGATGTAAATTGCGATCTTCTAGGCTAGGAATAGAATCATAGAATCTTAAGTTTGTCATTGCACGCTGTTATTCGACATTTCTTTTTGCCTTTGCATCAAGAGTTGCATGAAATTTGTTCGAATTAAAAATCATACATCAAATCATAATACTGCTACGCTCTCATTTGTATGGGATCATTGAATCAAACGTTTGCTACCCATGTGCTTTCTTTAAAAATGTTATGCCTAATGTACTTGCGTCAAGCATTGATTGGCGAAATTGCATCATCGCAGTTTTTAGACAACTTATTCAGATGATCAATTGATGCGAGTGCTTAATGTCATCATCAATGACCTGATTTGTAGTCATCATTAGCTAATGTTTTTTAAACTTATATTTCATTTGGACGAGTAGACTCTAGATAATGAGTAATAACAAAGATACTTTGATTGCGAGTATGTTTGATTACTTTCTTGCCTTTGATGTAAATCGCGATCTTCTCGGCAAGGAATGGAATCACAGAATCATAAGTTTCTCGTCGCACGCTATTACTCGACATTTCTTTTTGCCTCTGCATCTAGAGTTGCCCAAACTTTGGATTAAAAATCATTCATCGAATCATAATATTGCTACGTTCTGATTCATATGTGATTATCGAATCAAACCTTTACTACTCATCTGCTTTCAATTCAAATGTTATGCCCGATGTACTCACGTCAGCTCAAAATTGCAAGCTCGTAAATTTTTGATAGCTTCTTCCGATTATCAATTGATGCGAATGTTTAATGTCATCATCAATTCACTGATTCGTAGTCATTATCAGCTAACGTTCTTTAACTTATGAGTCAATAGGACGACTAGGTTCTCAATAATGCGTGGTAAAGAAAAAGCCTTGATTGCGAGAATGTTCAATTACTTTCTTGTCTTTGATGTAACTCGCGATCTCCCAGGCAAGGAATGGAATCAAAGAATCATGAGTTTGTCATTGCATCCAGACTGCGCGAAATTCGTTCGAATCAAAAACTGGATTATCCGATAAACCATTCCCAACTCATCTCCTTTCCTTTCTAACATTAGGCCCGCTGTACTCACGTCATTGTCATCGAGCAGTGAGTAGAGATCGATCTTGTCGAATCTGATGGATCCTTGAAAGGGATAAATGAGCGTGCCAGCGGGTATGAAGACGTTGGACCAAACGGATATTCGTACGTCACCAACCACCGAGGTGCCGTCATTCTTGTAAACATTGTTTTTGCAGCGCGCACGATCGTTCGGCTTCAGCACCAATGAGAATTCCCTCGGTATGAGGACGCACGTTTCCATAACAAGCTTATTGGGCCCTTCGAGTCGACGACTTTTTGAAGAGCCCACAGCGATCTTTCACCATCAATTTCCCCCTTTCCACCGCCGAATATTCTCATACGCGATGTATTGAGACGTAGCGCGATCGTCCAACCGGAAGACGAAAGAAAAACGTCACTGCCAAGTTACGAGACTCGACGTTGTCGAGTTCATTCACAGATTCGCTGCCGTCCAGCCAAATGAGGCCTCACTCGCTTTTTCCGGAAGATCGTCGCGAACTTTTTTGGTTTCGCGTTATCCGTGAAGCTTTTGGAGGAGGAGGGTGTAGGGATTTTTCGATGGCGTTTTCGGGCGTAGGTCGGTGTCGTCGCTCGTTCGACGTGCAAGGTGCAAGGCCCTCGGCTGACTGGATGGGATTAACCGACTGATCTTGACCTTGCGACGGGTTATACCAGCAGCATTTGCTACCGAATGGGTAGTCCTCTTCCCCTACTTCTTCCTCCTCCTCCTCCGCCGTTTTCATCTTCCTTTTCTCCTGCTTCTTCTTCATGGATCGTTTTCCTCTCTGGCCCCACTCCCGTTGATCGGGCTGTGTGTGCGTGTCTTGATGTCGGGGCCCGCGACGGGCCTCGTGCTCCACAACGGGAGCGGTCCAGCTCCCCTCTTCTTGCCGCTCTCTTTCTCCTTTCGCGCTCCCTTTCGCTCTTTTCTTCTTGGCTACTCCCCCCTGGTGCTTTCTGGATCTCACCTCCGCTACTCCCTCCCTCCCTCCCTTTATGTCTTCTTTTCTCGTTATCATTTCCTCCCTCTCCGATTCTGCACTCCCGTGGCAGTGTTGACTGTCTAGCTGCGGGAAATACCCGCATAGATTGAGGAGCGTTTCCACGGGAGGGGGGATAAGGAGTGGAGGGCAGAGGGAAAAATATGTTTATTGGGAGGAGATTGAAGGAGAGCATACCTCGCGCCATCCCGCATCACAAGGCAGCCGCACTCCCGGCCTCCGCTTCTTCATCGTCTTCTTCTTCTTGCGGTCTCTCCCTTTTTTTCTTCAGCGAGGAAAAAGGGAGAGATGGAGAACGGGCGCGCGCCCAGCCTCCTTCTAGAAGGGGAGAGAAACCACGTGGGCGATTCTCTCTCGGCACCTGTCGCTCCGCTGCCTCCCCTCCTCCCTATCTCTCCATCCCTCTCTCTCTCTTCCCCTCTCTTTATATATATATATATATATCCACATAAATATCTTTCGCGAATGAAGCAGAGCAAAAGGAAGAATCAAGAAGAGCATCTTTCTCAGATTTTCTTATTTTCAGGCAAGAGGAGCATGCCCCAAGCGGTTTATCTCCCTCTACTCCACTTGCCGATCTGGATCTTCTTCTCCCCTGTCCCCCTCGTCCCATTCTCTCGCTCACTCACATCGGCAGACACATCCACGCGACGCAGCTTCGCGGCTTTACCACCCTTTGCCGCTCTTCCTACATATTCGCCGCATTTGTATACAGATGCCTCGCTGTTAGAAGGGCGTTCAGCTTAATGCCTTTGGGTATATGCAATACGCCTTTTTTTAGTTGCTTGAAGGAGAGGGGCGGACCGGACCGATCGCCTGTCAACCTGCTGCCCGTCGGATTCACCTCCCGTATGAGCTCCATATTTACTTGGACTTTGTGGCTCTTTCTCTCTCTCCCTCGTTCTATATATATATATAAATGTGTGTGTGTGTGTGTGTGTGTGTGTGTCCGTATGTGTATTTATATACACTACTTTTAGGACAGAAACGAAGGAGCGCAAGAGAGAGGGTCAGGGCGACAGAGAGAGAAAAATCCTCGCGCCTCTTGGCCACCCTTTTCGCACCTTTTTTGTTCCTGCTTGTTATATATATATATATATATATATATATATATATATATATATATATATATATATATATATATATATATACACACACACATATATATATGGAACTTCACATAAAAGACGACGGTTTTTGGACGAGGGCAATTTCGTAACTCGTCCAATTCGAAAATAAAAAGAAACAATGAATATTAATTATAAAAAAAGGTACTTGTCTCATGCATTTTATGTATTCAACAAATAAAATTAAAAATCCGCGTGCGATGACCTGTTGTTTCGCTACATTTGTTTTATCCCTCGGTAGATTTTTTTTCCGCGTCTTCTTTTCTCGTCCTTTCGAAACGTCCTTACATCTGATCAAAGCACCCACGGATTGCAGCCTTCGAGTCTGTGCAACAACTCCCGCCCTCCCTTCCCGGCAATTGTGAAAAAAAAATCAATTTTTTTTGCGCGGAGGCTGTTAGAGCCAGACGTCTCGTTAGATTTCGTACAGTAAACACGTGGGAAAATATGACGGAGGATAAAAAAGGCTTCGGAGATTAAAAATTCAGCGAAAAGAATGAAATAAAAAAGTTTGAGAATTTGGATAAGAAACGAATGAAAAAAAGAATTTGTAATAAAAGTTACCGAGGCAAAAATGTGATCGGTAAATTTTGCCTTGTCTCGGGGTGACTCCAGGTGCTCGTGGAAATTTCGAAAATTGTAAGCGTGATTAGGATAAATCGTGGGTGTTGTTTTTTCTTCTTTTCAACTCGAAATCGGCATCAAGCTTCTGATGCAATTTTGCATCAGGATGGTGGAAAAATAAAAAGGAGTGCAGAGTCTTGAGGAGCCGAGTAATCGAACGAGTCGAAGGACTGCCACCGGATCACGATTACACATACCTTGTAGCTCGCGTGGTCCAACGCGAGGAGAGCTCTGCGGCGAGAGAAACAACGACGAAAACGAACACGACATCGAGCTATATCATGGCCAAGAGACTTGAGGTGAAAAAACGAAAGAAGCGAAACGAGAGCATATATAACCGCTGATAACTTGTTTTTGCATGATCCTGCCGTACGGAACCCCGCCTGTCTCGATCTTCTTACACTTCGCGTCGATAAATATACGTATAGGAAGGCACGGTTTTTGCAAAATTCGAGAAAAAAAAAACACGTATCTATACGTAGTGTGTATATTTGTACGGGGGAATATCGACGAGCTAATGCGATCATAAGTTTTTTCGTTTTCTTACTGACTTTACATACTGGATTAACATCGATAAATCGATGATTTCCATCAGCTGATTAGTGGCTGAAAGCAACGAGAGATAGCGAGATGCTTGGAAAAATCGCTTCTCGAAATCTCGGCGAGGATAGACTCAGTCGTCCGTTGGAGAATCGTCCATGAGCCTCTTCCGTTCCGGGCTCTCGTCCTTCTGCCGCGAACGACGAAGCTTATTGTCCTCCTGATCGTGCTGAGTGCCGATCGTCTTTGATCCTCTCAACGGGGCCTTTGGAACCGGCACTTTTTCCATCTCGGCTACGTTGACTTTCGGAACTCGATACTTTCCCGATCTTCGAAATCTGAACTTACCGATTTCGTTTTATTGCAAGTATGGTGGGCGGATCAGTGATCACGTTTACACATTAGATGAGGATTTTGAGTCGAAATTCGTCGTTCGTGCAGATCTGTGATAGCGGGGAGTTAGCCATAAGGGAGGCCAATAGAAATATTTCATAGACCCACGGACTAGATTTCACCTGTTACTGCTCAAGGCGAGAAATCCCTTTAGGAGCGTGGAAAATAGGTATTTTTCGGGAATTTTTTTAGAGGAGATAAAATAATCTGATCATTTTCAAATTTGGACATGAGTTTATTATAACTGTCTAGTTTGAAGAAAACATTTTATTTTTGGTTGACCAACAAATTGGCGGCGTTATTAAGGGTCTTTGGACGCCTGTTTTCCGCGACATCGAAAAGTGCTGCAGTTGTCACTCTTTTTCTGTTGATCTGAGAAAGATTCAATAAGTGTCAGTCGTTTACTGACATATTGAGGGGAAGGATATACCTAAAAAATGATGAAAAAGTGCAAAATTGAAAATTTGGGAGCCTTTTTACTCCAAAGTTCGAATTTTCGACCATTTTTTCGACATATTTGACCCCGAAAAAATTATTTATTTACACGCTACCTTTCAAACTTTAGGTATATCCTTCCGATAATATTACTGAGAGTAACCTCCCAAAATTTTATCCACATCGGTCGATAACTTTTGAGCTACAACACGAGCAGTTTTTGAAAAAAGTAGTTTCGAGACAATCGCGTTTAAAGTTTCAACATTTGACTCGCTACCTGACCGCATGCTGTCCCCGCGCTCTAGACTATATGCGATAACTCCGCAAATATTCAATATTTCGAGTTTTCCTTTGGTCAGTATATTCTTTGGGTTTCATACTTTCGAAATATGTAAAAAAATCGATTTTTTGAAAATTCTAAAGGGATTTCTCGCCTTAAGGCCTTAGGCCACAGTAACGGGTATAAAATCATGTGCGAATTTAACAATTTTTTTTCGTAAAAAAAAGTTATTCGCTCATAAAATTAATTACACATCTATGTAGTATGAATATCAAGCTGTTACAAAATTTTGATTTATTTTTTTCGATGTACAAAATGGTCGACTACCCAAAACTTCTCGAAACAGCTTTTTTCCAATTGGCGTGACAAATAACTTCAACGATTTTCACTCGATTTACTTTCAATTTAAAAGTTATGTTCCTAATTGCATTTTGCAGAGAAATAAGTGAGAAATTTCTGATTAATCGAAAACTTTTCATTTCATGAGCAGTTTATGAGCAGTTATAACGCATTTTTTTACTGAAAATTAATTTCTTAAGTTCAAATAAGAAATTAAGAAATTGTTGTTGTTTTTTTCAACAACTTTTGAATAAAACAATATTTTTTAAATTCCGTACGTACTTCTCTAGGTATTCTAATTTAGATTGACGAGAATTTTTGTTTTTCGTTCTAGGTAAAAAATTGTGGATAGTAAATATCACGCCGCGGAGCGCCTAAAAAAGATAAAAGAAAATATTAGTAGTCGGCCATTTTGTACATAGAAAAAAAAATTCTAACAGCTTGATGTTCATACTAAATAGATGTGTAATTAATTTTGTGAGTAAATTACTTTTTCATACGAAAGAAAAGGTTAAATTGGCACATGATTTTATACCCGTTACTGTGGCGTAACCCCTTAAAATAACTTCTATTCACTTTTCAAGTTGAGCTACATAATTGTGAAAAGTCAAGCGATCTGCTGGAGGTGACGATTACTGGGGCAATTACCTCAGGTGTTTTTTTTTTATTTACGGAGAGGAAGGAGAGTTTGCGCACCTCGAATAGAAGACAATGCCAACGAGGATGCACGCGGTGAGTGTGAGAAAGATAACGAGGGCCGAGACAGCGACGAACACCTCGCTCGGCATCCAGCCGAAAATCGGTTTCGTAAATTCGTCCTCCATCAGGTGGGTTCGCCAATTCGGTGGTCCTATTACTGTGGATTTGAAATTCGTTACCGGATCGAATGGTGAAAAAAAAGCGTGGTCATTCGAGGCGGAACATTCGAGACTGGGTCCAAATAACGACGATCTTACCGTTCACCAAAATGGCGTTCGTCGTCCACTTGAATCCAAGATCGTCCTGCTCGACGAGACACTCCCAGAGCCCTCGGTGCGATTTGTTCAAAGCGGGAACAGAGTCCACGTTCACCTTTGGGCAGCAAGTTACCGTCGTACCGTGAAGGTGAAAAAAATAAATAAATTTCTCGAATGGAAAACTCACGGATATCGGTAACGTGGTGCCATAGCTTTTCCACAATTTTTGTCCTATGGTCCATGAAATTTTGAGATCGGCGTACAAGTAACCGAGAGTGACGCAGTGGCAAACGACGCTTATCGGCAGAGTTTCCCGCATGGTGACGACGCTCTTAACCGGATAAACGACGAGAGTCGCCATCTTGAATATCATGTGAGTACCGCCCGGGCGTTGGAACGTGAGCGTGTAAACGCCCGAATCATTCACTTCTGCTTTCTTGATAACTGCCGAATAACGTGATAATCACAGTGGTCGCTTTGACTCCACTTGATGGAATAAAAATCGGTAAAAATCGTCACGCCGAACGATTTGGGCAACGGTATCAAATGATTGTACGAGAAAGATGGCAATTAGAATATGAATCGATTGATCGTTCGACGGAGTAAAAAATTCATCGATCGATCAATTAAAAATGCAACTGTCGAGATTGCCTTACCGATATTATTATCCTCGATCTTGAGTCTGTCGTCGGGGTACAGGAATATTCCATTGTGCGACCACTCGACCTCAGAATCCGGTGATTCGGTAGTTATGGCTTTTATAATATCCGGATCGGCAGGAATCGTTATCTCGTGGCCCTCCTTCACGCTGAGTGCCGTGTGATTTCGACGGATTCTTCGTTTGATCAGGCTGACTGTGTCTGTCCGCAAAGTTCGATAATTCCGACACTTTTTTTTATGACACTTATAATATTGATATTAAGGGACTACATTTACCCAGAGGCCCGAAAAAAACGGCCGCGGAAATATTCAGAAAAACAACAAAAACATGGACGCCAGTGGATGATGACATTTTTTCGCGGCGTTTGGCGGTGGACACTTTCTAGCTTAAACGGTCCATCTGAAATCTAAAAACCAAACGGGTTATTCAAGTTGACAATAGCTACGAGTTGTTGACGATCGTCGATTTTTTAAGTCATTTTTTCAAACAAAGCGGCAACGAATTGAAACTCGAGTGTACAAAATCTATGAAAAAAGTCGTCATTTTTACGTAACTATTATAAAATGAAGATCGATTTTAAAAGAGTGAGATCGTCAACGATCTTTAAATGTTTCTTATCGTATCTCCTGTAAATTTGGAAAAAATCCATCAAGTGGTTCTCGAGATATCATGTCCACCGACTTTGAAAACAGTATCAACTGCCGTTCGCCATGTTTTTCGTTGTTTTTCTGTATTTTTTGGTGATTTTTTTTAAATCACCAAAAATAAAGAAAAAAAATCGCCGAAAAATGCTGAAAAACAATAACAAACATGGCCACCGGCAGGTGATGACATTTTTTTTGCGACGTGTGGCGGTGGACACTCTCCAGCTTAAACGGTCCATTTGAAACCTAAAAACCGAACGGGTTATTCAAGTTGACAATAGATACAAGTTATTGACGATCGTCGATTTGAATTTTTTTTTCTTAACAAATTGGCGACCAATTGAAACTCAAGCATACAAAATCTATGAAAAAAAGTCGTCATTTTTACGTAACTATTAAAAAACAAAGATCGATTTAAAAAAAGTGAGATCGTCAACGACTTCTAAGTGCTTTTAATCGTGTCTCCTGCAAATTTGGAAACAATTCGTGTAGTGGTTCTCGAGATATCATGCCCACCGACTTCGAAAACGTTATCATCTGTCGGCCGCCGTGTTTTGTTGTTGTTTTTCTGTATTTTTTGGTGATTTTTTTTAAGGCTCTCAACATATGTCGGCTAAGGTGCCCAATTATTGGCACTTTAAGGACCACTGTGTTGGTAGGAGACAAGTGTCAATAATTGGTGGGGTGCCAAAATAAGGTCACTTTATCCTACCTTTTAGTTGAAAGAATCGCGTTTCTTTTTCACCAATCGCTTACGAGAAAAAAAAATCGGAATTTGGCCATTTTTTTCAGGCCTCTAGATAGACGTAGCCCCTTAAGGAATGTTCATAATTTGATATTATTATTTCTGATCATCGTTCGTATTTCTTTTCAGATTTTAGGAACCCCCTTTCACGTTCAACCCACCCTTACCACTTGACTTTTTCCCGTTTCTGAGAGACTCAAACGAAGTCAATAAAATTTCCTCCCGTCCAGTATTAATAATATGGATAATTTCTCTTAATTTCTTCGCAGTGTGATTTTGGGATTGGTTTTACTCGTGATAGACATACCGTCGGTTATATCACCGCATACGATGGTGTTGCAACGTCCCGACATGACGTCCGGACCCAGGCAGGGTTCTCCTTTCACATTCGGCGCGGGATTGTTGCAAACGCGTTTGCGAGTCCCGACGCCACCGTCGCAGCTCGCGCTGCATACCCATGGGCTCCATTCCGACCATCCACCATCCTCCGGATCGCCATCGATGTCTGTCGACAATAATCAATCCATTGTGCATGCTTTAACGATGAAATTATTCTAAATCCACATCTGTCAAGTGCGAGAAAATACAACTGTTCCTTTAAGGCGAAGTAGAAAATCTACCACGTGACATATGAGTGCGAGAGAGATAGCTGAAATTTTCGACCAGAGATTTCCCAGGGATAAATAATATTTCGGGCAAAAGGAATTCATCAAGCTCTGCCTCAGGGAATTCTCCAGACCCCAATGCTTTTTTTCCTAAAAAATTTAACCTTCTATGAGAAAATTGGGTTGGAAAATTGTGAGGTTGTGTTGACCTTGTACATGCCCTTAAGGGGTCTTCTCACTTCAGACGCTAAAAAAAGACTATTTTCATGATTTTTTTCATAGGTTTATAGTGTAAATATTGATATAAAAGTTGTTACACTTAATAAATACACTTTCGAAATACATTTTAAAAAATGTATTTATTTAAGTCACTATTTACAGACGAAAATGGTAGTTACAAAAATCTCCTAAAAAATGGTGCGTCTGCGCTCTTGATGAAATCTCGGAGATAGATCATCCGAAATAAAATAATCAAACTTTTTCATCAATCGAAAATCAACAATTTATATATGCAAAAATAAGAAAATGGCGGACATGTTTCGAAAAAACAAAAAAAAACGTTTTTTTTCACCGTTTTTGGCGAAAATAGTAAATATCAAAATTAAAAAAAATTCTTGATATGCGCTATAGCTAGTTGTAAAGAATATGTAGTTAACATTTCATAAGGATCGGTTCAGTAGTTTCGAAGATTTTATCAACAAGCCGTCGAAAAACGTTGTTTCGAGAAAAACGTGTTTAAATTTTGTTCGGGTTACATAAATACATTTAAAAAATGTTAAATGTATTTCGAAAGTGTATTTATTAAGTGTAACAACTTTTATATCAATATATATAATACAAACCTATCAAAGAAATTCATGAAGATAGCCTTGTTTAGCGTCTAAAGTGGGACGACCTCTTGACGGGATTAATGGTCCTCCGGCATGAGGATGCCGTTCGGTAAATACTCAATGTTAATCAGTTTCGCTAGCTCCAATCATATCTGACTTAATTATTGACTGTTTTTACAGGTGAACCAGAAAATCCATTTCTGACACACACGTGAGCGAATGAAGTCTTACCAGCTGGTTCGCAATTCGCTACCCAAGTGGCCCATCCTCCAGGATCGACGGCCAAAGAGAAGAAATAAAATAGCAACGGATGGGTGTGCTCGTAGTGAAAGATCAGAGTTTCATTCCAGAGGACGTTTATGGTGCTATTGTACCACCTAGTTCCATGGATAAATAGTACGATTAAATTGGAGGGGGGTCGATCATGAGTGTGAAACGCAGTTTACGGGACGTTATTGGTGGTAGAACGGCCGCCATCTTGAAATTAAGGGTGTGATCAGTTTTTTAAATTTATCATCGTAACCGTTAGGCTGACAGAAATTTTGTAGAGACCTTTTTTGTAGTTGATATAATTATGCATAACTTTTTCTCACAACTTTTTGCGCTAACGTTAATAATAAAAAAGTTATCAACAAAAAAGATGAAAAATTAGGTGATAAAAAACTTTGAGGCAAGCTTATTAATTCATTTAAAATCTGAGAATAAAAATGCTTCTTAGATTTTTTTATAGAGAATTTTGTTATAAATAATTAGTTTTTATTCGGTTTGTTTTTATTGATTTTTCAGCGTTGTGAAGGGAGGTAATGGAAGGTGACGTCGGTATTAATAAAAATAGTTAATAATGTTATTTCGAGCAGCAGTTTCTTTTCTTATTATATTGTTAAGTTTTTCAATGATTATTTCATAATTATCAATGATCATCACTCTCAAATCTCATTCGTTTTGAACGGCCGGGTTTTTTTTTTATTTATCTCCAAAACCGTGAGGCCGGCAAAAATTTTGTAGGGAGCTTTTTTGTAGTTGATACAATTCTTTATAACTCTGATCCATACATTTTTGCGCTAATATTAATAATAAAATAGTTATAAACAAAAAAGATGAAAAATGAGACAATAAGAAACTTTGAGGCAAGATTATTAATTAATTAAAAATCTGACAATAAAAATGCTTCTTACCATTGTTATACAGCATTTGGTTATAAACAATTTGACCTATTCCATTTTTGTAGTCGCTTTGTTTTTCTTGATCCTTGTGGTTATTTAATTCTTCAATTAATAATCTTGCCTCAAAGTTACTTTGTAAATTATCATGTAAATAGATATCGAACGAGTGATATTACAATGCAAATAATAAATCCTAACTGGAGCACTGAGCTACTGATTTCATTGATTCAGAATGCCCAGTGCAGCTGATCACCATACGTACATCAGAGTAATATTGGTCCACGAGTTGAGGGTGAAAATAGGCGCGGGTGCTTTCTGCTTGTGATAAATCGTCACCTTCGGATAGGTATTTTTCACAAAATACACCCAGTTCCCGTGTTCCCCTAACGTGAGGGCGTAATAACCGGGAACACTGGGAAAGAGCAAAAGGGGTATGACGACCACCCCCTTAGCTCGAATCATGAGCCCTATTCGATCAGGATTCACGTCCGGCTCTTTTCTCCATATCGACAGTGGCAAGATCCTCGAGAATCTGTCAGTCGCCGTGTTTTCAATGTGACAACCTGAGAGCGTTAATTTCCTAAAATGCTTCCCCGTAAAAGGCTCCAAATAAATCAAATGCACATAAGAAAAAAAGTATTTTTTATCCGTGATCATAAAACGTTTGATGATCTTTATTAGGTGAACATAATTATTGGGATGTTGAATAAGATCTCGCTGTTTTTTTTCGTAAAAATCAATGCTTTATTTGAAAAAATCATTTCTACTGCTTTTCAACGTTTCAAAACTGGCGTGTCATCAACTCCTAATGCTTTTGCAACTTGGGCTACCGTCCGACATGAATCGTCATGAAGAAATGCCTCCAATTCAACACATCACGATCATTGTTTTTAAAGCGTCTAAACCAATGTCAGCATGTTGTTTCCGACAGAGCATAGTTGCCGTAAGTCTCAACATGAATTCGGTGTGCTTCAGCTGCAGATTTTTTTTTTTCAATACCGTCGTGCAGTAAAATTCGCCGCAAATACTTTTCTTTTTGCATGAAATTTGACATGTTTAAGGGGGATTCCGTTTAGACGCCCGAAAATGAATCATTTTTCATGATTTGTTTCAAAGGTGATAAAATAAGCGCATCATTTAAAAATTTTGACATTATCTTATTACGACTTCCAAGTGTTGAACTTTTTTTCTTCTTTTTTTAAACCAAACAAACGGCGGCGTTACAAGGTGTTCCTTCAGGCGTCTTTTGAAAAACTGCTCATGTTATAGCTCAAAAAGTTATTGATCGATCTGGCTGAAATTTTGGGAGGTTTCTCACTATAACATTATAGGAGGGATATACCTATAAAAATATTAAAAAGCATAACATTAAAAACTAAGTAGGCTTTGTAATCAAATTTTCGTATTTTTGAATTTTTTTCGACAATTTTTACCCCAAATACGTAATTTATTTACGCGATAACCTTAAAACTTTAGGTGTGTCCTTCCAATGATGTGATAGTGAGAAACCTCCTAAAATTTCAGCGAGATCGATTAATAACTCTTTGAGCTATAACATGAGCAGTTTTTCAAAAGACGCCTAAAGGAGTACCTTATAAGGGGGCGTCCATTAATTACGTGAGGCGTTTAGGGGGGGGGGGTCGAGCGAAATCTCACCCAATCTCACGTTGGGGAGAGGGGGGCTTCGGCAAATATCACGTAATTTTAGTAATTTTAGTAATTTTAGTAATCACATAATTTTTATCACGTAGGGAGAGTCTCCCTACTACTTTACATGGTGGAGCAAATGGTACTACAACCGCAGTTACTTCTATTACAATTTATTTTCCGTGAACGTATGCATTTTGAAAAATCTCACGTGAGATTAGGGGAGGGGGGAGGGGGTTGAGCAAAATGTCACGACATCTCACCAGGGGGAGAGGGGGGGTCGAAAAATCGCCAAAATCACCTCACGTAATTAATGGATGCCCCCTAACGCCGGCATTTTGTTTTGTTTAAAAGACAATTTTTTTGAAATACTTGAAAGTTGTAATGAAATAGTGTAAAAATTGTCAAATTACGCGATTATTTTATCACCTTTGAAAAAATTCATGAAAACTCATGAAAAAACTCATGAAAATGAAAATTCATGAAAACACCATGAAAAAAAGTTGTTTACACTTTGGCGAAATGACATACACTGAATTTCAAGCTTGCTTATAGTACGTCTTTATAGATGCATTACCATCTTAAGGGGCTATGCCAGCGTGACACTTGAAAAAAAATGATTTTTCTTTGCATTTCTCGACAGTTTGTACTTTTAAGAATATGAGATGAGATTTTTATACTTTCAAGAATATGAAATCAGATTTTTCAAATTTGCTGACATTGTAACTCGAAGAGCAATTATCCTATTGACTTGAAATTTGAACTGAGTACTCTTGAATATATTTACTCTACAATGACGTAGGATATTTTTGATTGGATAAAAATTGACGATTTGGCATTGAAAAAACCACCATTTTATGGGCAAGAAAACATACTTTTTTTCATAACTACGTCATTTTGTTAGATTTTGATATTTTTCGAAAATCCTACGTTATTTTACAGGAAATACCTTTGAGTTTAACGACATATTTTCCATTTTCGCTTTCAGCTACTTAATCGGCCGGAATTATGTCAGCAGTGGAGGAACTTTTTTTTTGCGCCTCCGAAGGCAGCGCATAAGTCGCTTGGATCTCAATATTTTTCTATGAAAAAATTATGTAATATAGGTCAAATATAGCCAAATATATTCTTAATTTTCCGAAACATTTAATTGAGTACTTTTCTTCAAAAAAATTCCCGAAAATCACCCAAATTTTCAGCGTTCACACTGGTATAGCCTCTTAAACTACACACACGCAGTTCCGGCAACGCCATCCGTTGGAAAACAGCGAGAACTTATTCAACGTCCCAATAGTTGAACTCAATTAAAATGAGATGAAAAATCAAGTGGCAACGGAATACTAACGACTGGAGCAGTCGAACGACACCCCTATGGTACGCCCGAGTTCGCTCGTATAATAATAATAAACGGGCAGAAATGCCTTGTCGGGCTCGGGATGATCCCACTGGAAGAGTGGATTCGGCGCCCCCTGGTAATATATCATGACGTGACCTCGTGGAATTTTGATGACGAACCTGCTCCATTTGCCGAGATAGAGGAGATGAGGCAAAGTCATCTTCTTCACCATTTCTATGCCTGGGAATCGACGGATCAGTTGAGTATCAAAGAGAGGATGAGATGGAAAGAATACCTGGCTCTGTTCACCTCCTTCCTCGCCCTGATAATAGAGAAGGACCTTTTCATTATCGAGCGCCCCGACCTTCAGTATGTAACGAGACTTGAGACCGTCGTCAGCCATGAACACGAATGTAATCGAGTCCGGTTGGTCGGGCTCCCAGGCTTTCAGGGAGAAGTGCAATCCCTCGGTTCGATGCTCCGGCAAAACGTACAAACGCCTACCCACACCGTGGCCCCTCACGAAAAACGTGCATTCCTCTGTTCAATAATGCAAGTGAGCTCATGACGCTGATGATATTTTCATGATTTATTTCAGTATTTTTTTAACCAAAGGCTCCCAAGAATGAAATGCCCATTCTGCTGTGACTGGAAGCCCCCATGGAAATTTATGTATGTAAAATATATGCTACGTATATATATATATATATATATATCGGTCGCATATATAGTGACGAAAAATAGAATAATACGTATATATTCAGTATATATGCACCAAATATATGACGCATATATGACCAATATATTTTCCATATATTTTTCTGACCAAAACATATATGCTACGTATAAACACTATATATGATGCATATATGAGGCATATACGACGCATATATTTTCGATATATTTTCAATTTATTTTTTGTCAGAAAAATATATCAAAAATGTATGCGTCATATATGACTCATATATGTGTCATTTATGCGTCATATATGACGCATACATTTTTGATACATATTCCTGACAAAAAAGATATGCTGTGTATAATCACTATTACAGTTAAACTTAATAAAACTCAAAACTTAAACTTGAAAAAACTTAACTTACAGTTAAAGTACGCTATTACATATAAACACTATATACAGATATGCTACGCATAGCTGTACATATGTGGCATATATGTACCATTTATGCAGTATACATGTAGTATGTACGTAGTGTGTATGCAACATATATGCTAAATATATGTGGTATATATGCAGGGTAAATGCTACATATATCATTGATATATGATACATTGATATACAGTAATACAACGCATACACATCTCATATATAAAAACGTTACGAAAATTAGAATTTGGCACGTATATGCAACATATATTTTCAATATATGGCATACATTTTACATATATTACAATTATTGATAAAATAAATTTGCAGTATATTTTTGCGTATATAAATTTCCATGGGGGAGGACAGCCTAGAAAGGTTAGGTGGGAGAATATCGTTAGGTGAAGAAAACATTCGGTGATTTTCATGTTTTTTTTTAAGGAAAGAATTCTTCACCAGTTTTGAGCCTTGCGGTATGTTTTATTATTACTTTTGGCTGTTACATGGTATTTTTGAGAATTATCAATATTTAACAGTCGCGGAGGTATGGCGCGGTCTTCTGAACTGTATTTTCAAAACTGGCGTGACGCATAGCTAAAAAACTAATCGGCCGATTATGATGAAATTCGGTATAAATCTTTCTCGCCGCATTGTATAAAACATGAACCTAAATGTTCTTGAAAATTAAAAGAAAAAGTATTTTTATATTGCAAAATGGCTTACACCAAGTCAAGTGATTTTTAGCGATTTTGTTTTGGTGGGGGATAAGCAAGAGATAAATAATATCCAAGGATGTTATTAGTCAAATCTTCAAGTAAACAAAAAAATGTATTTAAATAAATTATACAACCTGGTGACACTGGAGCCATTGTCGCGAGGCATGTTGAATTTGAGAGGCTTTGCGGCACGCAGTATACCTAACGCAAATGTGAATTTGGAAAACAATGAAAAAAAATCTATTTATTTACACGCGTACAGCTAGAGAAATACGTAGGTGATTTTGAAAATGTAATTTTTAGTGTAATTGGCAAGTCTTTAAGGCGTTACCCCCACTTGTAGCGCAAAAAGGCCTTTTTCATGAATTTTTTTAAAGAAAACCACAAAACTTTTTTAACCGATCAATATACCATCTTAAAGAACACATCTTGAAGAACTTTCAGTAATTTTTTTATTGAAAAATATTACATTGTTTAGTGGCAAATGGCCGTCAATGAAATAATGTTTTTATATACACGGTTTGCGGTGACCAACATTGCGGCGAAGTGGATCATCTGAAAAAAAAAATGCGAATGGATTTAGTCAAATATAAGTATAAACTAGTCTTTAATCGAAGGATTTTAAAAAATATTCATTTTTCACAAAATGGCTAACAGTCAAAGTTAATGGTTCGATTTTAACGAATAGAAACGGCCGTTTTTTGGCTATAAAACGGCCATTTTTTTCGAAAAAAAATCGAACGATTAAAGACTAAATTTTTATGTATTAAATAAGCCTGCAAAATTTCAAGAAGATCGGTTCACTAGTGTTCGAGTAATCTTGGTCACCGACTTCAGAAATGCCATTTTGAGAAAAACGGGTTTAAAGTTTCTCTTTCAACGATCTTTCAACGCGGATTCTTCTCTTTCAACGCTCATATCTCAGTCAATTTTGTTCGGATCGACTTGACATTTTCAGGACATATTCTCAGATACTTATACTTCAAAAAAATGCAATAAAAAGAATCGATTTTTTCAAAATCGCAAGTGGGGGTAACCCCTTAAAGTAAAAACTCAATTTCGGCAGAAAAAAGGGACGATCATTTGTTAATAACTAATGCTATAATTAACTCATGAAAAATCCCGTACGTATTTCTCTTCGGAATGTTATTTTAAAGATGTGCTCAAAATTTGGAGTGAAAACAATGAAGATTGTTAGAGTTATGCTGCGTGCCGTTTTGAAAAATTGTGTTTCGCGAAAAACGGTTGACGTTTCGCACATGGGGCAGCCACTGCCACCGCAGACCAACACGGGCCTGCGGGGTTTTGTTTTACATGTACTAAATTTTTTTTCCCCATTATTCTACATGGTTTAAAGCATTTCTTAAGCCAATTCGAAAAAAAAAATCAATTTTTAGAAAATTTTCCTTTAACCTTTCGAAAATCGATTTCATCGATTTTCAATATTTCTCACTTTTCCTTGGTTCATATTCTGCGTATGAGGGTTAATGAAAGAAAAATGTTCGTTGGTTTTTTTATGCCTTCGTCATTTTCAACGATTAATGTTACAAAAAAGAAATACCATGTAACAGCCAAAAGTATCAAAAAAACATCCCCTAAGTCTAAAAAATGGCGAACAAACCTTTCTTTAAAAAAAATCATGAACATCACTGGTTTTTTCTTCGCCTAAAGGTATCTCCCCCCTTAAGAAGGTGCAGAGAAAGGGAGCAACCTTTCGTGATCATGTCCAAAGACCGCCAATGCCAAGCAATTTGGATTCTACCTGGCATATCGCAGTCCCTGACGTCACAGAGGTCCTGTGGTACCAGAGGATCGGTCGTGTAGCACCAGGTACCGGCGATGTTTCTTGACGGATCCCGGCAATAGTTGCTCGCGTTTCTAACGCTTTGTTCCGGATACAGTGAGTCGTTGAAGTACTGAGGATTCACCGGATGAATCGGCTTCGCGAGTCTCTTCGATCTGTGAGGAGCCTCGGGCGGCTCAGTGTCCCAATTGCTGTCGACAGCCTCCATGGTAGCCTGATCAACCTCCACATTAGCTCTGGACAACTTCATGTGATTGTCCACGTTCCAGGTTCGTCCAGTTGTCTTTCTGATCGGCCAAGCGCTCGGTACAGCTTTGGCTGCATTGGCGACTCGCCGATCGTTGCCGATTTTCAGTCCTGCCTCAGGACCGCAATGGAATGTGACATTGGCTTGAGGCCTTAGGCCACTCTTGAGGGCGAAAAAATAGGCTTCCTGGGGATCTTTTTCAGAAAAACTACAAAATAAATGGCGATTACAAAAAATGGTGTTTATCATACATATCAGTGACTGTATACAATAATTTTTTGGTGCGATTAATTTCAAGATGGCGGCTGTGCAGCGTTTATCTCAAAACTGCATTTTTTAAGTTGGCCGGAAACATAACTCAGACAATTTTCAACCGATTCCTTTGAAATGTTGAATATGTCTTGAAAAATACATTGTCTATGGAAGTACGTAGGATTTTTTTTATATTGCATAGTTCATTTGTTACTAACAATTATCTGACGATTTTTTAGGAAAATTTTTCACTTTCCAAAAATTTGCATCAGATCATTGTTAATAACAAATGAACTATGCAATATAAAAAAAATCCTACGAACGTCCATAGACAATGTATTTTTCAAGATATATTCAACATTTCACATGAATCGGTTGAAAATTCTCTGAGTTATGTTTTCTGCCAACTTAAAAAATGCAGTTTTGAAATAAACGCTGCACAGCCGCCATTTTGAAATTAATCGCTTCAAAAAAATTATTGTATACGGTCACTGATATGTATGATAAACACCCTTTTTTGTAATGTCGATTTATTTTGTAGTTATTCTAAAAAAAAATTCCCAAAAAGCCTATTTTTTCGGCCTCTAGAGTGGCCTAACCCCTTGATGCGTGGGTGAGTGTTTGGTCCACTTTGCATACTTTACCGGCATTCGAAGCACTCGGTGATGTAGTCTCGGTACTTTTCGTTCTCTCACCGCTCGGAGTTCTACCCAGACTGGCTTGCCGTTTTATACTTGGAGTCGGAGAAGTGGATTGGTTGGCGGTGCCGATTTTTTGGTCCTTTGTTCGTTCATAGTCATAGGCACTCATCCACTCGGCACACGTACGTCCCGAACGGCTCACGGAGAGTGTACCGACGTAATCGTTTCCGGTACCGGCTGTTCGGCATTCTGCAAATCATTTTGGGCCTCCATCAGCCAATCAAGATTGTAGTTTGCATCGCGATGATGTTCAGCTACGTTGGTCCATTTTGATCGAAGGTAGATAAGATGTTTTATTTCTAGATAAGTATGTTTTTTTGACTGTGAGAAAGTGTCAATGATAAAGCTGGGGGGTTGAATAGTTGTTTGATTCGAATTCCAGTTATTTGATTATTGAAGATTGTTTTCCTTTTTTCAGAAAGGCGCTATTTTGACTCACCTGACGATCTGCAGCCTCTTATTGGACAATATTGTTTCGACACTGTCAAACTATTTTCCAACGATATCGAGTAACAATAGGGGCCCTTCGGATCACGACGCGGATTTCTGCATTTATTTATAGCCTTGACAGCTGTCCCGTCGACGAACAAATCGTTCTTCTTATCGTCGTCCGGAATCTGGGAGTCGAGATTGCAAATTTCACGATCGATTCTTTCCGGTCGGTAGAAATATTGAGAAATTTCATACATCCGGGGAAATCCAAGGGGCACAGGGCATTTCGTTGAGGCTCGTCCACTGCGAACCCTCGTAATTGTAGTCCTGTGGATTGGTGATGCAATTCGGTGGCGAGGGATATTCGACGGGACTCGATTCGGGATCGCAAAAAAATGTCCACATCGCAATGTTGTTGCGGCTACCAACGCTGAACCATCTCAACGTACCGAACAAATTGTTCTTCAGATACATGATTTCTTCGTTACCGTAGATACGCTCGGAAAACAATCGCAAATGAGGTCCGAAGATACTGAAATAACGGTAGGTGAGTTTTTTTTCTTCTTAAGGGGTCTACTCACTTGAGACGCTAAAAAAGGCTATTTTCATGTATTTTCGATAGATTTACATTATAGATATTGATATAAAAGTTGTTACGCTTAATAAATACATTTAATTTTTTTAAATTTAAGTCACTAATTATCGACGAAAATGGTAATTAAAAAAATGTCCTAAAAAGTTGTAGGTCTGCGCTGTCGATGAAATCTCGGATGGATCATCCGAAACAAAAAGATCAAACGGTTTTAGATTCAGTATGTTGACGGCAATAGTGCATATCATACGATTTTTGGTACATGCAAAAATAACAAAATGGCGGACATTTTTCGAAAAAAAACGTTTTTTTCACCGTTTTTGGAAAAAATAGTAAATATCAGAATTAAAAAAAAAATCTTTGAATGCGCTATAGCTATAGTTGTAAAGAATATGTGGTTAAAATTTCATAAGGATCGGTTCAGTAGTTCCGAAGATTTTATCAACAAGCCGTCGAAAAACGTTGTTTCGAGAAAAACGCGTTTTAAGTTTGTTTGGGTTACATAAATACATACCATTTAAAAAAAATGTATTTCGAAAGTGTTTTTATTAAGTGTAACAACTTTTATATCAATTTTTTAGCGTCTAAAGTGAGAAGACCCCTTAATTGCTGATCGAGAAAATTTCATTTGTCTATTTGTCGTAGAAGAATATACTATCTTTTGGTAGCCATTGAAAAAATAATCTATTTTGGTATCCAGTTAGGTCGACCTGACAACATCGACAACCTGACAGTGAAGTGTTCCCATTTCCAAAAATCGAGGAGGTCCTTGCCAGGCACGTCTTTCAGATGTGTCGACGATTTTTCGCTCTGCTGATGAATCACGGTCACCGTATCGGCATCTCCAATTGTGATCTGCCATAAATGCAAGCGAGAATATCGATATTTGGCATCATCAAAATGGAATAATAGCGATGATAATCAAGACCTACGGTGAAGTGAGGAAAACGTGATCCAGGACTTTGATACAATTGTAGGGTGATATCTTTGCTGGCTCGAACACTAAAACGAACATCGTAAGTCGTATTGCTCGGTTGAAGAGGCCAGACCCGAAGGTAATCCAAACCAAAGCTCGTGTGGACTTCGCACGCTGACCATGAGTTACGGAACGTCAATTTAAAAATACGTAATCCAACATTGGTATCAATTAGTTGTGAACAAAAGATGAACCGGAGTAAATGAATGAATGAGAGTGAAGATTCGGTCCGGACCGACACTTGGATGGGTGACTGCTCGGAGGTGCACTGCCTTGCGCACCGACTACTAGGCGGTCTTTCAGGAACTCGAAATAGGGAAATGACAAATGGGGAGTAAAACACCCACGACACAACATTTTTTTAAAGAATAATTAAGGGGTTAAGCCACAGTAACGGGTATAAAATCATGTGCGAATTTAACAATTTTTTTCGTATGAAAAAGTGATTCACTCGTAAAATTAATTACACATCTATTTGGTATGAATATCAAGCTGTTAAAAAATATATTAATTTTTTTTCCATGTACAAAATGGCCGACTACTAATATTTTATTTTGTTATCTTTTTTAGGCGCTCCGCGGCCTGACATTTAGCATCCACAATTTTTTACCTAGAACAAAAAACAAAAATTCTCGTCAATCGACGTTAGAATACCTAGACAAGTACGTACGGAATTAAAAAAAATTGTTTTATTCAAAAGTTTTAGGTATTTGAACTTAAGAAATGAATTTTCAGTGGAAAACTTCGTTATAACTGCTCATAAAATGAAAAGTTTTCGATTAATCAGAAATTTCGTACGTACTTCTCTGCGAAATGCAATTAGGAACATAACTTTTAAATTTTAAGTAAATCGAGTGAAAATTGTTGAAGTCATTTGTCACGCAAATTGGAAAAAAGTTGTTTCGAGAAGTTTCGAGTAGTCGGCCATTTTGTACATCGAAAAAAAAAGTACATTTTCTAACAGCTTGATATTCATACTGAAGATGTGTAATTAATTTTATGAGTGAATAATTTTTTCATACGAAAAAAATTGTTCAATTGGCACATGATTTTGTACCCGTTACTGTGGCCTAACCCCTTAAATCGACGTACTTTCCTGACAAAATTCCGTGCTCCACAAAACGCCCGTTCCCATTAGACCATAATGAAGAAAACTATCCGGATAAAGACTCGATATGGTATTTTTCTTTCTGTACTCGTCGAGGAACAAGGGTTTCCCGGATCCGTACAAACCAACCGAGACAAAGCCTCCGCCCCAGTTGACCCAAAATCCGGTCCATTTTGAGCCGAGAATTACCTTCGGCGTATTCTCCAAGTCTTGCTCGTCCTGAGAAAAAATCAAACGTCAAAAATCGATTGAACCGTGGGACAAAGTGGCGTTTTGTATTTTGGAAGGACAGACATCTGCTGTCGGATACACTTGGCCGCTTCCTGCGTTCGAAATGACTATTTCAATTCCGGCTCGCCAGTCCTGGGCGATTCTTTTTGCTGATGTCGGTACCGGCACGAGGCTCAACAGGAGCCTTGCTTCAGCCTGTTAGTTAGACAGGATTTTGGAGCATATTGCGAATATTTCGATACTGTCGGGATAATAATACATCGAGAGCCAATGGGGAAAGAAAAATGTACTTTTTGCTCGTCGGCAGGGTTCCACAATTTCACCCAGAACGTCACGTTGCCAAAAGTCTCGTTGAACGCAGTCAAGGTCGAGTAAACCGAGGCATTGCGCACGTAGACCAGACAATCTACGAAAAAAAAGAAAAGTTCACGATTATTTTGCTGATGATTTATGATTTATGTTTTTAAAAATTATTTTTTGATTATTTTTGATTTATGGTTTTTTAAAATGATTTCCTGATGATGTCGGATTTTTTGAATGATTTTTTATTTATGATTTATGATTTTTGATTTTTAATGTATGATTTTTTATTTATGATTTATGATTTTTGATTTTTGATTTTTGATTTTCGATTTATGATTCTTGGTTTACGATTTGCCTTATCATTAGTTCAAAAAAATTAAGTAGCTGATAAAGGGACATTAATTGTAAGAGACCCTTGTCGTCACAGAATGGAACATCGCAGTACTCTTTCTCCACCGTCTCGAAATTTTCGTCCTCGACGTAGCACCAGGGACCACCGGTATCGTCGTTCGGATTGCGACAAAACTTTCCTGCCTTGTTTCGTGAGGAGTCCGGAAACTTTGGGTTGGAAAATTTTTCCGTCTGACGAAACATGGAAAGAAGTTAAAATTTCGATAAAAATGTATTTTTGTTCTCGGTATTATGATCATACTTTGCCCTCGGGGAGCTTGTGCCGCGAGTCCCATGATTTGCATTTTTTCCCTGCCATACTGATCTTCTTCGAGCCACCGTACTCGGCACCGGTGCCGGAAATTCGGCATTCTAATGAATTACCACAAATTATGTTTGTTATACAAATAGTGAATGTTGCAAAAAATATTTTGTTGTCGATCGTTGACGAAAAAAAATGAGTTATCGATGAAATTCTGAAAAAAGTAAAGTTAAATGACAGTGCAGGGCGTGTCAAATTTCGAATAATTATTTGATTGTAAATAAGAAAGTCCACTTGTTTATTTATACATCCAGGAAATTCCATGTGATTTAATTGATTGATTTACCTCCATAATTACAAAGCGGAATTCCACACTCGTCGTCTATCAATGTTGGCTCCATTGTGTAGCACCAAGGACCTTTCGGATCCCTCGTAGGATTTCTGCAGTAATTCTTGGCCGTCCTCATCGATCTTTCGGGAAAATCAGCATCCTTTATCTCCGTGCTGATCTGGAATGGAATTTAAGTTGGAGAACCTTGGAGGGCCGAACAACGCTTGCCAAAGGGCATGAATTTCATACAGGGATGTTATTTTCGATAATCGTCCATATTGAGTCACAATCATCAAGGCTGATCTTTTTCTAATGATCCTTCGTACGTCCTTTAGGTTCTTACAATTACATCCTTTTCTCCTTTGTTCTCACTTGTCACGTCACTATTTACCGTCCATCTTCGAGTCAAAATTGACAACAAAAAACTTCTACTCGTTGGAAAGTACAGGATAAATCTTAGAATATGGTGTGGATTTAAGGAGTCTTCTTACTTTTGACGCCAAAAAATCATATTCTTATGAATTTTTTGATAGGTTTATATTATAGATATTGATATAAAAGTTGTTTCACTTAATAAATACGCTTTCGAAATACATTTAAAAAAAATTTATTCAAGTCACTATTTATAGACGAAAATGGTAGAAAAAAATTGTAGGTCTGTGCTGTTGATGAAATCTCGGAGATGGATCATCCGAAACAAAAGAATCAAACGGTTTTAGATTCAGTAAATCACACAGATTCATAAAAAATCACACAGATTCATAAAAAATCACAAAATGGCGGACATTTTTCGAAAAAAAAAAAAAACGTATTTTTTCACCGTTTTTGGCAAAAAAATAGTAAATTTCAAAATTAAAAAAATCCTTAAAATGCGCTATCGCTATAGCTGTAAAGAATATGTGGTTAACATTTTATAAGGATCGGTTCAGTAGTTTCGACGATTTTATCACCAAGCCGTCGAATAACGTTGTTTCGAGAAAAACGTGTTTAAGGGGCTATACCAGTGTGACACTTTCAAAAAATCGATTTTTTTTTGCCTTTTTGACAGTTCATACTTTCAAGAATATCATTATTATTTATATAATTTATAGCAACATCATTTTATCTTGCAAACATTTATAATTAAATCTTTAAACGCGTTCTTCTCGAAACGAGATTTTTCAAATTTGCGGACATTGTAACTCAAAGAGCAATTCCAATTGACTTGGAATTTGAACTGAGTACTCTTAAATATATTTACTCTACAATGACGTAGGATATTTTTGATTGGATGAAAATTGACGATTTGGCATTGAAAAAAAACGACCATTTTATAGGCAAGAAAACAGACTTTTTTTTCATAACTACGCCATTTTGTGAGATTTTGATATTTTTCGAAAATCCTACGTCATTGTACAGGAAATACCTTCCAGTTTAACGACATTTTTTCTTTTTCGGTTTCAGCTACTCAATCGGCCGGAATCATGTCAGCAGTGGAGGAACTTTTTTTTAGCGCCTCCGAAGGCAGCGCATACGTCGCTTGGATCTCAATATTTTTCTATGAAAAAATTATGTAATATAGATCAAATATAGCCAAATATATTCTTAATTTTCCGAAACATTTAATTGAGTACTTTTCGTCCAAAAAATTCCCGAAAATCACCCCAATTTTCAGCGTTCACACTGGTATAGCCCCTTAATGTTTGTTTGGGTTACATAAATACATATACATTTTTTAAATGTATTTCGAAAGTATATTTATCATGTGAAACAACTATTATATCAATATCTATAATATAAACCTATTAAAAAAAATTCATGAAAATATACTTTTTAGCGCCTAAAGTGAGAAGACCCCTTAAGATGGAATTCTCCTCGAGGGACGAATCGCGGACCTTGTGCAGAGGATCTTCCGCGTGCCAAGATTGGCAGCGTATACCACCCGCGGTAGTTCCCTTCCGGCCTTCATATTCCGTGCCAAAATGCGTGAGCTTGCATTCCGTCAAATCGGTCCTAGTAGCATTGTGGGCTACGAGGATAATTCAGTCTCCAAATCAAATGCCAAAATCAGATTTTCAAATATTTTTCGTACAATAATGAAAACATACTTTTTTTCGCACTCGTGCAATTTACGAAGAGATTTACCGCATACACCGCAATGTATATGAAAAATAATTGGTATTTGCACATGGTTTGGGTTTAGTTAGAAAAACGTCACGAGTCGATCTATGTAGCATCAAAACGTGTTGGTTAGTTATTAAAAAAATGTTCGTGTGGGTGTGTATAAATATTAGCATAGCATGAAGTTGGCCATTACTCGATAAAAAACAAATGCTTCGATTGTAAGCTTCAAAAGCTGCATTTGGGTTTGTTTGGGTTGCAGCTTTGTCAAAGAAAGTTTGGGCAAAACAAAAATTGTTTGCAAGCCGCTGGTTGTCGACATGGTAGAGTTTCGGATTAATAACTTCAGTCACTTGGCAATTATTTATCATCGAAAGAAAAAAATTAAACTTTGATGACGCGAATATCCAGCCAAAGTTTATTTGTTCTCCAAAGAGCCGAATGCTCTCTCATCTTTTCTGGAAGAGTTTCTCTTGTCCTTTCTAGTGAAAAAAAGTACTGATCTTTTTTTTCGTGCGCGTGTATTTATTATTCGCAAAATATAAGCAATAAAAATTCTCACAAGCTCGGCGGTCTTCGGCGGGCACAAAAAAAGTTCAATAAAAAATTACAAAAATCATCGTATTAAATCGTAGCAAAATGGCAGAAAAATCTGCCTCTCTCTCTCTCTCGATCTTGTCTCTGGGTTTGAGAGAATTCCGTGGGAAAAGTGTGCGAGTAATTGGCAATAAAATGACTAGCTAATGTCATTTGCGTTTTGGATCATTTGTTGCTCCTGTTGCTGATGCTGATTACGCTGAAACTCGAGGGCCAACAATTTTTGTCTCTTCTCCTCCATCAGGTGTTCCCGATGCTTGTGAATGTAGTCCTGCACGTTTGGCAATCCCACGATCACGCATGCCGCTAAGCCCGAGCGATGCAATCCTATATCGGTAGCTTCGTACCTGAAAAAAAAAAACAAAAAAATTATTTTAAATAAACGGCCCTCGTATTCCTTTTTTCGTCTGCACAAAAAACGATTTGGAATTTCGACGATCGTGTAAAGCTGACGGTAAGGTCGGTAAAAAAAGGTTGGACTGTAAAGTCGTAAAAAAATGGACGGGGAAATCGGAAACAAGAATTGTACCGTAAAATCGTTTAAGGAGTGTTATATACAGTTAAAATTTTCGAAAAATCGATTTTTTTCTATTTTTTCCCCGTAATGTACATATATTTAAGTAAACACAGAACATTTCTTGTCAACCCGGCGAATATTCTCGAAGTTGCACGCACATTTGTAATGACGTGTTTACTATATGTTGAAGTGCTTTTGAAACTTTGAACGCGTTTTTATCAAAACTGTGTTTTTAACATTTTAGCAAGACTGCTCCGAAACGGCTGAACCGATCAGTCTCAAATTTTAACACAATCTTTTCAAGTATATTTTTTAGTAATTAATCGAAGGTTTTTTTCACCGATAAATATTTTCCATTTTATAACCAATTTAAGGCCTAAATTTTTGTCAAAAATCGATTTTTTTTAGAAGCCACCATTTTGTCAAAAATTATTATTTTTCTTATTCCTTCGATCAATTACAAGATAATCCATTATATTAACGAAATATTTTTTTTTTTTTTTTCATTTTAGATGATCCAGTCCAGAGATATCGTGCTCACCGCAAGACGCCTTTTTTGGAGGTGCTCCCGGAGATCAGCTATAGCAGCTTTCAAAATAATTATTTTTACAAATAAAAAATGTTAAAATGCAGTTAAAAGTTACCATAATATGTGTACAAATTTTTACGTTAATAGATTTAAAGGTCTTCTCAAGATAAAATCTTGAAAAATCGATCTTTTTAGGCCTCCTGACTGTATAGAACCTTGAAGAAAGTGACTAAAACCTTCAAAAAAAGATTCGACTGTAGAAAAGTTGACAATTTAAAAAAAATGAGTGAATATTTCGTCAAGAGACTCGATACTCAACTTCAAATATCGCAAGGTTTTTTACTAACTCGTTACTTTCTATACTGCTGGTTTTTATTTTTTTACATAGTGTCTCGTGTTTTGATTGTCAAAGTTTCGTTAAAATTGTGATTCGACCATGAAAAAATGTTCGTAGAGAAACCAAGGAACGAAGTTACGTGTGGAATAGCAATAATGAATTTCTAATGAAAGTTCAACCATTCGTTGGTCTTCTCGTCGTAGCACTCGACGTGGAACATCGTGTTGACGCCGTTGAAGCCTCCGATCGCGAAAATCATGTCGTCGATGACTTCTATCGCGAAATTGCTGCGAGGATTGTACATGTCCGGTATCGGGGTCCAGGTATTGGTCACGGGATTGTATTTTTCACAGGTGTACATTCTCGAGATGCCGTTGTAACCACCTGATCGTGCGACCGATTAAAAAAATCGTAATCGATCCAACGAGCCGAGTGCGAAAAATGGATTGATCGACCATTTTTTTTTGAGCTCATCGGCCCTTGGCAGATTCGTTACCTCTTAGCCGTTTAATTTTTAACCATTTCTTAACACACTTATATTTGGTCACGGCTTTGGCATCCTCCTGCCCTTAAGGTAGAACGAGAACGCGCTCTTGATTTTAACAGATTTTGTTCAAATTTTCACCAGACATTGTTCATGTCATTATGCATGTTTAAGTGAAATTCCAGAACAGTCGACTATTTAGATTGCGAGATGACGGGTTTTAAAATTGCAACTTTTAAGGCAGTAGTCTGGTCTATAAATTTGACATAATCGATTTTTTTTCTTTTTATAATTCCTTAGACTTTTCTTAATACGGTCGTGAAAATCGTTTATTGATATTTCAAAAATTAGGAGAGTAATAGAAATTATAAGCAAGCCACGTATCAAAACTTTGAACGCGTTTATCTCCGAACTGTGTTTTTCAAATCGGCGCCCACGATATCTCGATAACTAATTGACCAATCGAGCTCAAATTTAGCACATACCTTCGGTAACCTCTTTCTGACGACTGGTAGCAGAATTGAGTCGAACAATAATTTTGCCCACATTTTATAACTCGTCGAATACCCGAAAATGTATGAAATATCGTTAATCAAAGTTTAACAGGCCGCCATTTCGTAACAAAATTTTTTTAAGTACTCATGCTACCAGTGCTCAGAATACTCATACAGATTGAGAATATATATATATTTTTTTTCAGATGCATACATCACCCAGAGTGAGCGCCGATTGAAGCGGTTTTCGGCGGAATATGTTGTAAAAAAATTTAAAAAACTACGTGAAGATATTTAAAATAATTTTTTTTAAATGTAGATACATTCTCAAAGGAATAATAAATACATATGTAAAATCTCATCAAGACAACTTCAACGGTTTAAAAGTTATTCCAACCCAAAAATGACGTCAAAAATCTCGCTCTAGACCAGACTACTGCCTTAACAATGCAGGGTCTGCATTCAAATTTAAACAGAATAATTTTCCGCAAAAAATATTTGTCCCTTACAATAAGAAGACACATGTCAATACCGCATCGTTCCATGTATCCAATGACGTAAGTTTGCACGGCATATTCAAAATAATACTGCAACACCAATTTTTATTTGTAAGTAGTTTTTAATCGAACAAAGTTTTTAGTTAGTTATGAAGTAACCAACACTTTTGTTTGTTAATGAAGATAACATAAACAATATAAAATATTAATATTTTTAAGGCAAATCTTTTTTTGTGATGAAAGTTTTTAACTTTAGGAACACGATAATTTTTTCTCTCTCGAAATATTGAACAATACTGTTCTGCAGTGTTTCCATATGTCTTCTTATTATAGGGGACACCTTTTTTACGGAGACTTATTCTGTATTTACTGAATTTTTTTAGCAATACTGAATAGTAATGGAAATCCAAACTTTTTTCACTCTTGCCGTAACTAGTTTACTATCGAAAGTTTTTTTTCTTCAAAATGTATAAACACAATAGAATGGTACGACGAATTATGTGACCTTACTTTCAGCCAATGCACACCCTGCAGTGTTAAAAGTTACAATTTTGAAACCTATTATTTCCCAATCTAAATAGACGACTGTTCTGAAATTTCACTCAAACATGCGAAATGATATGAACAATGTCTGGTTAAAATTTGATTAAAATCTACACAAATCAAGAGTGCGCGCTCGTTCTACCTTAACAACCCTTCGGTCGGTTTTTATGAAAAAATCCGGAATACACTTTAATTATTTATTAATATGTCTGCATAATTAAAATTCGGAAAGTATAAAATTGAATTGTTGTAAAAAATTATTGAGAACTTTCAGTTTTAGGAAAATGAGCATTCTATATTAAATTCGTCCGGGTCAAAATGATCCAGTGTGTCAAGAAAGGGTTGAGACCGCGAAAATTACCGATAACGTATACGCAGCCGTGGTAAGCTATGCAGGAGTGTCCACTTCTTCGCGTCCTCATTGGTGCGATCCTTGACCATCGATTGAGCTCGGGATCGTACACCTCGGCGGAGCTCAAGCACTCTTGTCCGTTGAAACCACCAGTGATGTAGACCTTTCCTAAATTTGCGCCGCAAAAAACCACGGCATTTTTTCAATTTTCTTCTCAAAAACAAAAAAAACGCATATTTGTTTTTATAGAATTTATTATTAATAAAAAAAATGTGATCCTATCGTCGTCAATTTTTTCCGCACTGGTCGATTGACTTTTTCCATTTCTCGAGAGTCCCCGCTGTATTTGCACGAGGGCACAGGGAAACTGAGAAAAACCTGTGCCGATAAAGGCGGTTATATTTTACGGAGTCTGTTTGAGTTACCATCGAAAGCTGGGTGCAAATTTCACTCGGCAGCAGGCGCGCAAGCCTATGGGCGACTGGGCGGTCACCCATCCGAGTGTTGGTCCATGCCTGCTCGAGATCGGAAATTCGTCAAGGACCAAAACTGACACTTACCACTCAAAGTAGTCGCGGAAGCGTCCGATCTCTGAACAGTCATCGGTGCTATCAGGGACCACTGATTCGTACGAAAATTGTAACGTTCGGCTGTCTTTTGACGAAAATGACCGTCGTAGCCACCGATCGCGTAGAGAACGTCGTCGACGACTGCCGCGCTCACGTAACACCTTCGTTAGTTGATGAACAGTTGAAAATTAATATTGCTTGAAAGAGATCGAAAAGAGACTTTTGGGATATTTGTTAGGTTTCTAACGTTATCGACGATTTGTAAGATATATAAGATAATGGGTGTTTTTTTAAATGAAGCATATGTAAGGTAAAGTATATGAAGTATATTGAATCTTGAAATTGATCGAATTTTCAAAATTAAGATTGCTATTTTTTAAATAGTATCATAAAATTGGTAGAAAATTTAAATTAATAATAATTGTCGAGGTTCTTAGTGATAGTTCATCGCAAGATTTTTATGGAAAAAAGGGTGGCTGGATTCGATCGAGGCGAAACATTAAAAAATGACATACGTATTAATGAATGCCTAAAGTGTAATCGACGAAAGTATTCAATCATTTAGTTTTTTTACTGCTGATGATTTATTAAATTTTTTTTCTTCATTTTTCCGTAATTCCCATTATTATTTAATTCAATTAATTTGTTTATTTAATTACATAAAAGTATTTAATATTTTCTTTAATTTAAGGGGAGGGTAGGGGTTTCAGCGTGAAAAAACAACACTTTCTTGCGATTTTTTTTTTCATCTATATGGATAGAGTAAATTTATTGAAACCTTTTGTACATTGTTAAGTGTCGTTTCAAGAACATTCCGTGAAATTTTTACGCGAAAATATCCACAAACAAGCCGGTGCCGCGTTTTTCTCGAAACCACTTTTTCAAAGTCCGTGTTCACTGTCATTCGAAAACTACATGACCGATTTATTTCGAACTTGGTACACACTTTCTACGTATAAAATACCTCCCCCCAACGGTTAGTTTGAGATTTTTTTTTACATTGAGGGGGTTTTCCACTCCCGAAATGGCGGAATTTTTCGTGAAAAATAGCACTTTTCACTTTACATGACCACCAAAAATTTAGAAATGAAAAAAAAAATTATCAAAGACCGTTGGGGGGAGGATTTGATGATACTTTGACTAAATTTTAATGGTACTTGATTTCAGATAATTTCTAGCTGGGATACAGTGAACACCGCAAATCGTGTTTTTCCAAAGGCGTTCTTGGAAAAGCTTTGTCACCGGCTTGTTTGTGGATATTTTCGCGTACAAATTTCACGAAATGTTCTTGAAATGACACTTGATAATGTCCAAAAGGTTTCAATAAATTTGCTCTATCCATATAGATGAAAAAAAAAACTCGCAAAAAAGGTTTTTTTTCACGCTGAAACTCCTACTCTCCCCTTAAGTGAATGATATTATTCAATACATTTTGTTTATTCCATTAAATGAAATTAATTAATTTTTTTTATTCATTTAAATGGAATTATTTAATTTTGTATTTTCAATAAAAATTAAATAAAAAATTTGAAGGACCTTCTCGCATTCATCGGAGCCACTTCGCGCCATTCTTTCGTAACGGCGTTGAAGCATCGGCAGCTGCTGAAATAATCGCGGCCATTGAAGCCACCGACCATGTAAATGCTAAATCCGATGGAAGCGAGACCGTGATAAGCTCGCGGCCCTGAAGGATCCTCCTCCCGTACCTGTTCAATATTGAATTTATTTTTACACACCGACCAATGGGCTTAGAGAAAAAATCGGCCATAAAATCGGAAGGTCTGTAGATTTGTCTTTTTCAAAATTTATTTTCCAATGATTTCAGGAGCAAGAAATTGCTAGATTGTGGGTTTCTCGATTTTACCTGTACCCAACGATCGGCTCGAGTATCGTAAGTCTCCATGTAACTGGTGGCGGCATTGCCGATCCAGCCGCAAATGGCAAAGAGAATTTCATGGGGCACCCGTGGCCTCGCGATTTCGGGGGTCGGTACTTCGCCCGGTTTCTGCGTTATCATCTCGAGGTCGTAGAGAAACTTGAGGGTCTCTATGATGATGGGCCGACAGGCCTCGTTGCCGGTCACGTAGGGATGATCCTTGACTTTTTCCAAAAAAAATTCCGTATCCAAAAGTCCGAGACGAATGTTCTTCAACAGGTCGACTATGTGAGACCTTCGCCTCGTTGGATCGTGATTTATCCACTTGAGCACCAATTCCCAGACGACTTCCTCGCTGTTGACGTTCAAGTCGTCCGCCCCGACGAGGCTTCTCAGCTCTTCGATCGGCAAATTAAGGAGGTCCTCGCTTCTCTGGGCTACCTTGGGGAGCAGGAGACAACAGTCTTCGTTTCTCTTTGTTCTGTACGATTTTTTTCTGAACTTTCGCGAACATTTTTACGTTCATCATAGGGGTCTAGAATGTTTTTTTTTAAATGGCAGCTGGAAAAATATCTGGCTATGTGGGTGTAGGCATTTTTTTTGTACACGCATAACCTTTGGTTTTTGAGATACGGGGCTGAATTTTTTACGGCCATCGTATATCGCAGGGAGTATGTTCTAAATTAATTTATCTAAAGTTGGCGGCACGCTTCAGATTTTGGAGGAGTTTTTAGTTTTACAAAAATGTTTTTGAGCGTCCAAACTTTCACAATTTTTTATGGCTGGACCGTATCGTACGAGGTATTTTGGGATTAAATTTTGTGATAATGGGTGGGAGGATTTAGACATTAAGGGCGTTGAAATATCCTCAAGTATGATTCTCATGCTGCAACTATTGTAAAATATTTGATGTTGGGAAACTCGAAATCGAGTGTTGCGTAGAAATTTTTTTATTGTATTTTTGGAAAATAGGTGGACATTTTTACATTTTCAACGGACCAAGAGTTTTTAGAAAAAAAGTTCTTTCCATTCTGCATACATATTTATATTTTACGGTAATTACAGTCAGCTTTAGATGTTCACGAAAAATTCAAGTTAGATCGTGACACGATACATTTTTTAGTTGGATTTTGCGAAAATTGGTAGACTGCTTTTAATTCTAAGGCACTATGAATTTGCAGAAAATATTTTTTTTCTTCCGCTTACCGTAACATTTTTATACTCTACGGTAATTACAATCAATTTTAGATGTTCAGTAACAAATTCAAACTAGCGATTAAATCGAAACGATTTTTTTTTTTCGACAGACTTTGAGTTTTCAGAAAACTATTCTGAATGTTAAGGTTCAGGTGTTCAGGTAGATTTTCATACGGCAGCTATCCAAAAATCTGACACCGGGAAACTTTTTTGTACCGAAATCGAGTGTTGTACTGAAATATTTTTATAGTATTTTGCGATACTAGGTAGACTATTCGAAATTCTGAGACACTATTAGTTTTCAGAAAAAAAATTATTTTCATTCTGTTTACCGTAACATATTTCTATTTTCATATATTGATGACTCATATTGATTTTATATATTGATAATAATTTTATACAGGTCAGTATCGCTGATACAAATCTAAATATCTCGCCAAATATCTTCCAAAATATTTGGTAGTGATCCGAAATATTTAGATTTGTGTTTCATTTTAATAGGTGACCTTGAATGACCTTGAACGACTTTGACCCCTAATGTTTTTTATGCGGCTTGAAGTGCTCCACAAGATGGTTGAAAAAATGTACCATTCTATTTAAAAAAGTGGAGGTGACCTTCACTGTGCGTTAGCGTCTCGACCGAAAAAAAATTGGTCGCATTTGATGGCCCCCTTCACGCCGTACAACTTTTGTCTGGAACATTTATTTGTGACGTCGACAATTACCGAGTTATTTCGGGTGGCAGAGATAAGAGGGAAACCCTGTCTGGGTTCAACCCAAACAAACTCAAAATTACGGAGTTTTTCTTTGCTTTCTCTCCCGATCAATGAGTTTGTGTGGGTTTGGGTGTCAACAAACTCATTTTTGAGTTTGTTTAGGTGCATACAAACTGATTTTTCGGAAAAGTCACGTATCAAAAGAAATACCATTGACTGGAGTTAATATCTGTAATTGATTGGGTAGTTCTTTAGGTAAGTGACTTTTCCGAAAAATGAATTTGTTTGGGTTTGTTTGGGTTCAACCAAAAGACACCCAAACAAACTCATTTTTCGGAAGTCACTCACCTGAAGAATTGCCCAATCAATTGCAGATATTAAAAAAAATTAAAACTAGCGTGTGACAGCATATGCCGAGATCAAATTTTGATTACATCTCAATCATTTTTTTTTCGACGGACTTTGCATTTTCAGCAAATCATTTTTTATAATTTTAATTTCTCAAAATCAACAGTGGTGGGATTTCGACAATAATTTTTAAATCGACTGAATGCCAATTCGATTTTCTGTTTAAACGAAAATATCTTATCGATGAATCATTATTGTACGCACCAGTACAAAGTGCCTCATGACGTACTGATAGGCATCCTGCTCAAGACCGCGACAAAAGTGTTCCCTCGCGAATCTCAGCACCCTTATGCATATCTCGGGCGACAAATTCTTTCGGAGATATTCCCGGCAAAGCTCGAGTACTCCCGTTACGCTCAGATAGTCCGCGGTCACGAGCAATTGGCAGACGTTGCTGGGATTAACGTCGAGGGAACGTAGATAGGCGTACTCGAGGAGATGATTCATCATTTGGCTGCTGACACCTGGCAAGAGGATGTCCGTGCGCTCGCGCGAGTGCAACGTCGTCGTGAACAGAGTCCTTCGATTAGAAAAAAAAAAAAAACAAAAAACGTCAAGCATTTCGTGTTGCGTTGATCCAAGAAATGTTCGGAGATTGAACAATTGTACAGCGAACATAATCTATTTTTCGATTGGTAAAAAAAAGAGGTAAAAAATCGAGAAAATCACGAGAAGATATTTACTCGGGAATATCATAGGTACCTGAAGTAATTGCTGCAAGCCGACAATATTGCCCGATGAATGGGAAAGACGCCGCCATCCTCGAGCCGAAGAACCGCGTCGCAAAGTACATTGTTCTGTCGGAGATCGTACAACGATTGCATAGCTTGGGTGCTCATGCATCTTCCGCCATTTGAGGCAATGAGACGCTTAGCGTTCGAGCCATTTCCGTCAACAATGAGAACATTATTGTTCGCATCATTCGTGCCACTTGGGTTACCGTTGTTGCTCTCATTCAGGTCCACCTCCATATCAGGAGCGAGCACCGGAGAATCAAACGAGCCCCTCCAGACTTTTTTTTAAATTCAGAATTGTTCGAGAAATCCTGGATTTTATCGGAAAACAAATTTCGTCCTTCGTGAGCTGAAACGTGTCGGAAATGTGAAACGATGAGTCTGAATGAATTGAACTTTGAATAAAAATTGACAGTCCACACTGAGAAAAAAAAACCAATCGAATCAAAGAAATGTATTGGTTGATCCAAATAAATGTGCTGCTGCGGAGTGCCACCGATATATGAGATTGTTACAATACTATAAAATATTGGAAAAATGTGATTTATTTAAATTTATTTTATTTTAAAAAGCTCTTCTGTTCTCTGAATATTTACATTATCCTTCAAATAAAATTTTATTCTATCGAAATCATTCTATATACGAACCGTAGATGTATGGATAAAATAATCAAGCGGTTGCTACATTTTTTATTTCGTACAAAAATATAATCAACAGAATTAATTATTTCTTTACTGCATCGAAACGAATATGCCATGGGACGTACATTTTTCCATTTGTTTTTAATTTTGAATAAAAAGTGAGCATTAGAATGATCATCAACGATAATATAGGAGAATTTTCGCATAATTTTTTAACCAATTCAGATATTTGCTTAATATTTTTCGATAAAAATAAAATATTAATATTTTAACGAATAATGTACTTGGAAACCAATATCGAATATGGTGAAAAAAAATAGCATATTTACTCAATAGAAATTGTATGTGAATCAAACGAGCGAAATTCAACTTTTCTTGTGTACTCGAATCAATAATATTCACGTTATGAATTGAAACGTCTTTTTTTCGTTGCAAAAAATGCATTTAAAACTAGATAATTTGTTCGCGATAATTTTTAGATAGTTTCAATAATATATTGTTCCCGGCTAACAATATATGTTTTGAATGAAAAAGAAACTTTTAATTTTATCATGTTATTAAAGTTAATAGCGTTTTGTTTGGACTAATAAATCCGATTATTAACACCAACAATTTTACAATTGAATCAACAAAATTTTATTCAATAACACCAATGATATTGGATCAATGACTTTTTTTCTCAGTGCATATGCATATTAAAAAGTATTAAAGTACTAAAGTATTAAAAGTGTGCTTTTTTATATAAAAAAGGACATTTTTAAATGTTTGTTCTATTAGGGATATCGATACGAGTTGTATTTGCTCACCAAAGGTATTTCAATGATCTGTGATGAATCGCGATTCAGAAAAAAATCGACGATTTTCCACGTGAATTTTCGTACGTTGGGGAACGGATGTCCAAAAAGTCTGAAGGCATCAGCGGAAAATTTGCACTCGGGGTATCCTTGTCCGTAGTAATCATGAAAATCCAATGAGGTTATTGGGCCTCCTTGGATTTCACGCAGGTGAGAAAATATTCGCCGCTTGAGATTCGGACCGATGACATTTCGATGATGACGAATCGCTGATTGTAGACAGTTGTGACTTGAAAATTTGGTATTTTTTCACGAATTTTGATACTTTTTTTTTGCTTTCTCTCCCGATGAAATTTCAACGTTTACAGGGTTGAGGCGTGACTGCGGATCGATTGGTACGAACTATTTTGCATGATCAAAGGAGTGAATGAATTTCGCCCACGGGCTTTGACATAGATCTTACATGCCCGCCGATCAGTCTGGGACTGTCGAATTCGGGAGACAAGTGAACGACGCTTAAACGACGATGCAAAACTTCGGAGTGCACGAAAATAATACGAGCGCGGAAAAACTCAGACCTTACCCCCTTAGGGTTATATTCGCAGCGTTTTGGTAACTTACTAGTTATTGCTAGGGTTGGATCAAGAGCATGTTCTTGAATCCCCAAATTCTAGTAAGTTACTAAAATAATGCTGCTTTTTCTCCCCATGACTATTCACCCTTAAGGCCTTATATAGGGATGAAAAAAAGATATTTGCCATTTTTATTGGCTTAAATGATGTATAGAAATTCGAAGAATCATATGTTTGATATGTATAAACATCCCAAGAATGATACGGTCCGAAAAAAACGAGTTTTGCTAGAAACCATATTTTCAAAATCTCTGATTAACTCCAAAATTTTACTGTAAATTCGTGGATATACTTATTAGTGAATTGCACACGATTTTTACGATCGATTAACGATTACGGTTTTTATAAATAAAGAAAGCGACTTTTCTCAAACTGGTGCCGAATCTGCAAAAATAAATATTTTGTAATAATCCTCTGTATTTCGATAGCAAAACTTATGTAGGATACCGAGAGAAAAAAAATTTGTTCTAGGTGCTCATGTGCCCAATTTTGTAATTTTTAAAATCAAAAGTTGATTTGAGTAGCTACAGATATATAAACCGAACCCTCCAAACTTCATTTTGTTTGTTTTATGAGTATTTTCAAAAATAAATCCCCAAAAACCTTGTTTTTCGACCATCCAAAGGCATATAAAGCCTTCAACATCTTCGCACAAAAGGCTATTTACTTTTCGCCACTTTTGATTGTTTGAAAATTTACTCGACCAATAGCATGCGTATATTTTTTCTCAACATTCAACATTTGATGGTATCAAGATTGGAAACTTTTTTCGCTAATGAATAGCAGGACTGATCAATAATTACGGTACATCAATAAAATCAGAAAACTGATTTCGCATTATTGCAATTTATGTTGTATTTTATACTTCCAATAATATCATTATTATTTACATCTTGCAAATATATAGCAAATATAAGAATATCATTATTATTTACATCTTGCATTATCTTGCAAAAATCGATAGTTAAATCTTTAAACGCGTTTATCTCGAAATGAGATTTTTCAAATTTGCTGGCATTGTAACTCAAAGAGCAATTATCCGATTGACTTGAAATTTGAGCTGAGTACTCTTGAATATATTTACTCTACAATGACGTAGGATATTTTTGATTGGATGAAAATTGACGATTTGGCATTGAAAAAAACGACCATTTTATAGCCAAGAAAACAGACTTTTTTTCACAACTACGCCATTTTGTTGGATTATGATATTTTTCGAAAATCCTACGTCATTGCTTAGGAAATACTTTCCAGTTTAACGACACTTTTTCTTTTTTCGGTTTCAGCTACTCAATCGGCCGGAATCATGTCAGCATTGGAGGAACTTTTTTTTGGCGCCTCCGAAGTCAACGCATAAGTCGCTTGGATCTCAATATTTTTCTATGAAAAAATTATGTAATATAGGTCAAATATAGCCAAATATATTCTGAATTTTCCGAAACATTTTATTGAGTACTTTTCTTCCAAAAAATTCCCGAAAATCACCCAAATTTTCAGCGTTCACACTGGTATAGCGCCTTAAGAATTTATGCAAGCAGCGCATCAATTTATTGAAGCTAATCAACGCACCTGATCATTGACTGATAACAAATTCGTGGAAGTGATGCAACAAATGGTCTCTTATCGGTCATTGTATCAAGAATCAAAAAGCCTTGGATAATTGTCTTGCCATTCACTTTTTCATACATTTTTATCGTGTTTAGGCACGATATCCGGATCGATTGGGTCAATCGATCGGGTCGGTTCCGCAGATGTTCCGGCGCGGTCTCCAACTACGTAAAAAACGAGATAAATCTTTGGGTCGACAGCCAATGTGGATAATATTGCGTAATATCCGCTTCAAGATTATCGCCGAGACGTTTTATCTCTTTTATTTACGTCGCCGGTACACGCGTTTTTGTCTTCTTCTTCTCACCACTCGTAATTATATTTTGACTATATTCGATACGAAAATGGATACGACGTGTGTCTTTATTCATCAAACTCTTAGAATAAAAAGTAAATGAATCACAGAAACGAAAGAGATTGTCATTGTTGTTCGTCCTTCATCAACCACCTTCGTCGATGCGTTTTGTTTTACTCGTGGTGTAATTGGTTTCCTGTATGGCCGAGGTGTCGTGGATCTTCTGGGTTTCCTCGTGTCGAACATCGATTTTACGTGGCTCGAGTTGCTGGCCCGATTTGTCAAAGCTCTTGGCGTCATGATCGGCCACAATGGTGACCCGATTAGCCGAGCAATAGGACCTAGCTTCGTAATTGTACTCGCCCATGACCCTGGTGACGAGATTGTTGCATTTGTTGACAAGCAATACGTCCGATCCTCCGCTCTGCGGACCCGTAATCGTGTTGCTTTCCACGTTCGGCGCCTTCCAAGCCGTCTCGGGCTCGGCCATCGAGTCGCCACCGAAAATTCTGAAGGTCCACGTGACGACGGCAAAGGTCGCGGCGTTTGTGGGAAAAGCTCGAAGTATGGTGGAGTTCAAGCCTCGAAAGAGCCAGCTGTAGCCCTCGCTTTTCATCGACTGTCTCAGGCAATCGAGTGCGCCACCGTAACGGCCTTGGCCATCAGCCTGAAGGCGAGACTTGATGACGTCGATGGGATACGTGGCGACCCAGGAGGCGGTACCGGCGACTCCACCAGCCATCAGCATATGGAGCGTCGAAATGTCCTTGACCTTGGACGTCCTCGTAAGTGCCTCGTAAGTGAGGAAATAAATACCGTAGCTGGGGGCTTCGCGGATCGCGGTTATACCGAGACCGCTGAAAACACCGCGGTGACCTTCCTTTCGGTAAACATGACGAAGACAACCGACTGGGCCGGTGAAGGGCGAGTTGACGTTGCTCTGCAGCTGGAGACGCGTTTTTGCCAACTCGAGGGGACTGCATATCGGCGATTGGGCCAATCCGGCCGACGCACCTGCCAAAAAGTGCGTCATCATGTGATCCTGATCGGCAAGGTTGCGCTGCGTCTGGCCGTACACGCCGAAGACTATGGCGTTCACCACAGCTACCCCCGCCATCGGCGAGGTCATGCCGCGATAGAATCCCGTGATCTGAGGAAAAACACGGCAACAACGTTACAACGGCCGAGAACATCACTGCTCTCGATTCGGCAATGATCGGCGTCATTCTACGCGCACTGGACGTCAGTGAAAATCAATGTAGGATCGATGACTCAGGGCACCCATGCATCGCAACGTTTCAGACTTCGTACTGCAATTATGGCGTCAATGGCTATCGTGTTTTTTCTCATCTGGGCCGTGGGTAGACCTCACGAAAATCGCGTTGCATCGAAAAGTGCTTTTGTCGGCTGGCGCATCGAAACTTACAGATTACCGCCCGATTACCAAGCTGGACTTGGCTCTCGAAACGGCCACCCCCAAAATCTTTTTAAATCGGCCAAACTTGATGGCCATCGCGGGACTGTCGCCACTGTTCGATCAATTTGAGATAAGTGGGGGGAACAAAATGTTTTACCGAATCTCGTGCGAGGATCGTACGGAAGCAATGCCAGGTGCCTTTGAACTTCGGATTACGATGATCTTGCGTCTGGATGTGGACTTTGATCGTATCCAGAGGATATCCCACCATAAGACCTGCGCATCCTAGGTTTTTCGGAATTTCGAGATTAACGAAAGATAATTAAAAACTCTCGTCAGCGATGTTCGTCGTTTTTTTTTTATTCCAAATACTCAATACTTAGTTTCCAAAATTGATATCAACGCGCGGCTGCTCTTTCGAATTATGTTGACGATCGTAACATATGGCAACATGTGCCGTATCATCGAGTGGAGGTAGTGAAATATTTAGGTATGATAAAAATAGCAAAAAATAATTTAAAAAATATGAAAATTGAAATAAAATTAAGCAAAAAACGACGAATATCGAGGAGTCGAATGAATAATGCTGATTTACCTCCCACACAACCAGCGGCAAAGTCGAGTGCCATTGTTGCAGATGCCGATTCTTTCTTGAGGAAACTTTAGTCTCGTTCGTCAAAGTATTGGCGTGCGAAACGATTTTTCTCCTCAGATTCACTGGGATAACGGTACAAGTCGAGCGTAGGTTGACATTGGGAGCTGAGCTCAAAAGCTCGGAATCCATGAAAGAATTTTCCGTTCTTCCTCGTACCCACAACTTTTTACCGATTTAATTTTTTTATGTATATATATATGTGTGTTTACATATATATATATATCGAAGTTGTAAAAAAAACTTTTTTCCCAGATACGAGTTAAATCGCTTTTCTCACTGCGTATTTATTTTCTTTACTCACGATGTCAAACGTATTCGCTACATGTCCTCGATAAACATTCGGGAGCTATAATTGTGCACTATTCGATTGCGATTGGTACTATTGAATAATTACGTTCCTCGGCAACTTGTTTCGCGAAGGGAATGAAAAAAAAAAATTATTTTTGCCGCGATGTTCGCCGAAGCTTCCCGATTTGTAACTGACCAGTATGCTCTCGAGTTTTCCAAGCGGCGGCCACTTCTTGGAGCAAAGATCGCGCCAACATTATCACGACTCTCGTGTCTACGCTAGAGGCGAAACCGAGGAAGAAATGAAACAAATATGCGACGAGAAACGGCCGATGATGAAGAGAGAAGAGAGAGAAAAAAAAACGAGAGGAGAGCTTCGTTTCCTGAAATCTTATTCGCTCAAATGGTCTATACCGAGCCTTCTTTATCTCTCTTTCTCTCTTTATTCTACTCTCTCGCTCCTTTTCTTCTCCTCTATCAGCCTCATTGATAACGTGGAACGAGTGTTTCGTGCCTGGTGCGCGTCCCGATGACGAGGGGTCAAACGATCATCGATAAGCAATCAACGCGTACAACGAATAATTTTTACAATATTTTTTTTCTCCTCGAATTTTCATTTTACAGCCTGGATATTCCCCCGTCGTTATTTGCGCCTCAAACTTGCCCTGAATGTACAAAGTATTTTGAACGACGACCCGGTTTTTTCGTCGGTCATCTGATCCGGTCGGGATGACATTGAAGCTTGCATGCAATGCATTTTTTAAATTCTTTTTTCGCAAATTTTTTTTTGCAATTTGGATCCACGCGAAATGGTCGAAAATTTTGTGGGATGCTCAGTTAGTGGTCTGCAAACAAAATCTGCAAACTGATTTAATGCAGTAATAAAAATGACAAAATGAAAATATAAAAATGAATTTTCGTTGCATTCTGATGGTGCATAATATAAGGCACCACACCACGGTAAAAAAAATGCCGTAATTTTTTTTTCATTTTTTGAAAGATACATTCGTTAAGAATGCTCTCATCAAATTTTTCAAACAAATTTGTAAAATTGGCGGAAATACAGCATTTTATGTGAAACCGTTCGAAGCGCACGACCGCGCCGAGCGGCAGATGTGCGGATGTGAACGCGTTTTTCTTGAAACTACGTTTTTCAACCTGGTTGACATCATATTAAAAAAAACTATTCATTCGATTTGCATATGCTAATTTTTAACCTGTTCGAAAATCCAGTCTTTATGGCACCACGTAGGGATTTTTAAAAATAAAGGGCCCCCTTCTATTTTTTTTGAACGATGAAAATTGTTTCCATGAAAATCGGAAATAAAATTCGCTGGTCCGCCATTTTTTTTTTAGATATCGAAATTTCCCTACGCGATGCTGTAAACCTATATGTCTAGTTTCGAAATATATTTTTATTTTATTTTTCAGATGAATTGATGGCTCAATCGCTGTCAACCGCCGAGCAGCAATTTCATCGGAGTGTCCTCTTGGAAGCGGCGTACACGGCCAACTATACTTTAGATTCGAGTACAAAAATTTGTATACAGTTTTCTACATGTATATATTGACTATGAGTATTAATTTTAAAAAATCCATTCATCGTTTGCTTGAAAATCATTATGAAAAATACACCCTCGTACTGCGCACGAACCGTGGTGTGGTGCCATAAGGGGTTACCCCACTTGCGATTTTGAAAAAATCGATTTTTTTTATTGCATTTTTTTGAAGTATAAGTATCTGAGAATATGTCCTGAAAATTTCAAGTCGATCCGAACAAAATTGACTGAGATATGAGCGTTGAAAGAGAAGAATCCGTGTTGAAAGAGCGTTGAAAGAGAAACTTTAAACGCGTTTTTCTCAAAATGGCATTTCTGAAGTCGGTGACCAAGATTACTCGAACACTAATGAACCGATCTTCTTGAAATTTTGCAGGCTTATTTAATACATAAAAATGTAGTCTTTAATCGTTCGATTTTTTTTTCGAAAAAAATGGCCGTTTTATAGCCAAAAAACGGCCGTTTTTTTTCGTTAAAATCGAACCATTAACTTTGACTGTCCGCCATTTTGTGAAAAATGAATATTTTCTAAAATCCTTCGATTAAAGACTAGTTTATACTTATATTTGACTAAATCCATCCGCATTTTTTTTCAGATGATCCACTTCGCCGCAATGTTGGTCACCGCAAACCGTGTATTTAAAAACATTATTTCATTGACGGCCATTTGCCACTAAACAATGTAATATTTTTCAATAAAAAAATTACTGAAAGTTCTTCAAGATGTGTTCTTTAAGATGGTATATCGATCGATTAAAAAAGTTTCGTAGTTTTCTTTTAAAAAATTCATAAAAAAGGCCTTTTTTGCGCTACAAGTGGGGGTAACGCCTTAATGCAATTGGTTGGGATCGGTTTGAACCAACATCTGAGTGCAATCTCAGCGATATGTTTTTTCGGGTCTCACGAATGACTCGAATTCTTACGTAGGCCATCACGATCCAATGCAAAAATTTCACAGTCACGTCCGTTTTCTATAAAGCCTTCGTTCGGAATTTTTGGTTTTTGATCCTTCGGTAAGGCGCGACACCACTGTGATGGGTAAAAAAGTGGTTTTTTGGTTGCATTTCTGAAAGTATATATATATTCAAGAATGTGTGAAAAAAATGTCAAGTTAGAATATTGAAAATTGACGAAGTTACGGACGATTTAATAAGAGTAGGTAGCGCAACGAGTTACGTATATCAAAACTTTCAATTCCGTTTTTCTCAAAAAGACTTTTCTCGACCTGGCTGGAATTATAAGTCTAGTTATGAAAGTGCAATTTTCAATTTCAAAAAATCAAAATTCCCAGAATTGCAGTAGCTATCGAAGTAGCTAGCCGTTTTTTTTAATTTAGTATTTTTTAAGCCCCCAAAAATAAGTACAAATTACGCCAAAATTACATTTTTCCTTTAAGGGGGGAACCTCCTCCAGCCAGCAGGTTTGTCAATAATTTTTTACAAAAAATAAGAGCATTTATTGCAATGAATTAAATTATATAATAATATTGACGTTCAAATGTATATGCATTTTTTTTTCATGAGTGAAAAAAAAACAAAATGGCGGCGCTAGAGGTGCTCAAACCTGGCTCCCAGAGTTTGCGCCGTGGAGCGCCCAGGTCCTTGTAGTCAACTAAATTCAACGAAAGAATTTTTTTTTTTTCATTAAAATAAGTCATTCCGCTTTGAATGAACCTAAATTTAGCAAAAAAATTAAGAATTGAAAATTTGAGGCAAAAAGAAAAAAAAAACACTTTTTTTTTTATAAACAAATCGTTAAAAACATTATTTATTAAAGCAATTTATATGAAATTTTAGGTTTGTGCAAAGGCCGATAAGTTAAAGAATATCTGTACAAAATTTCAAGTTGATTGGTTTATTACTTTTGGAGTTACATTCCACGGCACGAAAGAAAAAAACGTTTCGAGAAAAACCCGATTGAAGTTTTCGTTCTTAAAAAGTAGAGTTTAGAGTGATTTATAATTACCCGAGCTTAATCTGCGATGCCAGGGCCATAATGCAAGCCTTCTTCTAGGAAATCACTAATCTGGACTGCATTTTTCTCTTTTTGTGTGAACTGTTTGTGTGAAAACGAAAAACGACGATTACACAGGCCGAATTTTTCTTTACAATCGTCGGAAGTGCCCCCTATTATTCAAATTGTAAACTAGCAAACTTGTTTGGCTAGGAAATTAAAAGGTAGAGGCCGCAAAGGGCGCGCGCTCGTTTACCTACTCTCGGTACTTTTCGAGGGCATCACTTCGGTGACTTCCTAGGGACCTTTAGAACTTTCTGTTGGGCTTCAAACTTTGGGAATATATTCTTCAGATACTACATGAATTTTTTAAGCAAAAAAAATTGATATCTGGCGGAGGTTCCCCCTTAAGCACCCGCTATTTTGTGAATTTGTTTTTTTTTTCGAAAAACGACTGCGAACAAGGAGATATACATTTATATAGATTGTAAAACTTTTTTATGTTTATTTTTCAGACCAACCGTTGTCAAGTTATCGATCTGGCGGTTGGACCACATTTTTTACACCAGAGGCTTTTTTATTCCTCAATAACGTGGTTAAATGTCTATTTATTAAAATAAAAAATTACGTGCGATAAGTTCAATGTATGTTTAATAGCGAACCTTTTTCCAAATTCCAAATAAATAATTTAGTAGATAAAAAAATTCGGTAAAGCGACCTTTTTCGACCCCTTACAGTGGTATCCTCCCTTAAGGGCCTATGGGCAAAGTCCAGATTGGAGTATTTTAATTGATTACGTTGGCCCGAATTTATCCCAAACGAGTTGTAACTTGTGCCAAAGAGAGGTTCAGATCGCTGAACACCCTGTATGAGGGAGAAAAGTGCAATGGGGGTGATCATCATCCAATCGCTGATGAGATCGGCATTGAAGGAAAAACACGAACGACCTATCAACGTTTCTTCCGTCGCAGCGAAGATTCTTTCTCCATTTGTTTCGCACATTTTTCATGCTCCAACGCTCGCTGTTGCAATAAAATGATAATTTCAAGCACAATTTTAGCGAACATTAATACCGTAAAACGAGGTTACTTTGACATCAAGGGTAACTTTGACAGTTTTTGGGGGTACTTCAACAGAGCGCCAAAGTACGGTGTAAATGTGTGCGCAGCTGGCCCGCGTAACTCGAACAACAATTTGTTGTTCAAGTTTATTATAATGTTGCTAAAAGTTGATTGTAATATTCCTCAAGTTGATTTTGATCTCACATCAATGATAATTATAGGACTGATTAAGTGCCTATAATAGCACCCTGGGTACTTCATATTTTTATGTAAAATGTTTCCTTAAGGGAGGACACCACTGCAACTGCCCATTTTCGACTGTTTTCTTCGGATTTTTTTTTTTAAGAAAGGAATAAAATACCAGGTCGAGACAACCTTAGGTTCTATTAAGTATATACCGAAGTATGTAAAAAATGTATGTGTCAAAAGAATGAACTTAAAAATAATAGAGACAAGTTTGAAAAAGAAGTTCGTTTTCTCGACGATAATTTTCGTTTCAAAAGTGATATATTTTTTACAATTTTCAATTAATCGATAAAGCTCTTGTACATGACTATTAAAGCAAACTAAGAAGCTACAGTTAAAACTTCGAGTCGATTGGACGAAAACTGTTCGAGTTCTTCTGCGTGCCAATTTAAAAAACATGGTTTTGAGAAAACTCTTTTCTTTTATTTTCAGGTATTTAAAAAAAATAAAAACTTTAACGAAATAAGTTCAATGTATGCTTAAGGGGTAAGGCCACAGTAGAATTTCCAAAAAATCGATTTTTTTTCGCTAAAACGGTGCTTTATCATCATAAGAATAAGTTACTATTCGATTTATAGCAAGATTTTTTTTTTTTCACCGACTTTGAGCGTATAACGTAAGCCCACCTCTAGCACGGCCATAGAGTACCCGAAAATTTGAACGCGTCTTTCTCGAAACAGCTTTTTCCAATTGGCGTGATAAATAACTTCAACAATTTTCACTCGATTTACTTCAAATTTAAAAGTTATGTTCCTAATTGCATTTTGCAGAGAAGTACGTACGGAATTTCTGATTAATCGAAAACTTTTCATTTTATAAGCAGTTTTATACGAAATTGTTCACTGAAAATTCATTCAAATACCTATAACTCAATTCAAATACCTACAACTTTTGAATAAAACGATATTTTTTTAATTTCGTACGTACTTTTCTAGGTATTCTAATGTAGATTGACGTGAATTTTTGTTTTTTGTTCTAAGTAAAAAATTGTGTATGCTAAATGCCCCGCGGCGGAGCGCCTAAAAAGAAAAGATACCAAAAGAAACTATTAGTAGTCGGCCATTTTGTATATCGAAAAAAATATATATATATTTTCTAACAGCTTGATATTCATACTAAATAGATGTGTAATTAATTTTATGAGTGAATCACTGTTTCATACGAAAAAAGATTGTTAAATTCGCACATGATTTTATACCCATAACTGTGGCGTAACCCCTTAATAACATACCTTTTTTTTCAAATCACAAATAAATAATCCAGTAGACAAAAAAATCGGTAGCAACGATCTTTTTCGGCCTGTCACAGTGGTGTCCTCCATTATAATAAAAAAAAAATATATAAAATTGTGCCCCACCCCCCACAATTTTATCTATTTTTTGGGTGTGGCTTTACTCTCATACATTTGATAGCTAAAGGAATGTTAAAAAAAAGTTACTTACAAAAACTTCCAAAACTTGTTCAAAATAACCCCGTTTAACGGTAATGAATTAATTAGCTTTAGTTGGAATTGAGATATTCCTGACAATTTCTCCAATATCATTAATCTATGCATGAGTCGAAGCATCCGAAAATTCCCAAATGTTCGGTCGATTAGAATTTTGGATTAATTTGACGCACGAAACGCCGCTATTTCGACGACTACGAAGAAGGCAATAAAATAAATACGAGCATCTTTAATTTATTTGAATAATTATAATTTTTTCTCATTCGAAATTCGTCTCGACAAAAAAAATACCAACAAATCTACATTATCCGGAAGAGCTCGAGGAAAATCTTGCGGAGCTGCTGATAATGTCGGTCCCGTTGAGAAACGAGTTTCGAACTACCGTCGCACACGCTAAGGGTGGCTCTGATGTCCGGACCGATGTTGCGCGTTGCTCGCGGGGCAAATACGATTTCGTTCATAATCGTCACGCTCGCCAATGAATCTCGACTATTGATTTTTTTTCACCCCGTTTGGACAGTACCGGGACTAGAGATATTTTCCCCGGATAATTAGGCTCCAAAAACAAAACGACAACAAGAGTTGCAATTTATTTTACTCCAAGCCTGCAAATTAGACAAAAAAACTGCGTTGTCAATAATTTACTATTTTTTCAACCCCTTTTTTTCAAGCTTTTTACAATCGGGCGAAATTGTATAAAATTCTGTTCAATGTCATGAAAAAGCACGTCGTCACAGTCGTGAAATTGTTAAAAAAAAAATGTAAAATTTTAACGAACTGAAATAACGACGAGAAAAGCGTCGAACACAAAAAATAAAATTCGGGGGTCGGTTTGAGGACGGGTTTTTTGGTGACGTGTCCGTCACTGTTGGACGAGGGGAGGAGACGAATTCGAGAGCGCAGAATCGTCGAAAAGCGGCAGGGATAGAACGGGAGGCATCAGGTGGACGAAAAAGTCTACACAGATCTCTAAATATATACACCGAGGCACGAGGTTTTTCTCGCGCGGCGCCGAACAGTTTGGCGGTCCTCACGGACCGACGTCGAAGCCACCCGCGCGTCTCGTCTCGCTCGAGACGTCGTTCAATTTCATTCGCATTTTTTTTTTAAACTTCTTTTTTTTTTCACCGATCCATCCGCTCGAGATTGCCATTTTTCCTTTATCGTAGCGGAAGGATAAGCGATATTTGGGCGCCTCGCGAGGCAGGAAAAAAAATACGAAGGTGAATTAAAAAGTGTGATGAGGGCGTGATAAAAGGGAAGAGGACTCAATCTCAGGAGCTTCTTCCTCGGTTAATAAATACCCAAGTCGTAATTTTAAAAAATTTCATCAATTTTTACAAATTTTATTTCATTTTCCACGTTAAAAAAAAAATAAAGTTCCACAGTGGGAAAAGTGGCTGTGAAGTTGTCGTGAGGTTGGAGTGTGGAAGGGACGAAAACGTGGCCAGTGAGTGTTTCGGTGTGAAATTTACCAGAGAGGGTCAATGACTGTGACGAAATTATATTGTGACGTGGTACGCCGTTACCTCCCGGGTGGTGTTTTATAAACGAGACCACGTCGCATCTCTATTATGTCACTTTGTCCATTTTACGTTTTCCTCCTGATCTGCGAATATTTATAGAATTAAAAAAAAGAAATTCGAGAAGTTCGGGATTTTGTGCAAAAAAAAGTGTATACAATCGATACCCTAATCGAATGATGTAATAGCGTGTTTAAAAAAATGGGAAGGATTCGGAGCAAGTTTGTAGAAATTTAATTTTTTATAGCGATTTTTTTTTATGTCTCGATTAATTTAAATTCGCGAGACACGTGAGGGGTTCTTGTCTGTAGGGAAAGAGTTACACGCCTCGAAGGCGGTTGAATTTCAACACGCTGCTCATTTGTGCTTGACGAATTCTTGTGTATTTATATTGAATTGGCCTTGCCAGTGACATACGAGCAGTTGTAAATGATCCCCCCCTCTCTTTCTCGCTCGCGCTCTTTGTACATATACAACCATTTTTATAGCATAGTACATATTTACGTGAACGAAACCTTGAATTTGACGCTTTTTGCATTTGGAGGAAAAACGCTGGCGATCGGTCCCTGAACACCGGAAACGCCCATTTGGAAATTTCACCCTCGCGACTTTCAACCTCGTTGTTGCGGGGAATATTTCGATTTTCACGAGTTTGAGACTCTTCCTATGGCCTTACTGTATTCGAAGGCTTGGCCACGATGTTCAAGTGTCATGACAGTTTCTGGAACTTCTGAAAAGAAATTTCACAGCTGACTTCCTTGATTAAATCATTTTGAGGCTCGTTTGACCATATTGTAAATTTTTTAATTTCGTCGTGAGATTGTCTCACTCCATTTTATGTACTCTGGTCATGATTTTTGGATCGTACAGACGTGACGGAAAACTCGAAGCGAGTGATCAATTTTTAATTTAATTTTTCAAGATCACTTTTTACTTATAAATCAGTACTAAAAATGCTCTGGTTCAATAATCATTTTACATCACGTATTTAGGTGCGAATTTTTTTCTCTTTTTATGCAGTTTACTTTATTTCTTACACACTTGCATAATACGTAGATTGTGCTTGGCTATTTTATAAGTCATTCCATTTTTTTTGTACAATTGATTAATTGAAAAAGTATAATAAAACTATTGTTTAAATTGAAATAAGTAATAATTATTTTTAGGGTAAACGATGATTTTTTTATAAGGCAAAACAAATGACAATGTTTTTCGGGGGATTTTTGTTATTTGGCGTACTTTTCAAACTTATTCAAACAATTGAAAGACATACTTTACTTTATTTTGTTATCAATTTTTTCTTACTTATTTTACTTTCGATATATATATATATATATATATATATATATATATATATATATATATATATATATATACATATATATATATATGTCGCGAAAAATACATATTTTTGGATATTGTGATCTCGTAATATCTGTATTGAGGATGGTCGTTAAGGGAGGACACGACCGTGACGTGCCGAAAAAGATAGTTTTTCCGATTTTGTTTGTATGTTAGATTATTTATTTGGGATTTGTAAAACAAGGGATGTTATTAATAATACATTGAGCTTGTTTCGTGTAAATTAAAAAAAATGGAAATTAACAACGTTATTGAGGCATAATAGAGCTTCTGTATAAAAAATGTGATGCAACGACTGGATGGATAACTTGACAATTGTTGGTCTGAAAAAAATTCGAATGTCTATAAATTCAATTCTTATTGACCGTAGCCATTTTTATATTTCAAAAATGGCAACATGCGGGGTGTTAAAAAAAAGTGTAATTTTGACGAAATTTGGACTTATTTTCGGGACCTTAAAAAATGTTAAATTAAACAAACCCGCACGTACACATTAGCTACTGCAATTATGGAAATGTTGGTTTTGAAAAATTGAACACTGGACAATTATAGCTAGAGTTATGATTCCGTCCAGGTCGAGAAAAGTAGATTAAACAAACGCGATTGAAAGTTTTAGTATACGTAAGCTACCTGCTCTCACTAAATCGCCTGTAACTTGGTGGATTTTAAACATTTTGACTTGCATTTTTTTCACATGTTCTCGAAAATGTATGCTTCGGGAAAATGTAAAAAAAAAAAATGTTACCCGTCACAGTGGTGTCCCCTCGTTCAATGTTTATGTGAGCTTACATTGATCTAAAGTCGATTTTGGAGACATCGGGGCTTGCATAAAATTGATAATGAGGCTGATTGCCGAGGTTGAATGTCTTTAAGATCGAGTATACCAATATAAATATATATATATCTAGTAGAAAACCGATGAACAGACCAGTACCCTATGGAATTAAGAACAAAAGACGTCCTAGCCGATAATGTGTAATCTGATACACATAGACATACAAATGCCCACATAATATCTATATACGTATGAGGTTACTCGTTAGCACTCTTATCGAGCACTCTATACAGGCCAAACAATGCGCGCTATCAGCTAGGACTCCTTTTGTTCTTCGATCCGTAGAGTACTACTCGGTTGATCGATTTTTCACTGCACCGATAATGAAAATTTCCAATCTTTCTTAGTACCATGCCGATGCTTGATTGGCGAGAAAGCAGCGACGTTCAGCGAGAAATTATTATTTCAACGAGACATTAATAGGATTTACCGTTTCAGCTAGAGAGATGAATATCCCAAAATCTGAGAATCTTCTGTCGGTTGTGATGGCCGGGGAATTGCCCGAGTCGCCAAGTACGCAGCAGCTCTTCAGCAATCAAGATCCACAGGTGACTCGAGTCGTTCTTATTCGCGTTGTACAGTCGTAGCACCAAAATGCAAAATTGTGAGCCGAAATGAAGAGTCCACTTTTCCGTGGGTCTCCCCTTTGGACTTGGTCTCGTCGTAGTCGGTCATAGTTACGTTGCCAAATTGGCAAGTGTCGACTCGTCGGGCTGTCAGTGAAACTCGACAATGGCGATGACAGCTCGAACGATGTTGACGCATTGCTGTGGGCAATCAAAATGATCGGGGCATTGGCTATCGTTCGATTGGAGCGATTCGAGTATTCTCGTGATCGACGGTCGAACAATCGGAGCTACCGAATTGCAATTGCACGAATTAGGCGATTTACGGTATTTCGCGGAGGGCCGTATTTTGTGGGAGCATATGCAGGGCCCTTCTGAATCGTTGGTAAATTACAGTGGGGCTTGAGGGGCTGTACCAGTGTGAATGCTGAAAATTTGGGTCATTTTCGGGAATTTTTTGGAAGAAAGGGACTCAATTGAATGTTTCGGAAAATCAAGAATATATTTGGCTATATTTGACTTATAATAGATAATTTTTTCATAGAAAAATATTGAGTACCAAGCGACTTATGCTCTGCCTTCGGAGGCGCCAAAAAAAAAGTTCCTCCACTGCTGACATGATTCCGGCCGATTGAGTAGCTGAAACCGAAAAAGGAAAAAAATTCGTTAAACTGGAAGGTATTTCCTGTACAATGACGGAAGATTTTCGAAAAATATAACAATATGGCGTAGTTATGAAAAAAGTCTGTTTTCTTGCCTATAAAATGGTAGTTTTTTTCAATGCCAAATCGTCAAATTTCATCCAATCAAAAATATCCTACGTCATTGTAGAGTAAGGATATTCAAGAGTACTCAGTTCAAATTTCAAGTCAATTGCATAATTGCTGTTTGAGTTACAATGTCAGAAAATTTGAAACATCTCATTTCATATTCTTGAGAGTATAAAAATCTTGAAAGTATAAAAATCCCATCTCATATTCTTGAAAGTATAAACTGTCGCGAAAGGCAAAAAAAATCGATTTTTTAAAAGTGTCACACTGGTATAGCCCCTTAAGGTAGAACGAGCGTGCGCTGTTCATTTCTATAGATTTTGGTCAAATTTTAACCAGACATTGTTCATATCATTATGTACGTTTGAGTAAAATTTTAGAACAGTCGACTATTTAGATTGGTAGAAAATAGGTTTTGAAATTTCAACTTTTAACAATGCAGGGTCTGCATTGAAATTTGGACAGAATAATTTTCCGGTAAAATATTTGTCCCCTATAATTAGAAGACATGGCAACATGGCATCGTTTAACGTATCCAATGACGTAAGTTTGCGCGGCATATTTAAAATAATACTGCAACACAAATTTTTTATTTGGAAGTAATTTTTAATCGAACAAAGTTTTTCAGCAGTTATGAATTAACCAACTATTTTATTCGTTAATGACGATAACATAAACAATACAAAATATTAATATTTATAACGCAAAAATTTTTTTTGTGATAAAAGTTTTAACTTTAGGAACACGATAATGTTTTTTCTTCGAAATATTGAACAATACTGTTTTGCGGTGTTGCCATATGTCTTCTTATTATAGGGTACAAATATTTTTTTACGGTGAATTATTCTGTTTATACTGAACGTTTTTAGCAAACTGAATAGTAAAGGCAACCCAAACTTTTTTTCTCTTTCCCTAACTAGTTTGCTATCTGAACATAATTTTTTTTCAAAATTTATAAACATAATCGAATGGTACGACAAATTATGTGACCGGACTTTCGGTCAATGCAGACCCTGCAGTGTTAGAAGTTGCAATTCTAAAACCCATTATCTCCCAATCTAAATAGTCCATTGTTCTGAAATTTCGCTAAAACATGCATAGAGATATGAACAATGTCTGGTTAAAATTTGAAAAAAATCTATAGAAATCAAGAGCGCGCGCTCGTTCTACCTTAATCAGAATAAGCCATGATCAATTATTGTACACAGCGATAAACTGGAATAGAACATTTCGCGCAAATTCAGTAGATTTCGATATTTTTTCTTTCTGAAAAGTTGCGGCTACGAAAATTTTTCTGCTAGTCGCATTTTTCTAAGTTTCATCATAAATATTTTCTTTGAACATTCGGCGACTCCCTGTTTTTATTGACGTTATGGAATCTGTAGAATTTTTACACGTGTTCAGCAGTTTATATCGAACATCTTATTTGGTGTATAAATTATCAGATACAAAATTGTGGATTTTTAGAATCGTAATTTTTCATTGAAGGCTCAGTAACTTGGCTTAAAATTTCACCAGTATACTGGAATGTAGTTTTACTTGTAGTAAAACATATACAATGTAGTGTTACGGGAGCGAAGAAAAATTTCTGATTTTCATGATTTGTCTTTTAAGGAAAGTTTTCTCTACCATTTTTGAGACTTAACGTACGATTTATTACTACTTCGGGGTGTTCCGTGGCATTTTTTTATCTTTGAAAATGGCGGAGGTCTGGCACGGTCTTCCAAACGGGTTGCGGCGGATGTTGTCAGACGGCGTGACACGTAGCGTGGGCAGGATTGATCTAAAAAAAACCAATGAAAATGTATCTTTCATTAACACTCATACGCAGAATATGAACCAAGAAAAAGTGATAAATGTTGAAAATCGTCGAATTGGTACACTTTTAAATAAAAAGGTTGAAATTTCCCAAAAAATGGCTACAATTTGCAATAAAAAAATACGTTTCTTTTATCCTCAAGAACATTTAAGGTCATGTTTTAGACAATAAGTTTAAAAAGATTTATACCAAATTTAATCAGAATTTTCGATTAGTTTTTTTACAAGAAAAATTCTTTTACTTATAATGATACAAAACTAGGATTTTTTTTGACAATTGGAAGAAATCCTAGTTTTGTATCATTTCGTAGGTCTCTCATATGGTAAATCGATGAATTGATGATTATTAATCGATTGCTCGTCGAATTGCGGCTTCCAGGACGAGGAAGCATCGGATTGTCCGCTCCTGACGCCAAGTCCGGCCAACCAGACGCCCGATGGAATGGAAGACAGACCGATCTTCAATCCTCTCGAGGGTACACCTTTGGAAATGACCCCCGTGGCGACCCTCGATAACATCAATACCGTAGACGGGCTTAAGGCATTCATGAACATCGTGAACAGTTCGAGCAAAATGATGAACGACGGTGAGTCTCGAGGACTATTCCAATCGCTATCGTATGAGTAAGTGGATCCTCGCGACCGCAGTGTTGACACTTGTCATAATATAAATTTTGCCTCCGAGAATCCGCCGTATTGATATGGTCAGTAAACTTCAATTTTTTGTTTAATTTGACGCTTCATCCGCGTCAAATTTCTCGCGCATTGCCGATAATCACGATTATGATGACGATGGCATTATCGTTACGCGCACGTACAGCGATGTACATTACGAAAATAATAATAACTACGATTGCCAATAATAATTGTGATGATATTTTTTCACCTATTTTATCACATATTTTTTCACGCATTTAGGACCGTAGATTAAAAAAAAAACAGTTTTCAATTTCGTGAGATATTTTATTATTGAAGAGCAAGCGAACAAAATCGGACTTAACCACACCAGGTCAAAAAAAAAAATTCTTTACCTTCAAGCACACCTTTACTAGCTCCCAAAATATTGTTGTTAAAAGTTGTTAAAAATAAAATATTTTATTAAATAATATTCAATATATTTCAATAATATACGAAAATAAAATAGTTACAGAAATATTGTTGTTAAAATTGTTAAGAATAACAAAAATATTGTTCAACACCTCAACATTTGTTGAAAACTGTTTTTTTTCAAGCGAAAAAACAGTTTTAAGGGACGAAAAAAAAACAATGACAGTGTGGACAAGTCCGGTTTTAACTAACAATAAAATAAACATTTTTCTCACCACCCTACGGCAATTTTTTTTTTTTCGTCCTCTTCAAGCCCACTTTTATTAGCTCCCGAAATATTGTTGTTAAAAGATGTTAAAAATAAGATATATTCCATTAAAAATTATCAAAAATATTTTAATAAAATACTCAAATAAAATAGTTACAAAAATATTGTTGTTAAAGTTGTTAAAAATAAAATAAATATTGTTTAACACCCCAAAATTTGTTAAAAACTGTTTTATCAAGCGAAAAAAACAGTTTCAAGGCGCGAAAAAAATGACAGTGTGGACGAGTCCGGTTTTAACTAACAATAAAATGAACACTTTTCCCAATTTTTTTCATCCACCCTTGAATACGTTTTATTTTCGCGTAAATCAATTTGGTTGGTCCTCTCGTTAATTTCTTTCGCGGGTGTAGATCCAACGACGAGTGCGGCTATGACAGTTGATCATCGATCATTTGACCCTCCAACGCGAGTCCGCGAAACGATTTCTCTCTCTCTCTTTCTCGGCAGTTAAAACATTACCGAGAGGACAATTTATAAGTCGATACACGCGACTGAGTGACAACCAGTTGTTCCGCGACCGTCGGTTTATCGTCAACCTCGCAATAATCGTCCCGAGGATACAATGGCGGAAAAACGTCGCGACGACGACGAATCCTCGACGCCGCGAAAGAAAAGGAGATCTGTACCACGTGATTCCGACTTAGAAATCGGTATCGTCGATAGAACAAAAAAAAACATATCCGAAGCACACACGTCAAAATTCCTATCTTGGAAAATTGATTAAACCGCTTGATTCAATTTAATTTAATTAACTTGACCGTTAATTCAAAAAAGAAAAATTTCGCGTAATGCGTAGGGTGAGCATCAACATTTTTTCGATATCAACGAAAGATCGTTTTTTCAAATTTTCAAGAACCGAGCTCGAGGGACCCGATGGTGGAATCGAGCAGCAGCGAGGAGAGCAGCGTCACTAATGAGCCTGTATGCACTCAACTGTTGACTCAACTCAACACGGCCTATCAGCACCTTGCACCTGATGCCCAAGCTATAGTGAGTTTTTTTCTCTTTCCTGGAGAACATCGCTTTGCCAATTCATTTTATTTATAATTATTATAATTTTCGAGCAAAAAAGTGAAAATCCACGAAAAAAAAAACATCGTGTGTTAGCACGTGTGTCGAGGAAAATTCCACGCAACATTTTTGTTCGAACAGCCGTCGAAATATTAAGCCATGAAATAAACAAAGTATAAAAAACGAAATATATATATATATATATATATATATATATATATATATATATATATATATATCTAACGACATAAATTACAAACTTGTGATACTTTTGTGATATATATATATATATATATATATATATATATATATATATATATATATATGTACTTTTGTGATACTTTTGCGTCGACAAGTCACGCACTCGTACGAGTTCTCAGGACATTTGCCAAAACGTTGGTTTATATTTATAACACTACTAGTGTCTGATGACAACGCCAACGCAAGAGGCTATGACCGATCATATGGCTTGTCATTGCGATATATACTTCGATTATCGAAAAATGATTGCAAATCGCCTTCAGTCCACCTTTTTTTCTCATTCGAGAAAAATTCTATGCCAGTCCCAAAATTGATTAATTTTTCGTTTCAAAGTTCGTATGTGTAAAAATCACAGAAGCCCGATACTTTTGCGATCATTCAATATTTGCGGTACATTTTTGAGGCACGTTTCTACACGAGTATGCTTGAGAGGCGCTATAGCGAGAGTTCCTGTGGTCCATTGGATATTCGATACGTTCCATCGTCACAGTCGTCAATTGCGCCTAATTGAGAGCCTCTCGGTCTCGCGACTTCTTGCTCGAAGAGTTTTCCCGATGAACCGAATTTGGAAAAAGATCGCCACAGATCTGTGATAAATACTCAATGTGCAATGAATTTAATATCATGGTGGGTTTCGATTTTTAGCATCTCGTTATTGGGAGGCTAAGTGGCGAGGAAGAAAATTCCTGTGGCAATTGACGATCATTTTTTAAATATGTCAATTTGATCGGAACTATTCTGATCGCCCAAAGTGAAATGGAGAACCTCAAGTTGCCCGATAATTAAGAGAGGAGATCCCTTCAGGCAGTCGAAAGTGAACGAACTTTGAAGATTTTTTTGTATCGAAACTATTCAGTCTGCGTAATTAGAATCTTATGGACATATTATTAGATATTACATTAGATGAGATATTACATCTTTAAATTGAAAAAGAACTTATTTTGAGTAGCTAAAAATGGTCGCCGTCCAATACTTGCTTCAGAGACAGTTGCTGCCTAAGTTGTTCCACGGCGTGCGAACTAGCGTCTGCTGCATTTATCTGAAACATCAGAGCTATGAAATTTCAGTTTTCTAAAACCCACACGCTCTATGTGAACCTAAAAAATCCAAAGAAACATGAAAATTCGAAAAATGGTACGTGTTTAAAAAAATGTTCGATTTTTCGTGACATTTTTACTATGTTATTAGTTAATGAAAAAAATACTTTTTTTTAGATAACTTTCGAGAAACTTTAGGTTCACATTGACGGTAATTTTGTTATCTAAAAGTGTGAAGAATTGCAAAATTATCGATCAGATAGTTTTTGAGCTATTCAGTACGAGATTGACACCAAAAGCTGGTTTTCAGGGAAACGCGTTTAAAGTTTCAAGACTAAAAAATTTTGTGACAGAATAATCTACCCATCGATCTGCGATTCTGGAGCCATTAAGTGGTCCATCAACTTCCTCATAGAGTTCATTTTTCGCCATAAGCTTTTCCTTACGGTATAAAGAAATCTCCCCCTTAAGATCGGAAAAATAAGTATGAATTAAGTTGTTTGTACTCTATACTGGCAAATTTTCAGGGTACCAAAAATTCTCAAATTAAGTACTCTCCGCGATTGAAGTCGCGATTGCTTTTTTAGTTTTGGCTCGCGCGATCGTATGATGCATGTATTCAGACTGCGGATGAAATTAATGGCCAAATTTCATAGACGATGATACGATTGCTCGCTTTGATTTCAACGTCTTCTCTCTCTATCTTTCTCTGTCTCTTCTTTTTCGCTCTTTCACTTTGCGAATATTTCACAATTTTCGGGCTGCCAAAATAAACCTCGGCAGTATAAATCGACTAATGCGTGTCACGTAATACATTAATTTTACAATTATTCTTGTGCAATAATAATCGAATTAACAATTTAAAAAATGTGTGGACTGTTGCATATGTACTGAAAGAAAAATGTCCTAGTTTTACAATCAGGAGAACGGGGGAAAGCCGCCACTCGTGCCGATACAGCTAATGGTACCGAAACCGCCGAAGGACTACAGTTTTATGCGATGGAATTGGCCGAGAATACGAACGATATCGTTTTGGTTCATGGTCTGGATTCTCGGACTCTGCACGGCCTTGGCGATTCGTGGCATCGTCATGATGCCTCGGAGGTAAAAATACGAAAATTCATAAAAATGCAATTTGTCCATAGCGAGCACGACGAAAAAAAAAATCGTGATCGGGTAATTGAAAATCCGAAAGATTCGTTTCAACTGAGACATTAACACTCAATTAATCCAAATTATTGTCATGAAACGCGAATTTAAAATTAGGGTAAGCTTCAACAGAAAATATGGAATTTTATATTGAAAAACCGAAAAAGTTTATTCAATTCTAACCTTTTTTAGATTTGCCATTGCGAGGTATTGCAAATCATTGACGTAGCGCACTTGCAGAAGTACTTGGGAGTCGATATATTGATCGTAGGACGTCACTGCACTCGATAGTGTTGAATTATATACTTAATGTGCTAGACATGCATATGCATCATCGATTGCGCTCTGCATATAGGTAGAACGTGGGTACCCACAGAGTCGTGTTGAGTCACCGAATGTAGATGGCTCTCGATACTTGTGGAGCGCGCCAGCTACTCGATTTACACGTACCCTGCATTATCGACTGTTGGTAAATGATAGTCGCGATCTGCGTTACCATCAGTCGGTATAATATCGATAGATTACCACAATTAATCCAAAACATACAAAATCGAGAATAATTTGGGTAAATATTTACAAGTGGGGCTCCAGTCCTAATCGGCTTCAAATTTTTCTCACGTGTTCGGGGCTATTCTGCAGTATGAGAATATATTATTTTTATGATGGGAGACGGGTATTTTATTAAGAAAAAATATTTCCAAATAAACCCAAACAAACAAACACAGCCACCCACCCAAACCCATGTCAATTGACCCACTTGACGTCACCAAACCCGTTTCCTCCATACTTCTGAAAAAGTTTTTAAAAAGCGTTTGGGGGTTGAAATAAGGGTTGAAATTGTCTTCCCCCGACTTAAATATTATAAACAAAGTGCCCTGAAATACATCCACTCGGTACAAAATGTCTAAACCCCTTTTCTAGCTGGAGGCCCGCTTGTAAATATTTACCATAATTTGAATATTACGATCTTGTATCATATTTTCATTCAATTCGATCATTGAGCATACGATAGATCCATCGATCGGATCTACGAGACAATTTTAAAACCCATCGATCATTGATCGATGATGGTCATCAATTGGCCATAGTCACGGATTGACTCGTAGATGGTCAGTCGATCGGTTTTTTGACGATTTGATCGGCGATCCAAAGGTTGCGAATCTATCGACGATTCCACTGATGAATCAATAGACAATCGATTCATGGATCATCAAACTGATCAAAATAATGTTTTTTTTACGAAGGTGCGATCCGGAAACGCAATGGTGGCAGGGACGTTTATTCTACGAGATATTCCCAGCCTCGTTTCAAGATTCCTCAAAGGGTGGCCACGGTATCGGAGATCTGCGTGGAATAACGATGCGTCTGGACTATCTGAAGGATCTCGGTGTCGATGGTGTACGATTGAATTCGATATTTCGAGCGGATCGTTATCCGGAAAATTACGCGGGTATCACGAGTCTCACGTTGATAGACGAGAATCTTGGCACGGTGGAAGATTTCGACGTGCTCGTGGCGAATCTGCACAGCCGTAACATGACTCTGATACTCGATCTGCCGCTCTACCCATTTGTGAAGAGCCTCACAGGAGGAGTTTTGCGCAGGACGAGGAATGACAACAACGAGACATTGTTCTCTCGCGAGAAGCGTGAAAGCAACGAGACAACGAGCACGACGAATCCACTGAGGGATCGAACGTCAATTTTTGAGGATACGACGACATCAACGACGTTGTCATTGGAGGTGTCTACGACCGTGACGCCTCAGCTGATCGATCTTGCAACGACGATGATCCCCGAACTTTTCGAATCGCGACAAGAGGCCTACTCGTCGTTGAATCACGTCACGGACATTGACGAACACGTTGTCACAACTGCCATGAGGTATTGGAGCAAGAAGGGAGTCGATGGCTTTTATCTGAGAGGACTGGAAAATTACGTGAACGACGAGAACTTCGTCGAATTGCTCAACGATTGGAGAGTCGTGGCAGGACCGTACAAAATTCTCATTAGCGATTGGGAAAGTCTCGAGGCTGCTAATGGACCCGCCAAAGACACACTTCTCGATGTTCTGGATCTCGTTGATGTTCATTTACGCATCACGAACGGCACGAAGGACATCAAATCGCAGATCGAACGAGTCACCAAGGGAATATTGTTCGCCGAACCCTACAGCGGTCATCCGTGGGTTCAATGGTCCGTCGGTGGCTTGAACACCCCCAGGATCGCATCGACACTCAAAGTTCCAAATGCCAGCGTGGCTGTGACGCTTCTCGGCATGATGCTACCCGGCACACCGAACATATTTTACGGTGACGAAGTGAGTTTGCAATGCAATTACGTCAGTGACTTTCGTACGATCTTTACCACTGAAATTACGATTAAATGTTCGATTATCATTGTGTATCGGCGTGTTTGAGAAAATGGCAAACCTGCTCAATGATGACGTTGAACTTCGTCGATGTATGAGGGCTGTCGATTTTTTGTTGGACCCTACAGATCGGCATGACTGACTGCGACTGCGAGGATCATCAGGATCTTCATCGTCTGCACAATCTGTCACCGATGTACTGGGAAGGTGTCTCAGGCTCGACGGAAAATTTCACATCAAATGGTGTCATACCATGGCTGCCAGTTTCCTTGCCGCCGACGAAATCCGACATGGCTAGAGCGGTGCCGGAAATGGCTAAACTTCGTCGAGCCACCACACCGATTTTCGTCGAAGCTGCTGTCAAACACGACAAAGTGACCGCCAACTGTGGAGTCAGGTAATGCCACCAACTTGACTTGCCTCAAAAGTGACAAAACACTATTCGGTTGGCTCATTATTTATGCCTAACGTTCAAGGGGTCTTCTCACTTTGGACGCTAAAAATGCTATTTTCATGAATTTTTTTGATATGTTTATATTATAGATATTGATATAAAAGTTGTTATACTTAATGAATACACTTTAGAAATACATTTAAAAAAATAATATTTATTTATTCAAGTCACTATTTATAGACAACAATGGTAGTTAAAAAAATGTCCTAAAAAATTGTAGATCTGCGCTGTTGATGAAATCTCGGAGATGGATCACCCGAAACAAAAAAATCAAACGGTTTCAGATTCAGTATGTTAATGGCTACAGCGCATATCATACGATTTTTGATATATGCAAAAATAAAAAAATGGCGGACGTTTAAAAAAAAAACAAAAACGTGTTTTTGCACCGTTTTTTGGCAAAAAATAGTAATCATTAAAATTTGAAAAAATCGCGTTTAACGCGTTTAACGCGATTAAAGTTTGTTTGGGTTACATAAATACATCAAAAACATTTTTGAATGTATTTCGAAAGTGTATTTATTAAGTGTGACAACTTCTATATTAATATTCATAATACAAACCTATCAAAAAATGCATGAAAATAGCATTTTTTAGCGTCTAAAGTGAGAAGGCACTGTAAGGTATTCCTTTCACGAATCCGAATTTTCAACAATGTGATTTTCGTCTATAATCGAGTGAAAATACTTCCCTGCAAACTGGTACAATTTCAAGCCAAGTTACTGAACTTTTAACGAAAAATTACGACTCTGAAAATCGTCTCATGTATACAGCGCTTTATGGAGATGACACGGTCACCGGACTTTTCAAAGAAAATATTAATGACAAAACTTAGAAAAATGTGGCTAGCAGAAAGTTTCGTAGCCGCGACTGTTGACAGAATATGCAGTGTCTTAATCTACCAACTTTGCGCGATTTTTTTTTATCCCAGTTAATCGTTGGGTACAATAAATGATTTTGACTTATTTTCATTAAGGGGGGAGATACCTTTAGACAAGGAAAACATGGCTAATTTTCATGATCTTTTTTTAAACGAAAGATATCTCCGCTATTTTTGAGACTTTGGGATGTTTTATTACTACTTTTGGCTACCACGTGGGATTAAAAAAAAAAATCTTCAAAAATGGTGGAGGTATGGCACGGTCTTCTAAACGGGTTGCGGCGTATGTTGTCATACTACGCGACACGTAGCGTCGGCAGGATTAATCTGAAAAAAAACCAACGAAGACGTTTCGTTCATTAAAATACTCATACGCAGAATGTGAACCAAGAAAAAGTGAGTAAAGTTGAAAATCGATGAAATGGTTACGCTAATAGAATACGCTTTAAAACAAAAAGATTGAATTTTCCGAAAAAAATGGCTACATTTTGCAATAATAAAAAATATTTTTATAATTTTCTAAAACATTTACGGTCACGTTTTAGGCAATAAGGTTGGAAAGATTTGTACAAAATTTCGTCTGAATCGTTTGATTGGTTCTTTAGCTATACGTCGTGTCAGTTTTCAAAATGCAGTTTAGAAGATCGTGCCACACCTCCGTCATTTTTAATAATAATAAATTGGAAAATACCATGTAACAGTCAAAAGTAGCAATAAAACATACCCTAAGTCTAAAAAATCGCGAAGAAATCTTTGCTTTGGAAAAAATCATGAAAATTAGCAAACTTTTCGCTCCTTAAGTGCCACTGTAACTTGCCAATGATTGAGGAGGGCCCTCCTTATGCCCCCCCCCCCCCCCCCAAATACGGCCCTGACCGAAAGGTATAACTTAACGTGCCGTATTCTCGTAACCGTTAGCTTTTCAAATCTGAAATAATTCATGGAAGTAGCACTTGGCAAGTACTTGCATCCAAAATTAAGGGGCTATACCAGTGTCAACGCTGAAAATTTGGGTGATTTTCGGCAATTTTTTAGAAGAAAAGTACTCAATTGAATGTTTCGGAAAATGAAGAATATATTCGACTATATTTGACCTATATTACACATTGTTCCATAGAAAAATATTGAAATCCAAGCGATTTATGCGCTGCCTTCGGAGGCGCCAAAAAAAAGTTCCTCCACTGCTGACATGATTCCGGCCTATTGAGTAGCTGAAACCGAAAAAGGAAAAAATGTCGTTAAACTGGAAGGTATTTCCTGTACAATGACGTAGGATTTTCAAAAAATATCAAAAACTAACAAAATGGCGTAGTTGTGAAAAAAGTGTGTTTTCTTGCCTATAAAATGGTCGTTTTTTTCAATACCAAATCGTCAATTTTCATCCAATCAAAAATATCCTACGCCATTGTAGACTAAATATATTCAAGAGTACTCAGTTCAAATTTTAAGTCAATCGGACAATTGCTCTTTGACTTACAATGTCAGCAAATTTGAAAAATCTCATTTCGAGAAAAACGCGTTTAAAGATTTAACTATCGATTTTCGCCAGATACAATGATTAGAGATACGGCCTTGACATTTTTAAAGGATATTCTTGAAAGTATAAACTGTCGGAAAAGGCAACAAAAAAGTCGATTTTTTGAAAGTGTCACACTGGTAGAGCCCCTTAAATGCGGTTACTCGAAAGTCATTAGTTGTTTTAATAAAAATGAAAAAAAAAAACGACAAACAAGGTGACTTGAAAAATTCTTTAGAAGGAAACGCACTTTGATGCATATTTCCAATGCCAATAATAAACCTTGAGTCAAGATAATGATCGTGGTATTCCACAGGTACTCGGAGGACGAATTGATAGTGATCGAGAGATGGTACCCGCGCCAGCACACCTACGTGTACGTCGCGAATCTCGGGAAGGCTCGGCAAACGAAAGATCTCTCGTCGCTCTATTACGACGGCCACGTGGTGGTTGGTCCACCGGGAATGATTAATCAGGATATCTTCTTCAAGCGTTTGTCCGTTGCTCCGGGCGAAGCTTACATAATCAAACTTGACAAGTGATGCGCGACTCGTGCGGTGTCAAAACAAAAAATCAGCCGCGCCAAGGTCCGCGGAAAAAAAAACGGCAGCCAAACAGAACACGTTCGGCGAATGTGCAAAAGTGCGAAGTGTCTTTCGGGCGCCTCGGTTAAGGGGGCGAAGAATAAGGCTGTTATTGGGAATTGATTCTCTTCTCAATGATTTTTTATCGCTTTCTTTTTTGTCTCGCAAAAGATCGACTTTTCTTTTTCACTCGCGACTTCTCGTCTGACGTCCGGCTTGCTTATCGTTCTTTGCCGATACACGACGTGAAATCGATCAAGATCAAAATCACGGCTAAAAAACAAAAAAAAAGGTCGCAAAGAAGAAAATGAAAAAAACATCGAAATATGACAAACGACGTTGATGGATTGTACGAAAATTGGGAGTGAGATCATCGTCGCCACGTTTTATTTCCCAATGCCCCGAAAATTGCTCAAAAACAACGAAAAACAAAAGTCGTTAAAGAAAAAAAAATCGCTTTTCGATTATTTTATACCAGTGGAAGATTTTACGAGAGAAAACTCGAGTGAAAATCCGTCTCCACACTTTTCACACACTTTGCTTTTATTCTCGTGAAATAACGAAAGGGGTATTTTATTTACAAAAAAAAAAACAATGAAAAACCTTCGTCATACTTGGGAATTTCTTATACACGCGATAATAACAATATTGTGTGTTTTTATCGGTACGGAAATGATGAGAAAAAATATACCTATTCGAGACAATGAGGATGTAATGATTTTCGTTTGCGTCAAACATTCGTACACATCGAAAAAAGTCGATCGAAAGATGGTCGGAAGTTTCTCACAAGCGGTCGTATAGGCCGTCGGCTAGTATATGTAGCCCGGCCTGGATGAGTCAATGGTACGAGATTCACTCGAGCAACACCGCGGAGCCACAGTCGGAGTTCATATGGTAACTCTCCGGTGAATGAAGATTCACCGGGTTAGCTCTGAGGAAGGTCCCTGGATCCCGGGCAGAAAGTGTCGTAGCGTAAGCTTTCGCTATTAGCCACCGTCGTCTTCTCGAACCTTTGGGGATGGGACTCTCGTGATCCCCTCTGGGAGGCCCTAATCCGGCCCTCGGAAGGGATCCATAGGATCCCTCGAGTCGGACGTGTGTGTATTGGTCAAAGCAAAGTAATGTGTTCGAATCGCAATGACGATTAACTCAACAGGGCCTCTTCCGAGAGAATCTCAATTTTTTTTTGTTTTCATCTGTGGCAGAAAAGGGAAGTTTTTTAGGGTAGGTCTCTACCTCATCGACGGAGAGCAGGAAGTTTCGGAGATCTTGTGTTTTTTGAGCTTACGAATGTGGATGTTTTTCTGTATGTGGAATCGGCACTTTTCGACGGGTTTTTGTTGTTTGTAAATTCATAACAAATTCGGCAGATGTTGAAATGTTCGAGGTGGAGGGAGACATTTTTTAATTAAACATTTCGACGGTCAGAGCGATGATGGCAAACGTTATAGGTGTGGAGAGAATACAAATAGTTCACAAAATCAAAATTATTTTTACGAACATTTTACGAAATTATTTTCCACTGTCGAGCCCAAACGACAATTTTGCTAAATAATGTTGTGCCGAAAGATTGTCTTGAATTGAATTGAATAATTTTTTTTCGTATGAAAAAGTGATTCACTCGTAAAATTAATTACACATGTATTTAGTATGAATATCAAGCAGTTAGAAAAAAAATATATTTTTTTTCGATGTACAAAATGGCCGACTACTAATATTATCTTTTGTTATCTTTCTTTAGGCGCTCCGCGGCGTGACATTTAGTATCCACAATTTTTCACCTAGAATAAAAAACAAAAATTCTCGTAAATCTACATTAGAATACCTAGAGAAGTACGTACGAAATTAAAAAAATATTGTTTTGTTCGAAAGATGTAGGTATTTGAACTGAAGAAACGAATTTTCAGTGAAAAATTTCGTTATGACTGCTCATAAACTGCTGATGAAATGAACGATTTTCGATTAATCAGAAATTCCGTACGTACTTCTCTGCGAAATGCAATTAGGAGCATAAATTTTAAATTTGATGTAAATCGAGTGAAAATTGTTGAAGTTATTTGTCACGCCTATTGGAAAAAAGCTGTTTCGAGAAGTTTCGAGTAGTCGGCCATTTTGTACATCGAAAAAAAGATATATCTTCTAACATCTTGATATTCATACTAAATAGATTTGTAACTAATTTTATGAGTGAATCACGTTTTCATACGAAAAAAATTGTTAAACTCGCACATGATTTTATACCCGTCACTGTCGCCCAACCCCTTAAAATTACTTTGCAAAATCGGTGACGACGACATCTCGAAAATCACTGCACCGAGCAACTTCAAATTTTAGAAGCTTCTTTACATATAAGAGAGCAGTGCTCGAAGGAAGGTTTTTTTTCAATGCATAGTTTTTTTTATATTAACGAAAATAGAGGTTTCTATTTAACCTAAAATCGATACTTTCACTTTCCATTATGGCAGTTTTTTCAAAAATCAAAACTTTATTGAATCCTTCGTCAAAGCACTACATAATTTCATGCAAAAACTAAATGCGTTTGATTTTTTAATTTCAATTGGATCTACTACATTTATAAATATTTTTCAATACAAAAATCACAAAAGAAACTCAAAACCATGCTCGTCAATGTCAAAAAAAAATTGAAAACCTGCACACATTGTCCCCGAAAAATCACGAAAATTCCTCTTTTTTGCGGTCCCGCGCTAGCCCGTCAAACACAATACTGAATTGATCTTCAATCAAACACTCGTTCAAAGTACGCTGCAGGTAGCTCGAAGGTCTCCATTGTCACGACACGAAACCATAGAAATTTGATATTTTTGTTATTGATATTTGTAAATATATTTTATGAATGTTGGGATGGAAAATTTGTAGAAAAGGAAGCAACGAATTGTACATTTGTCACGAGCGATGTAAATGTTCACAATAAAGCTCATAATGTCAAGAATTCTTTTTTGATCTTCAGTGCTCGAATTTCGTCGAAGGCACGCAGTAAGTCCGCACAAAAAAAAACGCACGTTTTGTACAACAACCCCGACAATTGAGAGATCTTATTCCAATGCAAAATTCTATTTTTCACGAATTGTCAAAAACTTCACGTTTTGTGCAGTCTTCTCTCCAGCTCTTCCTTGAGGAAAGAAAAAGCTCGTGGGCAAAATAATGGCTGAATAAGTGCAATAATAGCGCCGCTCTTACGATCGCAGCGACAAAGAAATAATATCAAAATGATTCAATCTTCTCGAGCAATTTTCGTAATGCGAGATAATGCCGCGACATTATGATAATGTTTCGGGAAATCAAGACGGTCGAACGTTATTTTCAGAATTGACACATCAAGCTCTAGATAATAGAGCTTTCTCAATATCTCTCTCTCTCTCTCTCTCTCTCTCTCTCTCTCTCTCTCTCTCTCTCTCTCTCTCTCTCTTTCTCTCTCTCTCTCTTCGTTTTCCGCCCATTTTCATATGGCATGCGAGGATAAATATTTCAACAAAGCATAATGACGATCTTGAATCTTGCGGTTTTCTTCGACTCTACCGGGCGTCTCGACGGCTCAGTTCTTCGGCAACTTCGCTCCCTGAAATACCACGACCGGAAGCATGACTGTACGACGACATCGAGCCATCGTAAAAAAAATTACCCGGGGACTAAGAGAGAAAACGCTCTTTCTTTTTCGCAGAACGAATTAAATCGCTTCGGTGAGATATTGGAGTGGAACAAAAGATTTTTGACGATCGGCGGGGCATGGCCCCTGGAACCGACTTACGTCAGATCGACCCTATGGATCGTTTATTTAACGATTCACGTGAGCATGCAGTACGCCGAATTATACGCGAATATCGGCAATCTCGAGCGGGTCGTTAACAGCGCCGTGGAATCGGTTTTTCAGTCTATGGTCCTGGCGAAACTCGTCATTATTCGTTACAGCACGACACTTCGCACTCTCATTATCGCGATTCAGGAAGACTTTGCACTCGAAGATTACGAAAATAACGAGGAGAAAATGATTTATCAGAAGTACAACGATCTGGCGAAACTTTTTTACAAAATTACGATTCCCACCATCTCAGCCGGCTCCTTGATGTACTATTTGGTCCCGTTGGAACAATTTCTTCGTAAAAGTGAGTAAGACTGGGTGTGCTTTTTCTCTTCGTGGATTTTTTCAGTCAAACAAGACGAGGAAATATTTATGTTCTTTTTTAACGCTGTTTCTGAGTCCTCCAATCTCGTATTCTCTGTGGAGAGAGTGCCGGGGAATTATGAGACGTTTTTATTGAAGATTTTTATGAAAATGTGTACAGAATATTTTTTTTAGTCGAGAAGCTCCATTTTTGGAAAATGTTCGTAAGTTGACAGACTCTTTTGGTCGTGCAAGAATTTACAATATTTTTTTAGAGGCAAAGTGAAACTTGAGACACCGATGGAGGATGATAGAAAGTATGTTGTAAATAAATTTGGTGAAACGATGCCAATTTTTAGAGTGTGGTTTTTAGAAGTGTTTTTGGTAAATATTCGGAAGTGGGGCTTCTGATAGAATCAGGTTAATTTGGTTAATTTTGCTTGTTAACCCAAACAAACCCAAACAAATCCAAAGAAAGCGAAACAAAATTATACTTTAATATATATAATATATATAATATATACTAATATATATATAAAATTACTATGAGCCTGATTCTAGCAGGAGCCCCGCTTCCGAATATTTACCATGTTTTTTTTTGTAATATCTTTCGCAATTGGAAATACCTGACTACATTTTCCGACGGGAATGGAGTGTCATGCGACGCATATTCTGATGAAAGTTTGATATAATCGATAAAAGAGATTAATCAATATAGATTTTCAGAGAGCTTAAAGTTACGTCGATATGATTTTTATCCTGTAATAACGCCAATTTTTGAGATATCAGGATATTTTTTCATTCAGCAATGAAATTTTACCAAAGACATTTTCGTGAGAAATTCCGCGCGAAATCTCAGTTTCGGAAAATTCCGAATATAGTGAAACTTCGTTTATACGTTTTGCGCTTATACGTTTTTCGCGCTCATATGTTATTAATTTTATTCCCCAGTGTCGGTCTCGAAGTTTTTTCTCAGTTATACGTTAATCACACGTGATATTCTCTCGCCGGAGAAAATTTCATGTGACTGCGTTTTGATGTTTTGTTCGATGTTTTGATGTTTCTGACCTCGACTATGTATGCATGTGCTGTGATTACGTATTTCTTATCAATACGACCCTGTCTATTATTTACTAGTCTAAAACGTCAAAGCTTAGTGTTACAAATTTGCATTAAATAAAAGTTCAAAACGGAAATTCGAAAACTTGAGTTGGTTCATTACTCAATTATTACCAATAAAATTTTCAATTGGAAAACCAAACATTAACATAATAGAGGTACTGCTATTGAAAAACATCGTGAATTATGCACCAATCGCCATTTTCAAATGTTAAAGAGTTTCAGTTACATACTGTATTTCACTTCTACGTTATTCTCACTTATACGTCATTCTTGATGTACCCCTTGAAAAACGTATAACTGAAGTTTCACTGTAATCGAAAAATTGAGAAAAAAAATCGCTTCTTAAATTTCCGGATATCGTTGTTTTCTTTTGCTCGTGTTGAGTATTACGGAAGAGTGATTTAGAACAAAAATTGGCCACATTGGAAATTTGTTAATTTTTTTCTCATTATTCTACTTCGCTCGCAAAACCTCCCATGAGGAAGCTACCACTGACGGAGCGACTTCCCCATAGGGAAATCTTTACGAGCGAAGTATAACTAGGAAGCAATGTGCAAGTTTCTTTACCCGTCTTAGAAGCAAAATCGTCACAAAACATTGCAACCATTGCATCCTCTCATTTATTTATTTCCTTTCGCGGAGTCTTCCAGAGAGAAGTTTGATCCATTTCCCATAAATCAATCTTCGATTTTGTTTGACCGAACACTATCCATCGCCAAGAAAATACAATTTCCGAAAATCTACTGTTCGAAAAGTTCCCATCGGAAATTATTCGTTGACAAGTGCGATTGAAAAAGTATACAGGAACGACACGAATCCCTTCGTACTTCCATTTGGCACGCGCCTCTTCTTCGCGGTGAACGATACGTCCACGTATCTCATGGTGTACGTCTATCAATCACCGATGACTTACGTCCTCGTCTGTCACAGCGCCTGGTTTTGCCTTCTCACCTCGATGGTCCTTCACGTCTGCGGACAGTTGGCCATTCTGCAACACAGAATTAAACAAATTATGATTCCCCCGATCAACAAGATTGACAACAGCAATGCGATCTTTCGACACTTGGCTGAAAAGCATCTGAGAGCCATATGGTAAACATTTTCGGTCCTAATCGTCCTTTTTTATGAGAACGGAGCAAACAAAGTTGACGGAAAAGAAATGAAACGAAGATTTGATTATCGTGGCGTCATGCAGGATGGCAAAATCCATGGATGATGCATTCAACCTGATCCTCCTGCAAGATCTCGCAGGAAGCACCCTGCTACTTGGACTCACATCCTATCTCGTCATTGTGGTTCGTTCGGATTTTTACAATTTTTTTGGTGGTTCTCACCGCAGTACAAAATATGAATCTTCAAGGGTAACTTCACTATCCCGTATAGAAATTTGAGCCGGAAAAAAGTTCTGCCCCTGCTTGATAATATCAGTCTCTGGTCGGGCCTTCCACCCTGGAATAGGTTCGCAATGTAATGGGTCTAAGGCTATTCCAGCCAGCCTATTCCTATTACATCGAGCATTTATCTGTCGGAATAGCCTATTCGTATTCCATCGATGGAATAGCCTATTCCTATTGGTCGATGGGATAGTCTATTCCTATTCCATGGAATAACCTATTCCTATTCCATGAAATAGCCTATTCCTATTCCATGGAATAGCCTGGAATAGCCTATTCCTATTCTATGGAATAGCCTATTCCTATTCCATGTAATAGTCTGGAATAGCCTATTCCTATTCCATGTGATAGTCTGGAATAGCCTATTCCATGGAATAGCCTAGAATAGCTCGCTGGAATAACTTACACCTATTCCATGGAATAGCTTGGAATAGCTCGATGGGATAGCCTATTCCTATTCCATCGAGCACTTATCAGTTCCTCAGAAAGGGATCCCTTTCTGGGGAACTGATCGGGAACAGGCCGGAGAACAAGCGGTGAATGACCAGCAAAGTTGTAGGGAATACATCGGGAAATAACCAGGAACAAACGAGGAAAGTAAAAAAGACGTTTCAGCGTTTTTAGAATCCTTGAGAAGGTAAAATCGGGAATGTATTCAGTTCAGTATTTCGACAACATAATGTTTGTTGGTTATCAATGGTCGTATATGAGTGTATACATACGCTTGCTCGCATTTCCTGATAGGCAAAGAGACAGAAAAACGTACACAGATCACTGTCCGAACGAAAAAGGCTTAGAGCGCAAAGGGTTACTTCACAAGAATAGCAAAATCATAGTCGCCTTGCTTACGCGAAGCAATTCGCTTGCAGCCACCTCGCGGATTGTTGGCGAAATACATTCAGGTAATGTCTTACCGGCCAGAACATTGATATTTCTCAACATGGCGACAAGGCATTCAAAAACCACGAATGACCTGCTTCACATTTATCCTCATAAAATAATTTGGCTATTCTTTATGCTCAAATTATTAGTTATCGTAATCCCGGTATTTATAATAAGTATTGTTATCCTGATCGATTATCATTGAGGAAATGAATGCTTTTAATGATTAATAGAATTACAACAGATGTATTAGTTTCACCCCAATCAATTATAAATATTTTTAATGAGGCGAAAAGCAAAGTAGCTTTTCGTTAGTTCTTAAAGACAGGCTCCACTTTTCAGAACATGTTAATGTTCTGGGCGGGTAGACATTGCGTGAAGATGTACTTGCTCGCAATGTATCCCGGCCAGAAGATTGTAATTTCCAAACATCGAGGGTAAGCCGTAAAAAACGATTTTGCGATCTCCCCGGTTTGTTCCACGAGAGAGTCATTGATGTTGATGATAAAAATCACACCAAGCTTTTTTGCACTAAAAAGAGTACCAAAACTTGCAATTTTGTTTCAATCTAAGATGCCAGCACTCTAGCTGTCTGGCCAAAGCCACGTTGTCAATTTTCAATAAAGTCCTTTTTTCGACAAATTTATAGTCTCCATGTCAGTTTTTGGCTTGACATGGTAGTTGCGAAAAACTTATCGTTAATTGGGTTAAATTTCGGTGTGAAGAAGTCCCAGTTTGACAGAGACATCTTTTTTTTTCGTAGAGAACACAGACGGAGTTTTTGGTATTTTGCATATCCATGGTGTGTTCGATAACAATGCTCGGTTTGCTCTACGCTTACTGTATCGTTGGGGAATGTCTCATCGATGAGGTGCGTATTCGAACTGCAGAATTTACAGTTTCTGACATTCCATTTTTTTGTCTCTCACTCCACGCAACCGTACTCAAAGTACAGAGAATTTTCATTTACCGCGCACAGAGTACCAAAGTTCACGAGGCCTATTATCAGTGCAACTGGTACGAATCTTCAGCGAACTTCAGAAAGTGCCTCGTCATATCTATGGGAGCGACACAGGAGCCACTTCACTTGTCCGCTGGAAAAGCTTACATATTTTGCCTTAATGGTTTCACGGATGTACGTGAGACGAAGATTCCTCAAATTTCAATTTTTCACTACCGATCGAGGACAAAAGCCTCCCATGTTTTTTTGCTTATGGTGTTGAGGTTTTCATCGCCAGAGTGCCATGGATTTTTTCCATCTCCAATGTCATCCATCATCGCTTAAAAAAATGAATCTCTAAAGATTTATCACGTAATTTTTTAAAAATGATTGCGAATACCGTTGACTTGCCAATTTTTTTGGTACATCAGGGCTATAGAAATCCTTGAAGATTTTCTTAGGTCCTCATTAGTAAGGACCCTAAAAAAATTCCTAGGATTTCTGTAGCTCAGATCTACCGAAAAAAAATTCGGCAATCAAAATAAGAGTACGGTACTTCCGGGAGGCAAACATCAACATTGTAAATATGTCCGACGTGCGTGAAGTGAAAAAAAATTTATGTATTGTCACATTGAGACTTGACTATTTCGCGTTTCACAACACGTTTGTACTTTATTCTACAGGTTTTGAGATCAGCAATGGGATACCTCTCTCTGCTGAGAAACTTCGCGTGAACGAAGTGCATTGTCTTCGTGTATCATAAAATTCTTACGAATTTGTTCGAAATTATATTTTTTTTCTGGCCTTTACTGGAACTTGTCCATTTTCTTTACCTTGCATTGGTGCAACCGGGGAGAAGAAAATACTCGAAATTGCTCGTGCATCGCGCAGTAAAGAAAACGATTATAACGCAATCTTCTGTACTTGGACTTGAATTGCGAAAGAAAAGAAATTGAGATAATGATATGGAAAATGGATGGGCATAATTTCGTTCATAATTCACCGTTTTGTACATGTCTGATGCTTCTTCGTATCTTCGCGGGCACGGAGAGCAATCTAGAGTCTTGGGATAATTTATCTGTCTTATATGCAAATTACTCCTCGCTTCAAGATTCATGAGCTCAGTCTTCGATAAACCTTTGTCTCGCGAGCATTGGATATCGGAATTATGGCAGTGAGTTACGCCGTTGACAATCTTCAATCCATACTTTGTTTCACAATTGAAACGGAAAAACATTTATCCGTCGTTCAACCTTTTTCAAAGACTGTATACATTTTTTTCTTTGAGGGACAACTTTTAGGTGGGAAAAAATGCTGATTTTCATGATTTTTTTTTAATGAAAGATTTATCCACCATCTTTGAGACATAGGGTATGTTTTATTACTACTCTTGGCTGTTACGTGGTATTTAAATTTTTTTAATTCATCTTAAAAAATGGGGGGTTTATGGCACGGTCCTCTGAATGGGCTGCGGCGGATGTTGCCAGACGGCGTGACACATGTCGTCCGCGGGATTAATCTGAAAAAAAAAACCAACGAAGACTTTTCTTTCACTAAGACTCATACGCAGAATATGAACCTAGAAAAAGTGAGAAATGTTGAAAATCGATGAAATGGTACGCATTGAAACAACAAGATTGAATTTTCCGAAAAAAATAGCTACATTTTGCAATAAAAGAATACGTTTTTATTTTAATTTTCCAAAACATTTAGGTTCATATTTTAGATAATAAGGTTAGAAAGATATATACCAAATTCTACAAGAATCGGTTGATTAGTTTTTGAGTTATACGTTACGACACTTTTGAAAATTCAGTTCAGAAGACCGTGCCATGCCTCCAACATTGTTGAAGATTAATAAATAAAAAAAATTCTATGTAACAGCCAAACGTTATCATAAAACATAGCCTAAGTCTTGAAAATAGTGAAAACATCTTTCGTTTACAAAAAATCATGGAAATCGGCAAATTTGTCCTCGCCTAAAGGTATCTTGTAGCTTTTTCATAAACTTCAGGCAGATCTGAAGAATGTTCGAGAATTGTATGCCTGGAACAAGCGTGTTTTGTCGATGGGTGGAATGTGGCCGTTGGAGCGAAGTTTCACCAAATTTTACATAAGCTACGTGTACTTCGCCTCGCACGTGATCATGGCGATCGGTGATTTTGCAAACGTTTTTGGTGATATGACACTCATGATAGCGAATCTTTCCGAGACCTCAGTGCAGGCGATGGTCGGTGTAAAAATGCTGGTACTGAGGCACTCGACGTCGTTGAAAAAAGTCATAAGAGAATTGGAGGCTCGAACGAGAGAGGACAGTTACAGAGATGAGAATGAGAAAAACTTGTATATGGAGTACAATGCCATCGGGAGAACGTTTTTTCTCACCGGCAGTTATCTTGCTTTCGGTGCCGTTTTGATATACCATTTGAAACCATTCGAGGATATCATCAAGGCTGGTAAGATCTCTTGACTGACAAAGAGCATTGATCTCAAGAACACAATCGAACGATTGAAACTTAGTGATATTAAATTTGAGTATCTTTTTTCGAGTTCGTTTCTCCAGAGCGTGTCAATTTGATTTTTACGGAGTCACTTCTCTCCCCCCCCCCCCCCCCCCCTCTAGATATTCATATACTCCGTGTAAATAAAAGTAAATTGTCGTTCAATTAAATAGAGTGCTTTTTATCCAATAACTAATCAAAATATTTTATTGGATGTACAATAGACTCGCGAATAATCAGTACTTTTGGAAATAATATTCGATACGAGTTAGTATTGTTATTGAATCATTTACAGTGAAACCTCGTTTAAACGTTTTGCACTTATACGTTTTTATTATTTTTGCACTTGTACGTTAACACTTATATGTTTGCACTTATCCGTTTTTATCATTTATACGTCAAATTCTGTAGCCCCGGCAGATTCCGACCACAAAGATTCATTGCTACGTTCTTCGCGCTTATACGTTATTAATTTTATTCCCCAGCGTCGGTTTCAAGGTTAGTTTTTTCTCAGTTATACGTTAATGAATCATCACAGTGTGACCGCCCGAAAAATACCCGATTTTCGAGATTCATTTTTAAGTGGATAGGATAAGCTAGTCGGTCTAATTTTTTTTTTACAAATTGATGCACCGTTAAAGAATACAAAATGATTTTTTTTAATTTCTTTATTTATTGTTTAACATTGTTTTTATTTGCGGAAAAAAAGTATCCCATGGTGGCCAGGATCGCCGCCGGAAATGTTCTCTGAAACAAAAATTTCAAAATGATTATTAATCTGTAGAAAAGCCGCTATGTTCCTATGGGAGGTTTTTTAAAAGTTAAATTTGAAAAAATGGCGGCATTTTGAACAAAAAGTATCAAATTCTGCCTTTTTTCGACAGTTTTTCGTAAAAAAATAAGAATATTAAAAAAAAGCTTCCATAGCAACATAAGGAATGACGTGAAGAATGTTCTGTTCAAATTTCAAACGCATAGCTCGAAAACGCTTCCTTTGAGGGTGGCCACCCTTTTGAAAAACACCATTCTGAGAAAGACGCGTTTGAAGTTCTAAGAAAGGCTTAAATGTTTCTAAGATAGGCTGTAGCGACCGAAATAAGTCGAATTTCGATGTAAAAATTGGACAGAGCCTTTATAACCGTGTATACTATCGGATAATGCAAAAAAAATCGTTTTTTTTTAAAGATTTTACAATTTTTGATGTTTCTGACCCCGACTATGTATGCATGTACTCTGATTACATATCTCTTATCAATACGAACCAGTCTGTTATTTACTAGTCTAAAACGTCAAAGCTTAGTGTCACAAACTTGCATTAAATAAAAGTTCAAAACGGAAATTTGAAAACTTGAGTTGGCTCATTACTCCATTATTACCACTCAAATTTTCAATTGGTAAACCAAACATTAACATAATAGAGGTACTGCTATTGAAAAACTTCGGGAATTATGCACTAATCGCCAATTTCAAATGTTTAAGAGTTTCAGATACATCCTGTATTTCACTTCTACGTTATTCTCACTTACACACTCATCATATTTGATGTACCCCTTGAAAAACGTATAACTAAAGTTTCACTGTACATATATTTAATCCAAGCAATACTTTCTCGATCCACGGATTATTTCGATTTTTTTGCAGTTCTGAATAACGACACGGTACCGTACATCTTGCCTTATCGAATGCGTCTGTTCTTCGACATCTCCAATACTCGTACATACGTACTCGTATATCTCTCGCAGACTCCCATGTTTTATTACTACTATTGTCATACAATATCGGTTTGTTTTCTTTGCACACTGATCGTACACGTTGCCGGCGAAATGTCGATTCTTGCTTATCGAATAAGGCGCATAAATGCAAAGAATACGCGCAACGTCGATTGTAATCCAGAAATGGCATTTCGTGATATCGCGATCAAACATCAGAAGATAATCGAGTGAGTTCTGTAGATATTGGAACTACACATTCCGTTGTCGATTTTACAAGCCTTTTAAAGAGTAAAAATTACCAATCGGCAAAAAAATGTATACGTATTTCTCAATTCTCAACGGGAGTAAAATTCAAGCGGAAGATAACGTATACAGCGATTTGATGCATTTATCGGTATGGAAAAAAAATTAAAGCAGTGTTATTTCTCGTCAGAACTACTCGAAGGATTGACGATATTTTTAACGTCGTCTTGTTGGAGGAACTCGTAATATCTACTATGCTCATAGGACTTGCAACCTACAGCGTACTCTCGGTATACACTTTTTTCCACAGAAATCTTTTTCTCTAATTGTTTTTCTTTCAATGCATGAAAATAAGTTAATTTTTTCATTTACAAACATTGCTGTATCACGTTTGCACGAGGGCACAGGGAAACTGTGGAAAACCTGTGTCGATACAGGAGACTATATTTGACTGACGAAAAAGATCACTTGAGTGCCCGCCTTCGATCTTGATGAAATTTATATGTGCGATAAAGCATTGAAAACTATTAGACGCGTATTTTTGTTTATCGACGTAAAAACGGTATTAAGGGGGGGGGGGGTTGACAATCCTTAAAGAAAGGCGTGATAAGGGGTGATTTTGCAGTTTCACCCACAAGCAGTCCACCTATCTGAATGAAACGAAAACCAAAATTCTTCTACTGTAAAGCGATGAAAAATCCACTATAGAAGTAATGAAAGAAAATTAATATAAAAGGTGACACGCCTTTCTTTGAGGGGTGGTTCCACCCCGTAAAACTGCTTTTCCACGGATTAAAAAAAATACGCGTCTAATAGTTTACAATGGTTTATCACACACATGAGTTTCATCAAAATCGAAGGCGGACACTTATGTGATCTGCCTTCGATCGCATAAGTTTCCGCCTCATGTGATCGAAAACACTCACAAAATCACCTCAAAATTTTTTTAGGCGGGGAAAAATGCTGATTTTATCGAATCCTTTTGCATCTCTGGAATCCACGCGAAACTCACTAGGAACGAGCATGTTCCTGGTGAGTTTCGATCTATTGGCAATTTTCTACGGATGTTTTTTTTAATTCTTGCTCTTGGTCCACAGAAATCTCTCATGGTGTCTATGTTCGAGTTTTTTTTCTTCGTCAATTTCTCAGTGGCTCTATTCGTACTGATTCTCGTTTATTGTATAACTGGTGACTTCCTCATGCGCGAGGTCAGTGGCCCGATACGTGCGTCCACCTTCGGCTATTTTTTAAAACACTTTTTGTCGATCATTTCTAGAGCATGAACGTGCAAAATGCATATTACGAGTGCCGATGGTACGCAATGCCGGCAAAGTATCGACAACATATGCTCATCTGTATGACTCGAGCACAAAGGCCCCTGCAATTGACCGCGGGGCGCTTTTACATTTTTTCTCTCAGCAGATTTAGCAGCGTGAGTTCGAACATGTTTGTGCAGGCATTTGACTGGCGATTGGTGGTTGAATTTTTGTCGCAAGTATTAATCGTGAGATTTGGAAAAGGGTGTACAAAAGGATTTTTTTCAGATACTGAAAAGCGCGGGGGCTTACATATCGATGTTACGTACCGTAGGTTAAATATACGTAAGTACACTTCGTTTTCTGCCCAACACACATGGACTTGTCCTCACCTTTTTATCGTCATTTTAAAAGGAAGAAGAAACAATTCTTTTCAGCAAAAAACGGTGCGGTATTTTTTATGTACCCGGAGAAGTGCTCTAGGACTTTTCGTACTGGGTATGAGCGGCACCCACGCACCTCAGGGACCAAGTTCTCTACACTTGTAGAGAAAATAACAAAATCGGAAATAAAAAACCCTCGTTTCCTTACGCCTGTGAAGTTATTTTTGTTTTTATTTAACGGTTGCACGGATTAAGGCGGGATATACATTTACAACGATAAAAAAATCGATGTTTTTTTCTTTAAACGGTGGAACTATATATGTAGAATATTTTCTAAAAGTTTCAAAGCGAAATTCGAAAAACTTCAAACGTTACAGCCCGTCAGCGCTGTGTCTCACCGTTCGAGTTGAAACTTGGTAGAAATATTGATAATATTGATACCTTCTACTTGATGCAAATTGTTTTTGAAAAATTGGAAAAAAAATACTTTTTTAATCCACATTTTACAGAAATGTTGCGTGTAATGTTGATTTTTTTTTGTAATTGCGTTTCTCAAATTTGCATTTTTTAAATTTTAATTACCGTCACATAGAAACTATACATGTTCTAAATGAAAAAATGTTTGACCTTTTTTGCAAATCAAAATCTACGGGAAGCTAAACTGGACGCCGATTGGCAACTCCCGCGGCGACCTCGCTGTAACACTCTGCCATAGCTCCGCCATTTTGATGACGAATTAATTTTGAAAAATTGTTTCGTATACTTAAATATACTATTAAAGTATACCTAAAGTTTGATAATTGTAGAATAATTATTTCTTAGTTTAAAGAATTTCTCAATACTGCTTATTTTTTTCCCGTCTAAATGTATCTCCCGCCTTAAATTGAGGCATAAATCAATTTTGTAACAATGTTTAGGAACTTCGTACGAAAAGTCTTTCTCATCATTTCAGACATTCGCCGCGAAAATTCTTCTGCTAGTCACATTTCTCACAGTTTTATCATTAATATTTTCTTTGAACATCCGGTGACCCCCGTTTTTATTATCGTGACGGAATCGTTCGAATTTTTCACACACGCAAGCAGTTTTTATCAAGCGTCTGGAGTTATTTAGTGCATAAATTATTAGATAGAAATGCGGTCAGCATCTACATAAAGCGCCGTATAAATGAGAGGTTTTTTGAAATCGTCATTTTTCGTTAAAAGTTCGGTCACTTGGTTTGAAATTTCACCACTATACTGGGCCGTTTTTCTACTTCGTTATAGACGAAAATCAGTCAATTGTTAATCATTCGGGTTTGTGTAAGGAATGCCTCAAAATTTTCATCGTACGTTGATCGCGCAAAATATATCAGTGCATTTATCATGTTGAAACGTCACTATTCGTTATTTTGCACTCTTTCCGAACGGGGATCGAATATCTGTACCCACTAAAGAACGTCGGGTTAACGAAAAATGTTCAGTTCGCTTATGATAAAACATTTAGAACATTCGATCGCAATTATATTCTATACATGGTTGTTAAAAATGTATCCATTTCTTTGCTCACGTTTGTGCGCCTGAAGAAAGATAAAGAGCCACGAAATTACTGGTGCATCGCAGAAGAGGAATAAATTATAACGCAATTTACTACATTTGATCGTACAAATGCGAAAGGTAATGACATCGGAAAATCGGCAGATACTATTATGTCTCCACTTTGCTTATTAATCTAGGGTCCATAATTCACCGTTTTTGCATGTCTGATGCCCTCACGAATCTTCGAGCACGAGAACGACTGAGAATGTACACTACTTGATGTTTCTTATGCAAATCGTTTATCGATTCAAGATTCACCAGGTTCAGTCTTCGAGAAGCCTTCGTCTTGAATACCCATCATTCGAATCATGGCAGTGAGTGACAATGACAAGAGTTACAATTTTTCATTATCTCTTTGGAACGAAAGACGCTTCCAATACCTTTAAGGAGGAGCAGGACAATTGGTAAAGTGTCACCACTTGATTGAAATTTATACAGTAAATTATTTGTCATGTACCCAATGAACTCTTCAAATTTTAACGGGGTATCCCTCTCTGGAAGCCCAATTTGAAGGGTCAGAATGATGTATTTTTTTCTAGTAACACATTGGTTGGAATAAATTAATTTTTTTCCCAGCATATTGTACACATGTTTGTGGTTACAATGTAATTTTTTCGAAAGAAAATCTTTCAAAGTGTTCGCGGTGCTGCAGTTGGCGTTGCAGTCCTCCAGCGACGAGGCCCGAAACGGCGGGATCTCTACCTGGCTCAAATGCAATTTGAAACGAAGGCAAGAAAAAAATTCTTCCAATATATCCAACTGGCTATGGATTCATGATCCACTTTTCGAAATTTCGAAAAACACGAAAAATGACAGTTTCTTCAAAGAAAACCTCGTTTTTCTCGTGAAAAACAGCATGCTGAAGTCAGTGTTGTTAACAAATGGTTCATCCAATTGAAAAATGCGATTGTGAACCGAAAATGACTAATGTTTGAAAGCTAACTGTGTAGCTCACATTCAAGTCAATAGTGTAAAAGTTACTCAAGATATCAATCCCGCCGTCTCAAGATATGTAGTTTCGAGATAATCGCGTTCAAACTCGACGGATCGCGGTGAACCCGACGCATACTGTTCCACTAAAATAGGTGTCACTTCGTCAATTTTTAGAATTTCAGGGTCCGGTTGGTCTTAAAATATTCTTGAAAGTTTACGCTATAACAATATGCAAAAAAAAACTATTTTTTGAAGTTTCCAAAGAAAATTTCCTCTTAAATCGATCGTCCACACCGTTTCTATAAAATGTACAATTGAATAGACATTTTACCATGGGGAGATGCCTGCGCTCATCTCTTAATGGCAGTTTTACGTACGAAACAGTGTGAAAAAATGTTAAGAATATAATTAAAAAATGTCAAATTACTCAGTACATTATGGCAATTTCGTCATCAGTGTCATGATGTTAAATGCCCGATGTTAAAAAGTTTTTTTTTTCAATTGTAAATATTATAGAAACGTTGTGGACGACCGAATCAAAATGTTGAGGGGGCATTCAGTATATGACCAAGAATATACTCTATAAATTTGCACCATATGGTAGCGTTTCGTCAATTGTCCCGAAATTCATTTTTGTTTTAAAAAAATTTATAACGCAATTTTCGTTGACCGTATCTAGGCAGATTTAAAGAAAGTTCGGGAATTGCACACTTGGAACCGACGTTTATTATCTATCGGTGGAATGTGGCCATTGGAGCCGAGTTTCGTCAAATTTTACATAGGCTACGTATACTTCACGCTACACATGATCATGGCAATCGGCGATTTTGTGAGTGTTTTCGGTGACATGAGCCTCATGATAGCGAATCTATCCGAGAGCTCGGTGCAGCTTATGGTCGGCGTTAAAATGTTGGTACTGAGGCATTCGGTGCCATTGACAAAAATCATGAAACAAGTTGAGGATGGAGCAAAAGAGGAAAATTACAGGGATTGGAAAGAGAAATATTTGTATCTCGAGTACAATAGGATCGGGAGAACATTTTTTCGATTACTCGGTAGTCTAGCGTTCAGTACTGTGCTAACGTACCATTTAAAGCCACTCGAGGACATCGTCAAGGCCGGTAAGAACGATTCTTTTCTTTTGTGTTAACAACTACTTAGACTTTCAAGACTCTTTGGGACTCTTGGAAAAATGTTACACTGAGAGGAATGTATGGTGTTCTCAACCATATTTTAACTATATTTTATATTTCGCTGAGGGGACAATAATATTTTATAGCCATAGTTAGTGCCAAAAGTATAGTACTGCTTATTGATATTTCAGCAGTTGCATGACTTATGCACATATGATAACCGCAGCCACCAATCTTACAAACATGCGTTTATTCTTCAATGTTATATAATATAGTAGGTTTTCATAAAATGCATATTCCCTGATACTTTGGTGAAATTTTGCAGAGATATTTTTTTTAATAATATAAGTCACTGTTTAAATGGATTTTTGGCGCTTCGTAATAGTTTTGTACCATATAATGGTGATTTATACCATACTATATGATACGACCGGCTAAATGCATAGTAATGTGTATCCTACAAGATCAGGAGGTGAACAACAAGATGAAGTGTTGAACTGATATCCCATTTTTATAATGCAACAATCATACTAGGTTACAGTTTGTGAGACATGCGTGGTTCTTAAAACTATTAAGCTGCGGTTGGTCGAACTGCAAATGATTTACGTTTTCGCTACACGTAGATTGTACTATAATTTTTCTCGAATAGTCACTTTTCACGAGATCTTCTAACTTTAAAAGAATAGTACAAACTTGAAAAGAATAGTAGAAGTTTGACTGAACTAAACTTAACGTACGGTACACAACATTAGTTTTTGTCCGCCGATTTTGTTATAGCGCTGAATTAACCATATATATATATATATTGTTAAGCTTTGTACTGTAGTGAACAATCATTTCGGAGATAATAGATAGTCAAACATGCCACCCAAATCGCATGTTCAGGTATACTTTTCGCTCATACTCGTGTTAACCATATTATGATTGCGGTGACAATAAACTATAACGAATTTTACGATCTCCTCTTTTACCATGGGCGTTTGTTGTAAATACCATGGACTTTTCTCTCAGTGTACCACAGTATTTTTTTGATTTTTCGTGTGGGTTGCTTACGCATGTATCTGATTATATATTGAAGCGTGTTTTTATTTACTGTTTTTGATAAAAAAAACCTTTTTGGTAACCGTTCGCTTGTATAAATATTGTTGTGTATGTAGAATGTCGAGTATTTTCTATTGGCAGTGGTGCATAACGAGCCGACGCCGTTCACTTTGCCCTATCGAATGCGTCTGTTCTTCAACCTCTCCGATACACGTACATACGCACTCGTTTATTTTTTCGAGACTCCTATGTTTTATTATTACTATTTTCATACAATTTCGGTTTGTTTTCTCTGCACTTTAATCGTACACGTTGCTGGCGAATTGTCCATTCTCGCTCATCGAATAAGGAACATCAATAACGCGAATTTGTTGGAGGGTTATTGCCAGCTGGACTCTGCATTCCGCGATATAACGATTAAACACCAGCAGATCATTGAGTGAGTTGCGTGTTTTTTTTTATTCTTTTAGGTCACATGTTTCACCAATAAATTAGAATTTCAAAGTCCCTTGAGGCCTTATATACATTTGGATGGTCGGAAATCAACCCACCCAGATAGACGGATGTACCTCATATTGGCATCATATGTACATCATCACTGCGGCATAGAAAGTCTCACAGCTGTGTATCCCTTATGAGTGCTCCCGTTGAAGTCATATTTGCATCACATGATGACTCACATCCGAATGAAGCAAAGTTGTTCTCACGCGAATACGCATGCAGTGGATTCATCAGACGAGCAAATTCGGCTCACTAATATCTAACAATAAATGAGTGCATCTGGGGCTCATATGGGTGTCACAGCGTGAAGAAATTGTAGCGCTCATACGGAGCTCATATTAGCGGCATGACGTGACGTAACTATGCTGTGCTCATATGGAGCTCATAAGAGTGTCATAGCGTGAAAAATAAAAAAAATATACATATAGGCAGACACACAGAAAGTTTGCACAAGTGTTAGAATGGCTACCCAGATAGACAGTCGTGATCATCACGCCGTGCATACAATTGATGAAGCAAATTTCACAGCATATTGACTACATGTCATGATGCAAAGCCGTCAACTCATTTAGTATAGTGAATGTGCAAAGCATTTTGATCTCAATATGTCGTTTACAAATGCATCGTACGTTTGGAGCACGTTGAATTCATATCGCTGTGCTCAAGTGTCCACAATTAATATCTGCAAATTTTACGTCATATGAAAGTCATCCAATGACTTGTGTTGATGAATTCACGAGGTTAGCACTGGTAGTTGACATGCCATGCAAGCAATATGACGGCGATATGCATGTTTGTCAGTGATACATTCGATGGCCGCAACATGACGGCGATATGCGTGTTTCTCAGTGATACATCCTGTGACGGCGATATGCATGTTTTGAAGTGATACATTCGTTGAGCGCAATATGACAGTGATATGTATATTTTGTCAGTGATGCATCCTACGAGCACAATATGATGGCGATATGCATGTTTCTCAGTAATACATTCCATGACGGCAATACGCATGTTTTCAGTGATACACTCGATGAGCGCAATGTGACGGCAATATGCATATTTCTCAGTGATACATCCCATGAGTGCAATATGACGGCGATATGCGTGTTTCTCAGTGATACATCCTATGACGGCGATATGCATATTTCTAAGTGATACATGCGATGAGCGCAATATGACGGCGATATGTATGTTTGTCAGTGATACACCGCGTAAGCGCAATATGACGGCGATATGCATACAAATGCAGAATGATACAAATAGGCAGACACAAAGAAAGTTTGCACACGTGTTAGAATGGCTAGGTAGGTAGCGCAGCTCTCGCATTAGAAGACGTAGGTTCAAAACGTAGGTAGGTACAAAATTTAACCAGGCAGGATACGTTTTAATCCATTTATCATATAGGCAGGAACATATATAAAGCATATGGATATAAAAATCCTTTCAGATTTTTTTAATTAACATTTTTGGATTTTTTAATTTTTCACGCTATGACACTCATATGAGCTTCATATGGGCACGGCATAGTTACGTCACGCCATGACGCTAATATGAGCTCCGTTTGAGCACAGCACAGTTACGTCACGCCATGCCGCTAATATGAGCTCCGTATGAGCACAGCATAGTTACGTCACGCCATGCCGCTAATATGAGCTCCGTATGAACACTACAATTTCTTCACGCCGTGACACCCATATGAACCCCATATGCACTCACTTATTGTTAGATATTCGTGAGCCAAATTTGCTAGTCTGGTGAATTCACTGCATGCATTTTCGCGTGAGAACAACGTTGCTTCATTTCGATGTATTATTGTGAATTATCATGTGATGCAAGTATGACTTCAACGGAAGCACTCATAAGGGATACACAGCTGTGAGACTTTCTATGCCGCAGTGATGATGTACATATGATGCCAATATGAGGTACATCCGTCTATCTGGGTATGCATATAGCCGTCACATTGCGCTCATGAGATGTATCACTGACAAATATACATATCGCCGTCATAGAATGTATCACTGAGAAACACGCATATCGCCGTCATATTGCGCTTATGGGATGTATCACTGAGAAATATGCATTTCGCCGTCATGGAATGTATTACTGAGAAACATGCATATCGCCATCATATTGTGCTCGTGAGATGTATTACTGACAAAATATACATATCACTGTCATATTGCGCTCATCGAATGCATCACTTAGAAATATGCATATCGCCGTCATAGGATGTATCACTGAGAAACACGCATATCGCCGTCATATTGCGCTCATGGGATGTATCACTGAGAAATATGCATATCGCCGTCACATTGCGCTCATGAGATGTATCACTGACAAATATACATATCGCCGTCATAGGATGTATCACTGAGAAACACGCATATCCCCGTCATATTGCGCTCATGGGATGTATCACTGAGAAATATGCATTTCGCCGTCATGGAATGTATTACTGAGAAACATGCATATCGCCATCATATTGTGGTCGTGGGATGTATCACTGACAAAATATACATATCGCCGTCATATTGCGCTCAATGAATATATCACTTAGAAACATGCATATCGCCGTCATCGGATGTATCACTGAGAAACACGCATACCGCCGTCATGTTGCGCCCATCGAATGTATCACTGACAAACATGCATATCGCCGTCATATTGCTTGCATGGCATGTCTACTACCAGTGCTAACCCAGTGAATTCACCAACACAAGTCATTGGATGACTTTCATATGACGTAAAATTTGCAGATATTAATTGTGGATACTTGAGCACAACGATATGAGTTCAACGTGCTCCAAACGTACGATGCATTTGTAAACGACATATTGAGATCAAAATGCTTTGCACATTCACTATACCAAATGAGTTCTCGGCTTTGCATTATTGCATGTAGTTAATATGCTCCAAAATTTGCTTCATCAATTGTATGCACGGCGTGATGATCATGACTGTCTATCTGGGTAGGTACCCGAATCCATTTTTTGTTTTCCAAACAATGCAAAATGGCGGCTCAGTGGCCGGTAGAACTAGAACAACTCTTTTTTTAGACACTGCACAGGTGGACTCGTTGGGGACGCACATGCGCACCTAGAACAAAAAAGATTTTTTTTTCGTAATCTACACGATTTTTGGTAGCGGAGTACCCCCGATTATTATGAAATATCGATTTTTGCAGATTTGGCAACATTTCGAAGAAGTGGAAATTTCGACAAAAAAACGGCATTAATTTATTTACAAAAAACCGTAACTATTAATCGATCGTTAAAATCGTGTTCATTTGGTTCGTCGTATGATTTTGGAAAACATAGTTTCAAGAAAAACGCGCTTAATGTTTGAAACTCATTTTTCTTCGGACCATATCATTCTTGGAATGTTTATCATTTAAGCGAATTAGAAAAAAAAGACAGTTTTTTCGAAGTTATATAAGGCCTTTAGAACTCATCGATTCGGGCAAAGTTAAATAATGAAAATTATCTCCCGTCAGGACTGCACAAACGATCGACGATATTTTTAATGTCATTTTGATGGAAGAACTCGTAATATCGACGGTGCTCATTGGACTCACAGCCTATACTGTTCTCGTGGTACGAGGCATGTGAATAATTGGCGAAAATGAAAGAAACAAAATTAAAAGACATGAACCAGCCGAGTAGTCTGGGATTCTAGAATGGGTGAATTTTAGAATCGTCGGATTTTTTATGTCTCTAGAAATCTGTGATGGCGTCTATGTTTGAATTCATGTCCTTCGTAACTTACGCGATATCGATGACCGGACTGATACTCGTATATTGCATAACGGGTGATTTCCTCATGCGCGAGGTAAGAACACGGATGAATACAATATCTGCGAGTCGTTTTTTTTGTTAATCTCGTCTATCATTTTTAGAGTATAAATGTGCAGGACGCGTATTACGAATCGCGATGGTACACGATGCCAACGAAATACAGGAAGCATATGATGATATGCATGATCCGAGCAAAGAGCCCGCTGCAACTAACCGCAGGCCGATTTTACGTTTTTTCACTCAGCAGGTTCAGCAGTGTAAGCGTTTCCATATGTTATCCTCAATCGATTGCCTTGTGGAAAAATCATGTTTGCGTAAATTTTTGCAGGTACTCAAAACCTCTATGGCATACATATCGATGTTACGTACGGTGGTTTAGAAATATAAATCAGTATGCGTTTTTACCACCTACAGTTTGAAAGTCAGGTTGATTATCTTTCTAATAGGCACTTATCAATATCTTTCTTATCTTTGTTGGGTATTGAACACTTGAAAGTAAATAAAAACACATTTTTATAGTGTTTAAATATTCGAAAAGATCCATGAATAATTGGAGGTAAAAGAGTGTAAAATAAAATTTTCAAAACTCGAAATACTTTCAAAATCTTGGTGCATGAGATCTTACTATTCCCCAAAACGATATCTGCAGCATGTGCGATCAAGGATTTTCTAAGACCCTTCTTGGAACTTACGAGAAAAATCTATTGACTTGTATCAACTAAAAATACACAAAAATTATTGGTGTCAAGGATAAGGATTAAGGGGCTATACCAGTGTGAACGCTGAAAATTTGGATGATTTTCGGGATTTTTTCGGAAGAAAAGTACTTAATTAAATGTTTCGGAAAATTAAGAATACATTTGGCTATGTTTGACCTATATTACATAATTTTTTCATAGAAAAATATTGAGAACCAAGCGACTTATGCGCTGCCTTCGGAGGCGCCAAAAGTTCCTCCACTGCTGACATGCTTCCGGCCGATTGAGTAGCTGAAACCGAAAAAGGAAAAAATGTCGTTAAACTGGAAGGTATTTCCTGTACAATGATGTAGGATTGTTGAAAAATATCAAAATCTAACAAAATGGCGAAGTTATGAAAAAATATGTTTTCTTGCCTACGAAATGGTCGGTTCTACAATGCCAAATCGTCAATTTTCATCCAATCAAAAATATCCTACGTCATCGTAGAGTAAATATATTCAACAGTACTCAGTTCAAATTTCAAGTCAATCGGATAATTGCTCTTTGCGTTACAATGTCAGCAAATTTGAAAAATCTCATTTCACATTCTTGAAAGTATATAAATCTTGAAAGTATAAATCTTGAAAGTGTAAAAATCTCATCTCATATTCTTGAAAGTATAAACTGTCGGAAAAGGCTAAAAAAATCGATTTTTTTTTAAGTGTCACACAGGTATAGCTCGTTAAGTAAGAATGGCAAAGCGAGGTTGACATCGTGCTCGAAATCATAATGCGTCCCCGATATTGAAAGATCCTCAATCCCACTCTCTTATCGCGGTAGAAAGGGAACTCCACGAAAGTGCGTCGTCGTAGAAAATGGAAAACCTATCTTTCGCCATGGATTTTGGGCGCATACGTCCTCGTATATGTGTCGAATTTTTCTATGTTTTATTACAGCTATTGTCATACAATATCGGTCAATTCTTTTTGCACATTGGTTGCTATCCAGAAATAACGTTTCGTGATATCGCGATCAAACGCCAGGAGATAATCGAGCTTATTGGCACTTCACATTCCATTATCGATGTATACGTATTTTTCCATTTTCAATGAAAATGAGATTTATGCGGAAGATAGCATAAACCGTGATTTGGCGAATTGATCGGTAAAGAAAAATATTCAAAACAGTGTTATGTCTCGTCCAAACTACTTAAGGGATCGACGATATTTTTAACGTCGTTTTGGTGGAGAAACTTGCAATGTCCACCAAGCTCATGGGACTTGCAACCGACAGCGTACTCTCGGTATGAATTTTTTTTGTTCTACAGAAAAAAGTTGCTGCAAATGTTATTTTTTTAAATTAATCGAAATAAATGTGTTATTTAATTTACAAATATTGCATATCGCGTTTGCACGAGGGCAGAAAGAAACTGAGGAAACCCTGTTTACTGGATTCGATCACCCTCCCCCCCCCCCCCCCCCCCCAGAACTGGCAAGGGAAGTTTTGAAATTATTAGTGCCATTCGCCACTTCCTACCTATGTGAACTAATAGTCCAGTAAAAGAGACGAAAACCCAGCAATTTTAGCGTAGAATTCGAATTTTTGACTGAAGCTAGATCGTTGCATACTGAAAGTAACCCCAATGAAATGTTGCCCCTCAACTCGCCCCAACCCTAAGAAATAGTGATTGAAAACTTAAAAATCGCTGAATCTCGAGCATTAAAAGTCCGATCAAAAAATGTTTTAAGTTTAATTTTTAAACTGTTAGAAATAGCAACATTTTTGCATGTTTAAGTTTTTAATTTAAACCTCGCGTGCAATTTTACCGTGGACAGCTCACAGCTTTCTATAAGCAATGTCAGTTAAGGGGGAAAGTCACTGTGCACAGTCGCTTTCCCACATCCCCCAAGCAAAATTTAAAGGGATTTAAAAAAAAAAAATTCTTAAAAGTACATGTATTGAAAAATATGTTGGCAACATTTTTATTCACAAGTCCGAAAATTGACGGAGTTATAGTCACTTTAGTGAGAACAGGTAGCAAGTGCCCTCAGTCCCTACAGGTGTGTCATCATTTACAATAGATAATGTACAGGCTCTTATTATTTTGTGAACTATCATGAAGATGAAGAATCGACATATCGCCCGCAACTAGATACTTCAATGTAAGTATCAATATTGTAGAAAAAACATAACTTTATATCAAGAAACACGGAACGAAAACTTGGAACGCGTTTTTCTCGAAACTTGTTTTTTCGACGTTGTCCGAGCGAATACACAAAAACTTATCAACCGATTTTCAATAAAAAAAAAAACATTTTTGTAATCGCAGTGACTAAGATTGTACGTATCCGCGTTTTTAACATTTTATAATTACTATTTTTAAAGACTGCTTGAATACAGAAAAAAAGGCCTTGAAAATAGAAAAAACATGTCCAAACTGTCGGCATTTTGTAAAAAAAACCTAAACAAAAAAAGGCTACGCATAATTATAGCTACATTTGTATAGATATCGATCAATTGTTGACTTTTGATTTACAGATAACTTTTCATAAAGATATCGATGAGGCAATGAAGAGAATTTTTTTTTTTTCGTCGTGAAATCAAGGCATATATCTCGGTTAATTTTCGAGATTTTGTCATAAAAATTGGTATAAAACTAGATGAATATATAATTCATAAAATAAGTATGAGCCCGATCCTTTCATAATATGGATTAGTTATGTCTATGAAAATAAATTAATCCAGATTATGGATTATTTATGACAATCCATATTATGGATTATAACTAATCCATATTATGGATTAATTATGACAATGACAAACTTATGTTATTAGTTATGTCTATGAAAAAAAATCGCAATTATTGACGACAAAGTACCCGTTACGTAACGGAATAGGGGGGGGGGGGGGGGTTCTGGCCAAGCGTTACGGTCCCGTTACGTTGGGGGGGGGGGGGGGTAAAAATTGGGAAATTTTGCGTTACGTAATTTGTGTACGCCCCCTTATGGATATTCGATTTATGGATTTTCGACGACAGTAAAAAAAATAATGTGTTGGCCACTTACAAAAACGAATGAGTACAAGACTTACACGCGTTTTTTTTTCGAAACACAGTTTTCAAAGTCGGTGAGCATGATATCGCGAGAACCATTCGATGGTTTATTTCCAAATGTACAGGAGATACGATGGGGAACTTTTAAAAACCGGTGAGGCTCTCACTTTTTTAAATCCATGTTCATGTTTTAATAGTTACGTAAAAATGACGTCTTTTTTCATAGAATTTCTCGCATACTCGAGTCTCAATTCGTCGCCACTTTGTTACAAAAAATCATTTAAACAATCGACGATCGTTAACAAGTCGTATTCATTGTTAACTTGAATAACCCGTTTGGTTTCTAGATCTCGGACGGACCGTTTGAGCTGGAGAATATCCACCGCCAAACGTCGCGAAAAAATGTCATCATCTGCCGTTTTTGCTCTTTTGCTGTATATTTTGGTGATTTTTTTTAAGGCTCTCAATATGTATCTTTGTGTTTAAAAAAATGTGTTTCGTTTCTCCTACCTTTCCCAGAACTTTTTCGGAATGTCGTCCATTATTTCGAGCCTCCAGGTAGATGTAGCTCCTTAATAAAATAAAAATCACAATTAATTATTATACCGAACGATGAAGTGAAATAACAAATTTCGCGCAAACTTCGTATAGTTAGACATTTTCACATTTTCTCTGAAAAGTCGTGACTACGAAAATTCTTCTGCTAGTCACATTTTTCTAACTTTTATCATTCATATTTTCTTTAAACATTCCGCGACCCCTCGTTTTTATTGCGGTCACGGAATCGTTAGAATTAATTATACGCGTGAGCAGTTTATATCAGTTATCGAGTGTTATTAAGGGGTGACCCCCACTTGCGATTTTGAAAAAATCGATTTTTTTATTGCATTTTTTTGAAGTATAAGTATCTGAGAATATGTCCTGAAAATTTCAAGTCGATCCGAACAAAATTGACTGAGATATGAGCGTTGAAAGAAAAGAATCCGCGTTGAAAGAGAAACTTTAAACGCGTTTTTCTCAAAGTGGCATTTCTGAAGTCGGTGACCAAGATTACTCGAACACTAATGAACCGATCTTCTTGAAATTTTGCAGGCTTATTTAATACATAAAAATGTAGTCTTTAATCGTTCGATTTTTTTTTCTCGAAAAAAATGGCCGCTTCATAGCCAAAAAAGGCCGTTTTTTTCGTTAAAATCGAACCATTAACTTTGACTGTCCGCCATTTTGTGAAAAATGAATATTTTTTAAAATCCTTCGATTAAAGACTAGTTTATACTTATATTTGACTAAATCCATCCGCATTTTTTTTTCAGATGATCCACTTCGCCGCAATGTTGGTCACCGCAAACCGTGTATATAAAAACATTATTTCATTGACGGCCATTTTCCACTAAACAATGTAATATTTTGCAATAAAAAAATTACTGAAAGTTCTTCAAGATGTGGCCTTTAAGATGTTATATTGATCGATTAAAAAAGTTTTGTAGTTTTCTTTAAAAAAATTCATGAAAAAGGTCTTTTTTTTGCGCTACAAGTGGGGGTAACGCCTTAAGTGTATAAGTTATTATATGGAAATGTGGCTGGTGTGTCATCTCCATAAAGTGTCGTACAAATGAGATGATTTGTAGAGCGGTAATTTTTCTTTGAAAGTTCGGTCACGTGGCTTGAAATTTCACCAGTATACCGAGGTGTATTTTCACTTCATTATAGACGAAAATCAGTTGATTGTCGAAAATTCGGTTTAGTAAACGGAATACGTTTTAAAACTTTTCATGTTGGAACGTGTTCGAGAACTTATCATGTTGAATCGTCACTATTCGTTATTTTGCACATTTTCTGAACGGGTATCGAATATCGTTATGCACTAAAGGACACGGCGTTTAACGAAAAACGGCGAGTTCGCTATGATAAAACATTTAGAACATTCGCTCGAAATTATATTCCATACATTGTTGTTAAAAATGTATCCATTTCCTTGCTCACGTTTCTGCGCCTGATAAGAGAGAAAAAAGCCAGTAAATTGCCGTTGCATTGCAGGAGAGGAATAAATAATGGCGCGATGTCCTGCATTTGTACGTAGGATTTTTTTGTTATATCGATTTTTGCAAAAACAGCGCGGTTTTTGAATAAAAGTTCAAAATTCTCAAAAAAACATCGTCCGAAAATTGTTTATAAAAAAAACTATGTAATATATCGAGAAAATCCTACCTACTTCTATGCAGAATGTAATTGTGAATATACAGTTAACATTTCAAGTCAATCGGTCAAGATTTGTTCGAGTTATGAGTCCGGCCGACTTGAAAAATGTAGTTTCGAGAAAAACGCGTTTAAAGTTTTCGGTACGGATTTCATCGGACTGAGAGGGGCTCCGCCAAAATTCAAAATATAAATATTTAGACCTTTTTCCCACCTTAATCCTTTGAGTATGTCATTTTTAACATATTAAGGCATCTTTTAAGGAAAAAAAAAACGATTTTTTGAAATTTTTAGTGGCCTTACCCCTTAATTCAATCTTCAACGTCATCTTCGTTTTCAATGAATTTCTAACTTAGTTTTCGTTGATTGTTTTTAGGCAGATTTAAAAAGAGTTCGGGAACTTCACACCTGGAACAGACGTTTATTGTCTATAGGTGGATTGTGGCCATTGGAGCCGAGTTTTTTTTTTAATTTTATATAGGCTACATATACTACACGCTACACATGATCATGGCAATCGGTGATCTTGTGAGCGTCTTCGGAGACATGAGCCTCATGATAGCGAATCTATCCGAGAGCTCGGTGCAGCTTATGGTCGGCCTAAAAATGTTGGTAGTCAGGTACTCGGTACCATTGACAAAAATCATTAAACGAGTTGAGGACGGAGCAAACGAGGAAAATTACAGGGATCAGAAAGAGAAACATTTGTATCTCGAGTACAATAGGATCGGGAGAACTGTTTTTCGAGTAGTCAGTTATCCGGCGTTTAGTACTGTGCTGACGTACCATTTAAAGCCGTTCGAGGACATTATCAAGGCCGGTGAGAACGAATTTTTTTGTGTAACAACTACCGACGTTTTCAAGACTTCTCGGGACTTTTGGAATCTGTTACCATGGTATTTTTTAAATTTTTTCTTGTGGGTTGTTCACGTGTGAATTTTATTTTCGATAAGAACGTGTTTTTTTATTTATTATGCTTGATAGACACGTTTTTTTTGTTTACCGTCCGCTTGAATAAATGTTGTTAAGTATCTTGAACGTCGAGTATTTTTTTTTATTGGCAGTGGTGCACAACGGGCCGATACCTTTCATTTTACCCTACCGTCTGCGTCTGTTCTTCAACATCTCCGATACACGTACATACGCACTCGTTTATTTCTTGGAGACTCCTATGTTTTATTATTACTATTTTCATACAATTTCGGTTTGTTTGCTCTGCACTTTAATCGTACACGTTGTTGGCGAATTTTCGATTCTCGCTTATCGAATAAGGAACATCAACAACGCGAATTCCTTGGACGATTGTTGCCATCTGGAATTTGCATTACGCGAAATAACGATTAAACACCAGCAGATAATTGAGTGAGTTGCGCGTTTTATTTAATCTTTTAGGTCACGTGCTTTACCAATAAATTTGATGTTGAAATTCCCTTAAGGCCTTATATACCTTTGGATGATCGGAAAACAAGGTTTTTTTGGGATTAGAGAAAAATACTAATAAAGCAATGAATATGAGGTTTGGAGCGGTTATATTACGTATCTCTAGGTACTCGAATAATTTTTTTTTCCAAAAAAATACAAAATGGCGATCTAGTGGGCGGTTGAAAGAGAACGCCTTTTTGTGTAGGCTCTTCACAGGCGGACTCGTTGGAGATGCATATGAGCACCTGGAACAAAAAAGATTTTTTTTTTGTAATCTACATTAGTTTTACTAACGAAGCTTACACATTAATTATAATATATTGATGTTTGCAAATGCCTCCGGTTCGTAAAAAGTGGCATTTTCGAGTAAGAAAACGGCCTTAATTTGCTTTGAATATTAATAAATTGATTATTAATGATTTGATTATTTTTTTTATTAAAATTGTTATTATTATTAATGTTAAATGTATTTGATTATTAATAAATAAAAAAATCATGAATACTTCGCTAGAGAATCTATCTAAGAAGCTACAGGTAAATTGCATAGTCAATGGGTTGAAAGTTTTCGGCGCCACGAGGCCGCCCGATTTTAAAAACACGATTTTAAAAAAATGCGCTTAAAGTTTCTGACCGATTTTTCTTCGGACGATATTCTTGGGTTGTTCAAACATCATTTAAGCCAAATAAAAAAACCATTCATTTTTATTTTATTTCCAAAGGTCATATACCTTTGAAAATTGAAACGATACATTTTCAAAGGTATATAAGGCCTTAAGAACTCATCGGTTCGGGCGAAGATAAATCCTGAAAATTGTTTTCCGTCAGGACTGGCCAAACGATCGACGATGTTTTCAATGTCGTTTTCATGGAAGAACTCGTAATATCGACGGTGCTCATTGGACTCGCGGCCTATAATATTCTCGTGGTACGAAAGCCTATAATATTCTCGTGGACGAAAAAAAAACATGAGGCCGCTCAGTAGTTTGGGATTCTAGAATTGGTGAATTTGAGAATCCTTAAATTTTTTTGTCGTCTCTAGAAATCTGTTTCTGAGTCTATGTTTGAATTCATGTCCTTCGTCACTTACGCGATATCGATGATCGGATTCATACTCATATATTGCATAGCGGGTGATTTCCTTTTGCGCGAGGTAAGGTTGCCGATAAGTACAATATCTGCAAGTCCTTTTTTGTTAATCTCCATCAACATTTTTAGAGTATCAATGTGCAGGACGCGTATTACGAATGCCGATGGTACACGATGCCTCCGAAATACAAAAAGCATCTGATGATATGCATGATTCGAGCAAAGAGACCTCTGCAACTAACCGCAGGAAGATTTTACATTTTTGAACTCAGTGGGTTTAGCAGTGTAAGCGTTTCCATATATTACTGTATATATATCGTAGGGTGGCACCAATTTGTACTTTATTTTATTTCCTTTTTCTCACCGTACAATTATATTTTTATAGAAAAGAAAAAAAATTGTCGCCGAAGCTGCGAGCGGTCAAAAAATATTTAGATGTCGCTCAAGCCTCCCATAAATTCAAATTGTCATTAAAAATTCAATTTTTTTTTCGTACACTTTTCACCCATGAATTTTACGCTTTATAATTTTTTTGATTAACCTCGCGAAAGCCAATAAATATTACAAAGGGTCCAATTTATGAGTGAGAAGAGTGAAAAAATCGGAAATTTCGAAGCTCTTGAGCGACCACTCAATATTCATTGGCCGGCAAGAGCTTTCGTGAGGTTAATTAAAAAATTATAAAGCGTAGAATTTATGGTTGAGAAGTGGACGAAAAAAATTAAAAATCGATATTTCAATGAAAATTATAATTTTTGGGAGCGACCTATAAATATTTTTTGACAGCTTTCAACGATAATTTTTTTTTCTTCAATGAAGATAATTGGATGGTGCGAAAAAGGAAAAAAAATAGAGCTCAAATTTGTGCCACCATAATATATAGTTACGTTATATCAATGGATTGCCTTGTGAAGACAATCATGTTTGCGGACCTTTTAGCAGGTACTTAAAACCTCCATGGCGTACATATCGATGTTACGTACGGTGGTTTAAAAGTATAGATCATTATGGCTTTTTGACCACGTACAGTTTGAAAGTCAAGTTGGTTATCTTTTTAATAGGCGCTTATAAATGACATTCCTATCTTTGATGGGTATTAGTAACTTGAACGTAAATAAAAACACAGTTTTATCGTGTTAAACTATTCGAGAAGCTCCAAGAATGATTGTGAGTGGAACAGTGTAAAATCAAATTTACAAAGCTCAAGTGCATTTCACAATCTAGGTGGATGAGATCCTTGATGGAATTACCATTCCCCATCACGATCTCTCGAGAATTTTCGACTATGATTTTTCTAGGCTGTTCTTTGGAACTTCGGAGAAAAATCGATTGATTCGTATCAAATAAAAATACACAGAAATACGTACACACACAAAAGTAAATAAAATATCTTAGATACAATGCACTTAGTACATTTCGCTTGTTATTGGCATTAATAAAAATGGAGGACCGAGGATGGCATCGTCCTTGAAATCTTGATGTGTCTCCGATACTGAAAGCTCTACAACTCCACTCTCGTGTCGCGATAGAACGGAAGTCTACGAAAGTGCGCCGTCGTAGAAAATGAAACATCTCTCTTCCGCCGCAGATTGCGGCGGATTATATTTTTTAATTATCAATGGAAATGAGATTCAAGTGAAAGATGATATGTACAGTGATTTGGTGAACTGATCGGTAAAGAAAAAAATTCAAAGCAGTTTTATGTCTTGTCGGAACCACCCAAGGGATCGAAGATATTTTTAACGTAATTTTGTTCGAGGAACATGTAATATCTACCATGCTTATAGGACTTGCAACCGACAGCGGACTTTGGGCATGTATTTTTTTACAGTAATATTTTTTTTAATGTTAATCGAAATAAATTTGTTATTCAATTTACAATTATTGCCGTTTCTCGTTTGCACGAGGGCACAAGGAACCTGTGCAAAACCTTCATACCGGATTTTGATCTATTGTATATTTTTTACAGAGGGGGTTTTTTTTAAACATTTTTAACATTTTTTTCCACGGAAATCTTTCATGGTGTCAATGTTCGAAATTTTTTTTTTTTCGCCAATTTCTTGATGACTCTGTTCGTACCGATTCTCGTTTATTGTACAACTGGTGACTTCCTCACACGCGAGGTTAGTGATCCGCCGGGTGTGTCCACCTTCGGCTATTTTTTAACTTTCTTTAATTCGTAACTCGTAACGTGCAAGACGCAGATTACGAGTGTCGATGGTACGCAATGCAGTCTGAGTATCGACAAGGTATGCTGACTTGTTCGGCCGGGGCACAAAGCGGATTTAGCAGCATGGGTTCGAATAGGTCACATACGAGCACTTAAGTGTCTATCGGTGGTGGCATTTTTGCAGTAAGTAGTAATTACGCCGTTTGGAAATGTGTGCATAGAAAGATTTTTTTCACGTACTGAAAAGCGCCGTAACTTACATGTCAATGTTACGTATCGTAGGATAAATCTACACAAGTGTTTTCCTGCCCAACACACATGGACTCGGGCTCTCACTTTGGAAGATAAATTTTTAAATAATCATTTTGACAGTAAATTTTCATGTTCGGATAGTTGAAAAAAAAATTAATATCTAAAAGTAAGTATTTTATGTCCCTGGAGAAGTGCTCCAGGACGTTTACGGACCGGGTGTCACGGGCACGCACGCATCGTCAGGAACCAAGCGCACGTTGAGCACTTTTTGGTACTCGGTATGCGCAAATGTACAAATCTACACTTGTACAGAAAATAAAAATAGCAAAATGTGTCTTCACGTCTGTGAAGTTATTTTTGTTTTCATTGGCTGGTTGCACGTATTAAACTGAGGCATAAATTAATTTTGTAACAATGTTTGGGAGATTCGTAAAAAGGGTCTTTTACCGCATTTGAAGCTTTTCAGCGGACGTTGGTCGCGGAAAATATATAAGAACATCATGTTGAAACGTCACTATTCGATATTTCACACATTTCGTGAACGAGGATCGAATATTTCTCCCCACCAAAGAACATCGGGTTAAAAGAAAAGTTGAGTTCGCGCATGATAAAAAATTTAGAATAATCGATCGTAACTATATTCTTTGCATGGTCATTACACGTTTTGCCATTTTTCCGCTCACGTTTGTGCGCCTGAAATGCGAAAAATAAACCAGCAAATTGTGCTTGCATCGCAGGAGTGGGAACTATTACAGCCCAATTTTCTGCATTTGACGGTACAAGTACGAAGGATAATAGCATTGAAGATCGACGAATATTACCGTGTAACGACATTGCTTATTAAACTAGGGTCCGTAATTCACCGTTTTTGCATGTCTGATATGCCCTCATGAATCTTTGAGAACGAGAGCGACTGACAATTTACAATACTTGATATTCGTCATGCAAATCGTTTATCGATTCAAGATTCGCGAGTTCAGTCTCCGAGAAACCTTCGTCTTGAATATTCCACGTACGAATCATGACAGTGAGTGACAATGACAAGAGTTACAAATTCTATTTTATTTTTCTAACGAAAGAAGCGGACGTTTTAAATACCTTCAATTTTTCTCCAACGTCACTTTAGTTTTATCGAATTAATGACGCAACTCTCGTTAACTTCCTTTAGGGAGAGTTAAAGAAAGTTCTCAAACTGCACGACTGGAACAGACGTATCATGTCTGTCATTGGATGTTGGCCGTTGGAGCCGAGTTACGTCAAGTTTTACATAGGCTACGTATACTTGACGATACAAATGATCCTGGTATCGGTGAATTTTGTGGAAGTTTTCGGTGACATCAGTCTCATGGTGGACAATCTAGCCGAGAGCACCCTGCAGGTTATGGTGGGCGTTAAAATGTTGGTAGTGAGGCACTCGTCGTCATTGATAAAAATCGTTAAACAAGTTCAGAACGGAGCGAAAGAAGAAAATTACAGGGATCAGAAAGAGAAAGATTTGTATCTCGAGTACACTACGATCGGGATGATATTTTTTCGCGTAATCGCTTGTATCGCTTTAAGTCCTGAGGTGACGTACTTTTTGAAGCCGTTAGAGAACATTATCAAGGCTGGTAAGAATCAATGTTTTTTGTGCAACGTCTACTTAGGTTTTTACAACAGTTTAAGAGTCTTACAAAAATGTTGCCATGGCGATTGAAATCGAATGCATTATTAAATTCAGCACTTTAAATTTGCAGTAGTTTGGCTTGTGTTCTTATCGGATGTTCTTTTACTCACAGATATTACGAGAAAAGTCGTCGTGAAAAAGTACAGAGTATCTATTAGACTTTTTGCGTGGGTTTTTAATATATTGTAGTAACTTGTTGGAAGATTTCACAATCATTGACTACTTAATTGTAGTGTAATGAATTGAAACTCATCAAAATTCTGTTTATTTTCCCGATTGGGAAAAAAACTGAATAGCAAGGATCCGTTCGGTAAGGAAGAATAAACATTCTTCCTTGACAAACGGTATGGAAAGGCTGTCAAGAATCTAGCCCCTCGAAAATTGGAGAAGTCGTGAGGCATATTCCTACCAAGAGTTTTGCCCTGATAGAGTTAACCATTAACAAATATAGATAAAACCACAATTTAACGGGTTTTCGCAATTTTTTTTTTGGAAATGTGTGCACGTTTTTAACTCTTTTTTTATGGTAAAGGGTATCATTTAATGTATTTTTGACAATTTTTTTTATTGAGAAACATTCATAAACGACGGAGATACAGTAAATTGCACAGACCGCTGTGCAAGAAAGGTCCTTCGCGGTGACCGCTCCTGCTCCGGAACAAATCATCTGAAATCAAAAAACCAAAGGAATCTAGTTTTGGTACCGTACTATCTAGTATTTCATCGAAGGATTCAATAAAATAATGATTTTTGAAAAAATGGTCGCCGATCAAAAGTGATCGTCAAAATTTCGGTGAAAAAAACACTCTATTTTCCTTGATATAAAAAAAAGTGTGCATTGAAAAAAAAATCCTTCGATTAAGGACTGCCTTTTGATGTAGAAAAAAAGTCTGTGAAATTTGAAGCAGACCGGTTTAGTTGTTTTTGAGATATTTTGGTAACCGATTCTGAAAAAGTCATTCCGAGAAAAACGCGTTTAAAGTTTTTACCTGTAACGGTAAAGCGGTAAGCGAACCTACCTGTAAACGCTCATAACTCTCCCAATTTTTAACGGGCTGACTTGAAATTTTCAGAGAATATTTTTGAAAGGTTAGATTATAAGAATCCGTCGAAAACGAAAAAACGTTTTTTTCAAAAATTCCAACTAGGTGTAACCCCTTAAGAAGCCTCCTAACTGGGAATTCGGATCTTGGTCTACATATAATGCCACTGACGACTGATTTTACTTTACACGTGGGACATATATTTGAGAATTTCACATTTGGGATACTTTTGCTTAGGAATGTATGTCACTTAACGGATTAGGCCTAGTTGTAACACTCGAAAATAGCTTGTTCTTGGATTGTTTTTAGAAAACCGTGATGACAAATTCTAATGTAGATTGACGAGAAGTTTTTTTTTATTCAAAAGTTGTAGGTATTTGAACTTAAGAAATGAATTTTCAGTGAAAAAATTCGTTATAACTGCTCATAAACTGTTTATAAAATGAAAAGTTTTCGATTAATCAGAATTTCCTTACTTACTTCTCTGCGAAATACAATTAGAAACATAACTTTTAAATTTGAAGTAAATCGAGTGAAAATTATCAAAGTTATTTGTCACGCCAATTGGAAAAAAGCTGTTTCGAGAAGTTTCGAGTAGTCGGTCATTTTGTACATCGTAAAAAAAATATATATATATATATATTTGCTAACAGCTTAATATTCATACTACATAGATGTGTAATTAATTTTATGAGCGAATCACTTTTTCATACGAAAAAAATTGTTAAATTCTTGATGATTTTATACCCGTTACTGTGACCTAACCCCTTAAATTATACATCTGATAGGAACGGGCTTTTATTCATTGTCAACTTGAACGAATGTTGCTTGTGTAATATCTAGAAGTTGGATTGTTTTTTCATTGACAGCAGGGACCAACGAGACGATGCCATACGTTTTGCCATATCGGATACATCTCTTTTTCAACCTGACGGACACACGTACATACGTACTCATATATGTCTCGCAGGTTCCTATGATCTATTATAACTGGTTCCATACAATATCGATTTGTTTTCTCTGCACTTTAATCGTACACGTTGCTGGCGACTTGTCCATTCTGGCTTATCGAATAAGGAGCATTAACAGCAGGGATTCGTTCAGCAATTATCGCAATATAGAATCTGCATTCCGCGATATCACGATTAGACATCTGGAAATCATTGAGTGAGTCGCGCGTTTTATTTCTTCGTATTTTCGTCGCGTATTTTAGTAACAAATGATAAGCTGAAGGTACCTTAAGAACTCGTCGATTTGGGTAAAGATAAATACTCAAAATTGTCTTTCGTCAGGACTGCCCGAACAATCGACGATATTTTCAATCTCGTTTTGCTGGAAGAACTCATAATTACGACGTTGCTCCTTGGACTTGCGGCCTATAATGTTCTCTTGGTACGAGGCACATGAATAATGCATTAAAATGACAATAAATAAATGACAAAAAAAACGGACAGGAGCTCGGTAATGTGGGATTCTAGAATTGGAGAATTTTAAAATCGTGACATTTTTGTATACTCCAGAATACTGTTATGACGTCCATGTTTGCTCTGGTGGCCTTTGTCACTTACTCGATGATGATGGTAGGGCTGATACTCATCTACTGCCTAACGGGTGATTTCCTTATGCGCGAAGTAAGAACACTAATAAATAAAACAAAGGGTGTCTCAAAATGACCCGAAATTTAGGTTTATTAATAAAACGTATTATTTATTTGAAAAGTACGAATATTTTACTTTTAATATAATGTACAAATATAGAGTTTATGTGTGGAACACAATATAGTTCAGTAAAAGAGATGAAAACCCAGCACGTCTTAGCGTACAATATCATTTTTTGACTGACGGTAGATGGTTGCATACTGAAAGTAACCCCAATAAAATGTTGCACCTCAATTCGCCCCAATCCTAAGAAATAGGGGTTGAAAACTTAAAAATCGCTGTATCTCGATAATTAATAGCCCGATCAAAAAAGGTTTCAGACAAAAGTTGTTTGGAATAATTAAATTCGTATAAAGTTATGTGACGTCGAACCCCATATCTTTGAAAAAAGCGGCACAAAAACGACTCGAAAGTTTGGGGTTGATTGTCTTCGTCTGGTGTTCTCCTGTTTTTGTGCCGCTATTTTCAATGATAAGGGATTGAACGTCAGACAACTTTATACGTATTTCGTTATCCCAAACAATTTTTGTATGAAACATTTTTTCATCGGGCTATTAATTATCGAGATACGGCTATTCTTAAGTTTTCAACCCCTATTTCTTAGGATTGGGGCGAGTTGAGGGGAAACATTTTATTGGGGTTACTTTTAGTATGCAACCATCTACCTTCACTGAAAAATTCATATTCTACGCTAAAAAGTGCTGCGTCATTTCGAGACACCCTACATGAGCGAATAGTTTTTTTCTTAAATCTTGTTAACCATCTATAGAGTATGAATGTGGAGGACGCGTATTACGAATGCCTATGGTACACGATGCCAACGAAATACAAAACGTATATGCTGATATGCATGATTCGAGCAAAGAGACCGCTGCAACTAACCGCAGGAGGGTTTTACATTTTCGAACTCAGCAGGTTTAGCAGCGTAAGTTTTTCCATATGTTACTGCATAGAATTATGGTGTATCAATCGATTGCCTGCTGAGAAAGTCACGATTGCGGACATTTTTTCAGGTACTCAAAACCGCTGGGGCGTACATATCGATGTTACGTACGCTGGTTTAAAAGCACAGATCGTTATGCTTTTTGACCACGTACACTTTGAAAGTCAACTTGACTATCTTTCTAGTTGGCGCTTTTAGAAATGTATTGTTTAGAAACGTACGTAGCACGTAGTTACGTACGTAGTACGTAACTAAATGTACGTGTTTAGAAATGTATAATGTAGCATTGTTGGCTTTTGGTCACTTTAACGTAAATAAAAACATACTGTTATTATGTTTAAATATTCGAGAACATGCATGGATCATTGTGAGTCACGGAGCGTGCTAACACGTTTCAAAAAATCGAAATACTTTCAAACTCTCGGCTGATGAAATTTTACTACTCCCCATCATCGTCTCTGAAGCACTTAGCACTGGAACTTTTTTATGATAGGTTTCAAAGCTTCGGGACAAAAATGTACTAATTCGTATTAAATACAAATACATAAAAATGCAGCCACATAAAAGTGAAGAATCAATATTGGATACGATGCACTTACAAGGAACATCACTCTGGTGTCCTCGTCCGATTTTGTTGAAACTTTTTCATGTGGAAGCGTATAAAAAACGAAGAGACACGTATTTTTGTTATCGGCGGAAAAACGGTTTAATGGGGTGAAACAGACCCTCAAAAATAGGGATGTTTTTGAGATATTAAATTGATTAATTTATTTATGAGATATAAAAAAAAATCAAATTGCCACAATGTTAATTTTTTTGTGCACTATACATTGGAGATGAGAACGATAACGTCATCGACGAAAAACGAAAAATACCCCTATTTTCGAGGGTGCGTTTTACCCTTTAAAATCGTTTTTCCGCTGAAAAAAATACGTGTCTCTTAGTTTTTGATACTCTTCCACATAAAAAAGTTTCAACAAAATTGGAGTAGGACACCAAAGTGATGTTCCTTGTTAATACATTTTTATTTTTATCGATAATGATGGAAGACCAAGATTGGCATCATTCTCGCAATCATATTGTTCCCCCTGCACCAAAAGTCCCATACCACCACTCTCATGTCACGATGGTAAAGAACTTCACTAAAATGTGCCCGTTTTAGAGAATAAAAAATGTATTTTCCAGAGCACCGGAGAAGATAATCGAATAACTTCTGTACTCATTGGAACTTTGCATTTCTATTTTTTCTTTTACATTTGTTCGCCCAGCAGATGTAGCAGCGGAAGTTCGAATACGTATATGCAAGCATTTGGGTGTCGAATGGTAGATGCATTCTTGTTGTTGTAAATATTAATTGTGAGGTACGGAAAGGAGGGTGTAGAAAGATTTTTCTCGAAACTGAAAAGCACCATGATTCCACATCGATTTCACGTATTGTAGGTTAAATATACACGAGCGCGCTTCTTTTTTTGTCCAGCACACATGGACTTGTCACGTTTGTATCGTCATCTCAAAAGTAAAAAAGAAAACATTATTTATTGCAAAAAACGGTGCAGTATTTTTATGTACCCGGAGAAGTGCTGCAGGACTTTTACGTATTGGACAATCACGGGCACCGATGCACATCAGGGACCAAGTACACGTTGAGCCCTTTTTGGAACTCGGTGGAGGCAAATGTAGAAACTTACACTTGTGCAGCAAAGAAAAATTGAAAAAAAGAACATGCTCGTTTTCTCACGTCTGTGAAATTATGTTTCTTTTCATTAACGGCTTACACGGTTTACACAGGTATGACTTAATTTGGAACCAATGTTTAGGTATTTTGTAAAAAGGTTCTGTCATCTCATTGAAAGTATTTCAGCGTACGGTAACGGCGGAAAATATATAAGTACATTCACCATGGTTCAACGTCACTGTTCGATATTTTGAACGTTTTGAGAACGAGAATCGAATATCTCTCCCCACCAAAGAACATCGCGTTTGCAACAATGTTGAGTGCGCATGACGAAACATTTAGAATAATCGACCGCAATTCGAATCTTTACATGGTTGTTAAAAGTTTTAATATTTTTGTGCTCCCGTTTGTGCGCTTGGAGAGTCAGAAAAAAACAGCAAAGTGCTCGTGCATCGCAGGAGAGGGAACAATAATACCGCAATTTTTGGAATTTTACGGTACAAATACGAAAGACAATACCATTGAAAATCGACGGCTATTACACTGTAACGATTTTCGTTATTAAACTAGAGTCCATAATCCGCGGGTTTTGCATGTCCAATGCCCGCATGCATCTTTAAGCACGAAAGTGCCTGAGAATCTACAATACTTAACGCAAATTGCAAATCGTTTATCGATTCGAGCCTCACGAGTTCAGTCTTCGAAAAACCTTTGTCTTGAATATTTCACATTCGAATCATGACTGTAAGTGACAATGACAGAAGTTATCATTTCTTTTTCCTTCTCAAATGAAAGAAACGGACGTTCCGAATACTTTCAATTGTTCTGCAACGTCATTTTAGTTTTTATCGAATTTATGACGCAACTCTCGTTAACTTCCTTTAGGCAGATTTGGAGAAAGTTCGGAAACTGCACGCGTGGAACAGACGTATGATGTCTATCGGTGGATGTTGGCCGTTGGAGCCGAGTTATGTCAAGTTTTACATAGGCTACGTGTACATGATGTTTGAAATGCTACTGATATTGAACGATCTTTTGTACGCGTTCGGTGACTTGAGCCTCTTGGTAGCGAATCTAGCCGAGATTGGCGTGCATTTTATGATCAGCGTTAAAATGTTGGTACTGCGGCACTCGGCGCCATTAATGAAAGTCTTGCAACAAGTTCTGGACGGAGGCAAAGAAGGAAATTACCGGGATCAGGAAGAGAAATATTTGTATCTTGAGTACACGACCATCGGGAGAACAATTTATCGGATAATCGCATTTATATCGTTGGGTTCTGAGCTGACGTACCTTTTTGGACCGTTCGAGGACATCATCAGGTCTGGTAAGAATCAATTTTCACAAGCTTTTATTTAACTTGACTTTCTGTGAGATGCAAAACGAAAAATCGACATTTCACCCACTTCGCGACTACTTAGAGCTCTGAAATTTTGCAAACATGCATCTAAATGGTGACAATGCATGATTTGAAAGAAAAAAATATATATTCATAACATTTTGAAAATTTCATGTAAAATTAACGATGTCTAATCATTCATATAATATCTCACGAACACCCAAACAAATCTGTAGCCGAATGTGTTTGTATGTGAAAAATATATATGCAGCAATAAGTCGTAAGTTCAATCACAATTACAGTCTTTGTTATTTTTTACAAGCATTGGATGTAAATGCAATTTGTTCCTCACGTACAAATTCGCAAACGTGTAAACTACTAGTAACAACTAACTAGTAAAATCAATTAAAGACTAAAAAGTAGAAGATAATTTTCATGTGAAAAAAATATTTTAAATAACAAGCTTTTAATTAATTGATGAAAAAGAAGAAAATATTTTTTTTACCAAGTCACCTATATGTGACTATAAATAAAATCTTGGGGCGCTCACAATTTAGACATATAATCTTTCATTTACATAAATCCGTCAACATATCAACTGTATTTAATTTACGGCAAAACAACCTTAGATTTCTTAAATAAATCCCGAAACAGTGTATGAACGTATGATAATAATTTCTCAAATTATTATTGTGCCAGATTAAATAGGATTAATGAAACTGAATTGATCAAATTTATTAAACATTTAACAAGTTGAGCGCTCCAAGCTTCTTTTTTATTGGTTTTTTCCTTAGGTACACGCTTTTCGCGTTTGTTACCTATTCTTTCCCATCATTATGACCGTTCTTTCCTCTACTGTTTACTCCTTTTTTGTCTCCATCTTTCTCCCTGTTCCCCCCTGTTGCGGCTGCAGCTGACTTCCCCCTCTGTATTATATTCATCATGAAATTTCTATCATGGGTATAGGGAAACTGCGGAAAACCTATACCAAATACAGCCGGTCATCGAGTGCGCCCCCAGTCGTGGAACTAGTCTTATTTCGCCGCGAAATGCCGAAGAAAAACATTTCACGACGAAATGTACGCGATTGGGAATCGAACCCGGGACCTCCCGTCCGCTGGTTTAGTGGCGAGCACGCTAACCACTAGACCATCGCACCAGTTCCGCTCCAAGCTTCTATTTATAGTCACATATAGGTGGCTGGGTAAAAAAAAATATTTTCCACTTTTTAGTACATTCAATGAAAGCTTGTTTTTTTTTTTAATATTTGTTTACGTATACATTTTTGTGTAACGACTACTGAGGTTTCGAACACTGTCCGAGAGTTGTATTAAAATGTTACTATGGCGGTCGAAATTGAATGCATCGTTATCACAGTTTTTCCAAGCTCGCGTGCTTGGAAAAACGATTATATCACTTTGCATTTGTAGTAATTTCGCTTCCGTTTGTATCGGACGCTGTTTTATTTTCACATATTATTTTTTAGCGTTAAAAATAATATGCTTTTAAAAATATATATGTTTGTTGAGGTTGGCTGGGTATAGGGGTCCGAGTTTGTTGGATGTCCCACGAAACTAACACGAAGCTAACGTGGGAATGGATGGATGGATGGATGGATGGATGGATGGATGGATGGATGGATGGATGGATGGATGGATGGATGGATGGATGGATGGATGGATGGATGGATGGATGGATGGATGGATGGATGGATGGATGGATGGATGGATGGATGGATGGATGGATGGATGGATGGATGGATGGATGGATGGATGGATGGATGGATGGATGGATGGATGGATGGATGGATGGATGGATGGATGGATGGATGGATGGATGGATGGATGGATGGATGGATGGATGGATGGATGGATGGATGGATGGATGGATGGATGGATGGATGGATGGATGGATGGATGGATGGATGGATGGATGGATGGATGGATGGATGGATGGATGGATGGATGGATGGATGGATGGATGGATGGATGGATGGATGGATGGATGGATGGATGGATGGATGGATGGATGGATGGATGGATGGATGGATGGATGGATGGATGGATGGATGGATGGATGGATGGATGGATGGATGGATGGATGGATGGATGGATGGATGGATGGATGGATGGATGGATGGATGGATGGATGGATGGATGGATGGATGGATGGATGGATGGATGGATGGATGGATGGATGGATGGATGGATGGATGGATGGATGGATGGATGGATGGATGGATGGATGGATGGATGGATGGATGGATGGATGGATGGATGGATGGATGGATGGATGGATGGATGGATGGATGGATGGATGGATGGATGGATGGATGGATGGATGGATGGATTCGATGGATGGATGGATGGATGGATGGATGGATGGATGGAACTACCTTTTAGAAGATTTGACAATCATTTACTCCGTTTTTGCAATACAAAAAATTGCAATACAAAAATTACAATACAAAAAAACAATTAGGCTTAGTGGACGTATTATGGCATTTTGTATCTTCTTTGAGGAGGTTGGAGCGTTAGCCTCAATACAAGATTTAAAAAAAACATATGTCATTCTCTAGATTACACTGAGACCTTACGATTTTTTGGACATTTTTTCACTACCAAACACCAGAGATGAAAAAATAGTTTAAAGTATGTAATTTCACGTGTGGTTGGGTGGGCAAGACGTTTACACTCCGAATGATGTAATTGATTATGCTATTTAGCATCAAGATAACCATCTTTAACAACGGATTACCGCAAACTAGACCTTTGTAAACATTTAGAAAAAAAGCCATCTCCCCCACCGTAAACCATACATATTAATATTGAACCAGCAAGGTTTGATTAAAAAAATTACGAATCTTGGCTGGCAAATGGAGAGCATTGCTGCCAACTTCGATGTATGCGAAGTTGCCGTATTTCGTCGACACTTAATATTAATTGATGGTAAAAATAAATAATTTCGTGACATAAATATGAATAGGCATAAATATGAATAACTTGAAATTTCATTCCGAGTTGTATAAAACATTCACTGATGCAGTTTTTCATCATAATAATCGATAATGTTTTAGTTTTTCAATCTGGTAGTAACACAAAAGATTTTCTTATTCCCATAATACAAATGTAAAAATGCGTAATTTTGCTCTTTAAATATATGTTTCACGAAAATTTAGCATCTACAGAATAAATTTCGTATGCATTGTTTTGAGGTTCATTGAAAAAATAAATCATAAACCGACCGAGAAATTCATTCGCATATGCAATGAAGTCATACATTTGATAGAAACGTATCTTTGTTCATCGTTCGCATGAACAAATTTTACTCGTGTGGTGTCTGGAATTTGGAATGTTTTTTTTCATAAACAGCGCTGCACAATGAAACGATGCCTTACGCTTTGCCCTATCGGGTACGTCTCTTCTTCAACATAACCGATACACGTACATACGCACTCGTATATTGCTGGCAGATGCCTAGGATTTATTTTTACTATTTGCATCCAATGTCGATTGGTTTTATCTGCACCTTAATCGTACACGTTGCCGGCGACTTGTCTATTCTCGCTCATCGAATAAGGAACATCAACAACGTGGAATCGTTGGTCGATTATTGCGATATGGAATCCACATTCCGCGATATAACGATTAAACACATGCAGATCATTAAGTGAGTCGCGCGTTTTATTACTTCTTTTGTGTCACAGATTGCACACTGAGAAAAAAAAATCATTGATCCAATATCAATGGTGTTATTTAATAAAATTTCGTTGATTCAATTGTAAAATTGTCGGTGTAAACAATCGGATTTATTAGTCCAAACAAAACGCTATTGATTTTAATAACATGATAAATTTCAAAGTTTTTTCCATTCAAAAGATATATTGTTAGCCGAGAACAATATATTATTGAAACGATCTAAAAAATTATCGCGAACAAATTATATAAATTTGACTGCATTTTCTGCAACGAACAAAAAAGCGTTTTAATTTATAACATGAATATTGTTGATTCGAGTACACAAGAGCAATTGAATTTCGTTCGATTGATTCAGATAAAATTTCTATTGAGTCAATATGTTATTTTATTATCTTCACTATATCCGATATTGATTTTCAAGTATATTATTCGTTAAAATATTAATATTTTATTTTGATTTAAAAATATTAAGCCAATGTCTGAATTGATTGAAAAATTATGCGAAAATAAAATTTAATACTTACTTAATACGTACTTACTTGGACTTGTTTTGATTAAATATTTTATTAAAATACATATATGTTCAATAAAATTATATATTTGAGGTAAAAGAATATGCCATTAATACGACACGTGTATAATTGAATTGAATACATTACAGCAATTGATTCAATCCTTTTTTCTTTGGTTGAAAAAATGCAACCAAATCATGGCCGAGCGCCACCGAAATAATAGGTGTGAGGAAACCCGTAGTTCTCGGAGTAACCGCTAGAAGCCGCACTCGAGAACAGAAGGCATTTTCAAATCAAATAATATGTCATTAAAATCAATCACATTTCTCAATATTTTATAGCATTGTAACAATGTCATATGTCGGTGGCACTCCGTAATCAGACATTTATCTAGGTCAACCGATGTATTTTTTAAATTTAATTGGTTTTTTTTCTCAGTGCACTAATAAATTATAACTAGAAATTACTTTGAGAACTGATCGATTCGGGCAACGATAAATATTGAAAATTATCTCCCGTCAGGACTGCCCAAACGATAGACGATATTTTCAATATCATGTTAATGGAAGAACTTGTTGTATCGACAGTGCTCATTGGACTCACGGCCTATACTGTTCTCCTGGTATGAAAGCATGTGGATATGTAGTCAAAATGATAATTAAAGAAAACATAAATAGACACGAAACAGCACAGTAGGCTGGGATCTTTTTGTCTCCAGAAATCCGATATGTCGTCTCTGATTGGTTACGTGGCATTCCTCGCTTACATGGTAACGACGGTTGGACTGATACTCACCTATTGCATTTCAGGGGATTTGCTTCTGCGCGAGGTAAGGACACTGACAAGTAAATGTTGCAAGGTCGATCTCTCCGATTTCGATGAAATTTGGCATGCTTGTAGAATGAGTAAAAATAGGCCACACGTATTTTTCCATATCTGTGGAACCCGATTTTTACGGATTGAAACGCACCCTCGACAATTGGGGTATTTTTCGTTTTTCGTCGATAACGTTTTAACGGTACAAGATATGAAAAAAATTCAAATTGCGAAAATTTTTATTTTTTCGTGTACTATACATTGGAGATGAGAACGATAACGTTATCGACGAAAAATGAAAAAAACACCCCTATTTTCGAGGGTGCGTTTCACCCTTTAAAAATCGGCTTCCGTAAATATGGAAAAAAAACGTGTTGCCTATTTTTACCCATTTTACAAGCATGTCAAATTTCGTAAAAATCGGAGAGATTAACCTTGCAACCTTGTAAGAAATAAAATATTCGCGAATCACTTTTTGTTAACCTCGTTCGTTATTTTTAGAGTATAAATGTGCTGGACGCGTATTACGAATGCCGATGGTACTCGATGCCGACGAAATACAGAAAGCATATGATGATATGCATGATTCGAGCGGAGAGACCTCTGAAACTGACGGCAGGCAAATTTTACATTTTCGAACTCAGCAGGTTTAGCAGTGTAAGCTTTTCTATATACGACTATATGAAGTTATGGGATATCAATGTATCGCCTACGGAAAAAATCACGTTTTCGAACATTTTTCCAGGTGCTTAAAACCGCTGGGGCGTACATATCGATGTTGCGTACGGTGATTTAAAGGTATAGATTAGTATGCCTTTTTTACCACGGACACTTTGGAAGTCAGGTTTATTTTTTTAACAGGCGCGTTTAAGTGTCATTTTCACCATCGTTGGGTACTGGACACTTGAACATAAAGGAAAACATGTTGTGATTTGAAAATATTCAAGAAGATAGATGAATAATAGAAGTAAGAGAAAAAGTATATAATCACATTTCAAAACTCAAAATATTGAAAAAATCTCGGCGCATGAGATATTCCCCATCACCATGTTTGAAGCATTTGCCAGTGAGACTTGTGTGAGATTTTTTCAGAACTTCGGACCGAGTATCTATTGGTTTGTATCGAACACAAATATAGACAAATGCACGCATACAAGACGAAAGAAGACATCGTAACTGCGATGCATTTAGCACATTTGCTTTCTCATTGGTAATAATGGACCAAGGATTGCATCATACTCGAAACCACACTGCGTTTCCGAGACTGAAAGGCTCACAATCGCACTCCCATGTCACGATAGGAAGGAACTTTATGAAAATGCGCCGTCGCAGAATATGAAAAATATATTTTCCACCGTAAATTTTCGCGTACATACGCGTCTCTTATCTCTCGCAGTCTCCTATGTCTTATTGCTACTATTGTCGTACAATATCGGTCGGCTTTCTCTACACATTGATCGCACACGTTGCCAACGAATTGTCCATTTTTTCTTATCGAATAAGGCGCATAAATGCAACGAATACGCGCAACGTCAATGGCAATCCTAAATTAGCGATTCGTGATATCGTAATCGCACACCAGGAGATTATGGAGTGAGTTCTGTACTCATTAGAACTTTGCATTTTGTTGTTGATGTATAACTATTTTGAAATTGTCAACGAAAATGAGATTTCAGCGAGAGATAACGTATACAGTGATAAGGTGAGTTTAGCGGTATAAAAAGTCGAAGCAGTGTTATTTATCATCAGAATCACTGGAAGGATCGATGATATTGCCAACGTCGTTTTGTTGGAGGGATTCGTAATATCTACCATGCTCATAAGACTTGCAACCTACAGCGCACTTACGGTGTGCATTTTTTCTACAGGAATATTATTTTGCAATTGGTGTCGCATTCATTTTTCAAAATTAATAGAAATAAATTTATTTTTTAATTTACAAACATTGCCGTTCGCACGAAGGCCCAAAGAAATAGAGAAAAACCTGTGTCCATACAAGAGGCAATATTTGACGGAATTTTCATTTATTGTTGATTTTCTACAGATATTTTGTTTCACTTTTCACTTTTGTTTCACATATATCTCTCATGGTGGCTATGTACGATTTTTTTATTCTTGTTCAACTATTCGATGGGTCTATGGGTATTGTATAACTGGTGCCTTCCTCATATGCGAGGTCAGTGGTCCGATACATCCGTTCACCTTCGGCTATTTTTTTAGCAATTTTTCTGGAGCTTTTTTGGAGCATGAATGTGCGACATGCATCAACTGACTCTGCGATCAACCGAAGGACGCTTTTACATTTTTTCTGTCAGCAAATTTAACAGCGCAAATTCGAATACGTATATGCAGGCACTTGCCCGTCGATTGGTGGATTTTTGTCATAAGTACTGATTACGAGGTTTGCAATAGAGTGCTTAGCAATATTTTTTTCAGATACTGAAAAAGGCCATAACTTACATATCGATGTTAAGTACCGTAGGCTGAATATAAACAAGTGCATTTCTTCTCCTGCCCAACACACATGACTGGTTTTTACTTTTGTATCGTCATTTTGAAAGTAAATATTTTTGTTTAAAATTATATATTAAAAAAAGTTAAATATTGAAAAGTACGTATTTTTATGTCTCTGGCGAAGTGTTGGAGGATTTGTACATACTGGGTGTCGTGTCATGAGCCTCGTGGCAGCGAATCTATCGGAGAGCCCCCTACAGATAATGGTGGGCTTCAAAACGTTGATACCAAGCCACTCGGCGCCATTGATAAAATTCGTAAAATAAGTCGAAGACGCAGTGAAGGCGGAACATTACAGGGATCAGGAAGGAAAATATTTCTATTCCAAGGACGCTGCCATGGGGAGAATAATTTTTCGAGTGCTCGGTTGTGTAGCCTTCAGCACTGACGTGGAGTACCTTTTTGGGCTGTTCGGGAACATTATCAAGGCTGGTAAAATGCAATTTTTTTCTGAGGTTTTGAAACTGTTTGGGAGTCTTGTAGCAATATAAGAAGGGTGGGGATCGGAAATTCGAACGATCAATATTCAGAAGGACCGAAATTTCGAATTCAGTAATGGCGAACGTTCCAATATAGATAGATCCCTTTTATGATAGTCTGTAAAATAGTTAATCGAAATTGTAAATGCAAGAATCTCGAAGTCGATTTATAGCGCAAACAAATATCAGATTTAACAAAATAATGAGAGATATAATATCGATTCGCCTGTTTATATACACTAAACAATTCGAGACGTCAAATAGTCGAATTTCAAATATTACAACAGTTTACAATTTTTAATTCATCAAAGCGAAGGACCAAAAAGTCGATCAGTAAAAATAGCGATGGGCCAAAATGGCGAATGGTCCGGACAGCGAAAACTTGGCATCGAGTAATACCACTTGCGCTTCAAAATGAAGATGGTGGATGGCGTTTGTGGTCAGTCGGGTCAGGCAGCCATGCCATGTTCGCCATTTAGGTATTCGCCATTTCGGACTATCGATCATTTGCGTTTCTAAGATCTGCACATTCGAAGTTTGTAGTCTCGAAATATGGCTGTTTGCTATAGACGGTTTTGCGAATATTAGACACTTACTTTTTTTCTATTTCGGAGATATGAATGTTGTAGATTGTTTGAATCTGTATTTGTATGACTCAAACTACAGCACATCTGAATATATGTTCTCGAATAAATGAGCTCTCGAATAAATAATCCTTTGGTGTAATTGTTATTCGATTTCGTCATCGGTTAAAGGATAGAATTTCGAATAATTTAACCTTCGTTATTTTGTGAGTTCATAATTCTGTCGTTTCGAAATCTTTGTCGTTCTATATATGCTCATTCGACATTTTGACCCCCACCCGAATTTGATACCTCACGTTCAATGTGGCATCTGTTGGACGTTTCATGTACCTCCGACCATCACTCCCGAATAATTTAAATTTGGATTCATCGGGAAAAAAGCACTTTCCGCCAATCTGACGCTGCCCAACGCTGATCTTTTGTTGCAAAATTTAATCTGGCCTTCTGATTCTTTCTACTGGTGAGTGGCTTGTTTCCCCCAATGCGTCCATTCAGTCCTACAGCCGTCAAACGTCGAGATGCTGTACCCCGATTAATTTTGGTACGATTTTCACTACGTAATTCTCTCGAAATGCCTGCTGCAGTTTTTCGTGTATGTATAACGCACTTTCTTTTTATGATTTTGTCAACGTATTCCGTAGTTTTCGCGGTTCACTACTTCGATTTTTGTCACGTAACGAATTTGTTAATTTATATTTACGAATAATACGATTGAAAGTATTTTTTTCAATGGATAAATTCGTCGCAATATCGCGAGAATCTCTTTCCTTCTGGAGAAAATTTTAACAGTATTCTACGGATCTCAATATTCGTGGGTTTCGCTATCGCGGCAGAAAAAATACCAATTTTTCATTGTCATGCATGTTTTAAAATTAGTACGGAAGAAAAAGCACACCGACGAAACTCGTTCGACGCTTTTCACAAATAATACACTGTACAAAAAAAATATATATCACGCTATTATTCATGTCATGCTCTTTTAAAAATTTGAAATGATAACGAGTTCAGGAAATTAATATTTGATTACTTTACTAAAAAAATCGGGTGGCCCGACACTTTTGTACGTCTATTCAGATAATTTTTAAGAAATGAAATAACAGACTGTTAGGAAAGTGGAGCGAACATCTGTATTCGGTTCGAATTTTGTCTGAGAGAGATGTTCGAGCAGATAAAAGTCAGTGATACTGACTTATTGCATAACGGGTGATTTTCTTTTGCGCGAGGTGAGGACGCCAATAAGTACGAATTTTCCAATAAGTACTCTGCGAATTTTCTTTTTTTAATCTCGTTTGTCAATTTCAGGGTACAAATGTGCAAGGACGCGCATTAAGCATGCCGATCGTACACAATGCGAACGAAGTACAAAAAGCGCATGATGATATGCATGATTTGAGCAGAGACCGTTCCAACTAACCGCAGGAAGATATGACATTTTTACAGTTCGCAGATTCAGCAGGGTCAACGCTTCCATACAATACTGAATATAGTTTGGGTATATTAATCGATTGCCTTTACAGAATCATGTTTGTGGACATTTTTCTACACGGAGAGAATTTTGAAGTATTTTTTACGGTGAAATCTCCGTAAAAATTACATTAAAATTTTGAAACCGGTGACAAATGTGCACATAGTCAAAAATTGACACTAGCTTTTAATATTTTGCTTTCATTCATGTAAAAATTTAAGCAAGTAGCATAATTTTTTACATTTCTTCCAGTAAAAATTCTGACACATTCTCATGTAGAATTTTAACAATAGGCTGCCTCAAAAATTCCAAGTTTCTACAGTAAAAATAACCTGGACAAACTTGAAATTTCTAAAATCCCTAGCGAAAAATTAATTCTCTATGATCAAATAAATACTCTATTTGTGTTCTTGATTGCTACTTATTTTAGCATATCATCTTTCCGTACCATTGTAGACGTCCTTTATCGAAGTTTCGTTTCGCGTTTCTTTGTTTTCTTGCGTAGAACTGCGTAGAACACGTTAGACTGCACGAGACCACGAGGCTTTCTTGGCCCATGCTTCGTACTATAATGCGCATGCGCGGTACCGCTGTTGCTAAGCAACGCGGGTCGGCGTCGTTCATGCTCGTCATACTGCGTCATACACAAGCACACTCTCACAGCTTGCGTTCACGTATACGCACGCTCACACACAGCGCTCACGCGTACGGTCAGGCGACCTAGCCCTAACTGATTTCACTATAAAGAACGTAAAATTCCGGTGGACGCACGGAAAATTTCGGCTTCCTTTTTAAAATTTTTATGGAAAACACGCAAATTTCTCAATGTTCCACTGAAAAATTTCATTTATATTAGCACTTTTTAAACTTATTGTCGTAATCTTTACGTTTCATGAAATTTTACTATTAATTTCAGTAAAAATTCTGGAAAATATTTTAAATTTCTGTTACGCAAAAGTAAATTTTGATTCATTTCCATGAAAATTTATAATTTATTTCCTAAAAACCTGAAGAATTGCACATTTGTCACCGAGTTACTGTGATTTCACAGTAAATATTACTTAAAAATTCTCTCCGTGTAGGTACTCAAAACATTTATGGCGTAAAATCGCTGTTAATTATAATGGTGGTGTAAAGGTATAGAGCATTATTTATTTTACCGCGTAGAATTTGAAAGTCAGCTCCGTATCTTTATTGGGTATTGGACACTTGAACGTAAAGAAACCGTATTTTTATCGTTTTAAAACATTCGGGAAGACCTATGAATAATCATCAGTTAAAGAGCATCTAATCAAATTTGAAAAACTCGCAATGCTTTCCTAAATATAGGTGAATTAGATCTTACAATTCGCCATCACAAACTCGGAAGCATCTACCACAAAGATTTTGCTACGGTATTTTTCGGAACTTCGGAGCGAAAATCCATTAATTTGCATTAAATTCGAATACATCAAAGTGAAGAAGCAATCTTAGAAACGATGTACTTACAAGTAAACGTCGCGAGGGGTCTGCCTCTGATTTTTAATGAAATTTGGCATATTTGTAGAGTGGGTGGTAATAGTCAATACGTATTTTTTTTATGTGGGTGCAACCCAATATTTGAGGGATCAAACACTCCCTTGAACATGGGCTTGATTTTCGCTTTTTGGCGATAACTAAAAAACGGAATGAAATACGAAGAAAATCCCAATTGCAATAATGTTTCATTTTCCGAGTACTATACATTGGAGAACAGAGCAATGCGGTTAAGGACCAATTTTATATCGTTTATGGCAAAAGTGCAATTTTTCAAATGCACATCCCGGAGAATGTTTATCTGATTGAGTTTTTACACATGTGAGGAGAATGGAAAAGTTGCGGATTAATGTTTACTGTTTTTTCGATATCTTGCAAGGGGTTTAAACTACCCTTCGTTTTCTTGACCAATACCGGCGTATAATCCGCCAATATTTTGCGATACCAAGTGAAGTTCTTGCCAATACAAGCGAGTTCGATGACTCGATGAAATACTTATTTGAAATACACTCGCCCCAACCTCCAGTGACAGGGGAACCGCGAACGGGTGGCACCATTCGGTATTGAAAAGTTCTACAAATTACACCAAGTCAACATTTTTCGTACAAACTTTTTTTTCAGCTGAACACCATTTACAACGGGTTGAACGCGCTCTTAAAAAAAATGTGTTTTATTTTAAACCATTTTTTGGGTATAACTTGTGAAGGGGAAGAAATAAAAACAACGTTGAATTGAAAAAAAAATATTGGTTTTTCTACTACTATACGCACATAAAGATAACGATAAGCATAACAATTGCGTTTCGTTCATTGTAATACGTCGTTTATGCATACGATGCTACCAAGATTTTCGTCTGATTGGAATGGTACTTTTCATATGAATAGAGGGTTGAATATAGCTGACGCATGTCTTTTTTTCTACTGAATTGACATCTTGCAAACAACAAGTTGAAAAGCAATTTATCACTCATATGAGCGCAGAAACAGACAAGCCTCCAATTTATCGCTCATTTGAGCGCAGAAACATATCCGGCTAACTTCATGCTCCCATGAGACGTACTACTTTCGAAGATTACACCATTTTGGGAAAACGAGTTTTAGCATTTGTATATTTACTAAATGGTTCAACTAAGTATCACTATCAGCGGTGAAAGTGTTTGAAACAAAGAGATATCTTTATACAACGGACAATGGATAATGTCGATTTCGTCGAAAATATCGCAGGTCAGTGCATTTTGTGAAAAGCAACATTCTACTGGATTTTCGAATAATCATCGTTGTGTTTCTACGTAACCGCTTTCGTACGACGCATATTTAAAAAGGTTTGTAAATCCCAGAGAAGAAATCTAATTGTGTATAAGAGATTGTAACTTACCAATATTGTCTGTGAAAAGATTTCAGGTGCAATAATTACACAAGAAGATTAATTTCGAAACAAGTCTGCCTCTGTTACAGCCGACTCTGGTACGAGGGTCAGTTGTAACAGACACAAAAAGTCAAAGACAAAATGTTTTCAATATAGTTTTATTACACTTAAATTACAGAAAAAAGCCATTTATCATTTTTTGGCTAACATGGCAGGGTTTTTTAATAATATTTGAAAATTAGTCAACAATAATATATAGGATATAACAATAACATAATATATATAATATAATAATAAGGTAACACAACATTGAATCGAACTAATATGAACTATATCGAACTATAATTTAAACGAATATGGAAAGAAAACCGACTTACGTAAAATAAAACTTTTTCTCTGGCAAAGAGAAGTTGGCAGCATGAAAAAAGCACCTCTGCTAGAACAGATTCAGTACTCAAATTTTATTTAGAAATTAAATCAATCGAACTAGCGCATCTTTACGGCTCAAAGGAAAATTAAACACTTTTGAAATAAAAATTTGTTGGACTGGGTTACAGGAAGGATTTATCTGACTAACAGATATGGCATTAACATTTGGGACTGCCGTCTGTGTATTCTTCGTGAGCCCTAAGTGAGCAGTTTGCATATTGTATCCATTTTTCTCTCTTGGACGACTCCCTATATAAGATGCTACACAAACAAAGCAGGGATACTATTCTTTTCCTGATGATCCGCGTGGGATGTTGGTCTTCTCCGTGGCATTTGCTTCAGTTCTTTGGCATCTAGAAAATCAAACAAAAAAATAATATAATGTTCCAACCATGGCCACAAAAATCGTTCCAACCGTACCGACCGCCCTTTTTAGTCGAAAATAATTCACAGTGTCGAAGCCAACTATCTTACAACGATACTAATCATGTTCTTTCACCTTTTAAGGTCCCATTTTCGACGATAACAAACTTTATACTCTACATTTAGTATCAATAGAAAAATTGAGAGAAAACTCAGAATAAAAATATTTACTTTTTCTCGCCAAAACACAATAGGGCCATCTATAGGCAGCCATAACCCGCTGTTGACGGAACAACAATGGCAAACACGGTTGGATGCGCAAACCGATTCTTTTCCCCCCTTGAACTCTTGCTACTACGACGAGTAGGTCGCGCGTTATACTTCTTGCTTCAACCGTACCCAGTCTATCCTATAGTTGAGGATGAAGCGAAAGAGAAAAATGACGAGGATCAGAAAGAGAAATATTTCGATTTAGAGAATTTTACGATCGGTAAAATATTTTTTTTTTGAGTATTCGGTTGCGCGGCGTTAAGGTAGAACGAGCGCGCGCTCTTGGTTTCTATAGATTTTATTCAAATTTTAACCAGACATTGTTCACATCATTATGTTTTTTTCAGTGAAATTTCAGAACCGACGACTCTCTAGATTGGGAGATAATGGGTTTTAAAATTGCAACTTTTAACACTGCAGGGTCTGTATTGAAATTTAGACAGAATGATTTTCCGTAAAAAATATTGCCCAGTGAGACATATGGCAACACCGCATCGTTCACGTATCCAATGACGTAAGTTTGCGCGGCATATTTAATATAATACTGCAACACAAATTTTTATTTGGAAGTATTTTTTGATTGGACAACGTTTTTAATTAGTTATAAATAACCAACACTTTTATTTGTTAATGAAGATAACATAAACAACATGAAACATGAATATTTATAACGCAAATATTTTTTTACAATAAAAGTTTTTAACTTAAGGAACACGTTACTTTTTTGTTCTTCTCGAAATATTGTGTTGCAGTATTATATTAAATATGCCGCGCAAACTTACGTCATTACTTCTTATTATAGGGGACAAATATTATTTACGGAAAATCATTCTGACTAAATTTCAATGCAGACCCTGCAGTGTTAAAAGTTGAAATTTTAAAAGCCATTATCTCCCAATTTTAATAGTCGACTGTTCTGGAATTTCACTCAAACATGCATAATGATATGAACAATGTCTGGTTAAAATTTGATTTTATCTCAAGTCCTGAGGTGACGTACTTTTTAATGCCGTTGGAGACCATTATCTGGGCTGGTGAGAAACAATAGTTTTTGCATAACAACTACTGAGGTTTCAGAGTTTAAGAAAAAGTTCTCATGGCGATTGAAATCAAATGGATTATTACGTCGGTTGTTCGACGCCTGTGTGGAAAATTTGAATTCAATCCACTAACCCGTTGAAGAATTAGAATATTGAATTTGCAGTAGCGTCACTTCTATTCCTATCGGACGTTGTTTTACTCTCCGATATTACGAAAAGAAGCAATTTAGAAAAAGGGGCACATTATTGTTTAGACTTCTCGTGTAGGTTGTTTATATGTGAAAGTAACTTTTTGGAAGATTTTACAACCATTGGCTACTTAATTGTGTAATTAATTGTAACTTATTCAAATTCTGTTTACTTGGCCCTGCCATACATCCGTATTAATCTGTATGGAAACGCTGTAAATAATTGAGCGTCTCGATATTTGCAGAAGTCGTGAGGCACATGCACTCTCAAAAATTGTGTCCGAATCAAGTTTAACATTAACAAATATAGGTGGAACGATAATTTGAAAAGACTCTCAACTGAAAATTTGGGGTTCGGTCGACACATTATGGCGCTTACGACTGACTTTACTTTACACGTGGGACAAGGGAGAATTTCATGTTTGCAACTAATCGCGGGAATATTTTGCATTTTCACACTCAGCAGTTTAAGCAGTGTGTTTCCACACATTACTATATAAAGGTATGGTATATCAATCGATCGCTTTTAAAAAAATCATGTTTGCGGGCATTTTTGCAGATATTTGAAACCATTTTGGCGTACAAATCGATGCCACGTGTCGCGGTTGAAAAGCATAGACATTCTGCTTTTTTACCACCTACAGTTCGAAAGTCAGGTTGGTTATCTCTTGATTAGGCGCTTTTCAAAATATTTCTTGGCTTTTTTGGATATTTGACACTTCCACGATAATTAAAACATATTGCTGTCTGGTTAAAATATTCGACAAAATCCATGGATCATTATGAGTGAAGGATCGCATAAACAAATTTCAAAAACTCGAAATCGTTCCAAAAACCCCCGCGGATAAGGTCTTACTATTTCCCATCACAATTTCTGAAGCATGTACCACTAACATTTTTCTACGATATTTGTTGGAACTCGATTACTTTGTATCAAATACAAATTTTAAATTTGAAAAAGTTTTAATCGTTATGTCTTATAATGGAGGACCAAGGGTTGCATCACACTCGAAATCATAATGCGTCCCCAATTCTGAAAGTTTCACTCCCCCACGTCGTAGAAAATGAAAAATGTATTGTCCATATCACGAGGAGATAATCGGGTAAATCAGGTACTCTTGACACTTTACATGTTGATTTATATTTTTTACATTTTTCTCGTCAGTGGATCTATCGGCCGAAGTTGAATACGTATATGCAAGCATTTGAGTGTCGAATGGTAGTTGCATTTTCATGTCGTGTATATGACGGCGTTAGGCTACTGTAACGACCCAAAAATGAGGCTTATGTGAAAAATGAATTTTGAAGGCACAAGTAAGATGATTGGAAAATCGTTTGGACATGTATGTACATGAACAAAGTTGTGCACCAAATATCATTGAAAATAATCAAAGAAGTTAGACACAATCTCCTGTTTCAATCATAAAAAAAAACGTAATTTTTTTTCGACGTTTCGAGGAAAAATAACTTAATTATTGTTGATGACTAATGAAAAAAAGGTAAGAAGAAAAACGTCGCTTAAGACTAAACTACTATTACATTGAATAAGTGTACCGAATTTGAAGTCAATCCGTTCATTAGATATCGAGAAATCATGTACACCGTTTTGAAAAACATAGTTTCGAGAAAAACGCGTTGAAAGTCTTGCTACCAGTTCTATCGTTGTAATCATAAGTGTACCGTCAATTTTCAAGTGTACCTTCGAGCGATTCTTGCCGCATATGATGGACCTTCCTCGTCAATTCAAGTTGCCTTAAACGTCAAACGAGTGTTAATAATTTTCACAGCAGCCTAACCCCTTAGGGCAGGAGCCTGAATTAGAAGGTCCAAAAAAAGCGTTTTGTTCGGGATTTTTTTCAGAAGGGAAGAAGCAAATAAGCCCAGTAAACATTGAGGTATCTTTTCATGTATATTTGAAATGTATGCGAAAAAATTGTTTCAGCATGAAACAATAAATGACTGCAGATTTATCAGCCTATTCCCTGTGCGTCTTGCCACTGCAGTCCCTAGTTGGCTGGAAAGTTGCAGCTCGTAATTTTTGACTGAACCAAATAAGTCAATAAAACTTTCAATCGTCGCATATTATTTTTCTGGGTGAATCACGAAAAAGCTAAAAAAATCGTGAAATTATAACTTGTCTCAATTTTGAAAAAAAAATGTGTTGAAAAACACTTCAACGTGCTATAAAAATTATTTCAAAATACTTTTTTTTAGACTTTTTTAATTCACCCGGAAGAGATTTTCATGCTGAAAAAAATAAACGGTGGCTTGATTCAATGGGTCGTTTAGTTTATTGCTATCACGCCCGCCAATTTGGAAAAATCGTGAAAATGAAAGCTGGAGAAAACGCGCTTCAAAGTTTTCAATAAGAGGAAATATCAATACAAAATGTCAATTGCTTCTCTGCGTTTGGCCTTGTATCTTCGAAATTATTTACGATTGGCCTCTGTAACTTTGTAAATATATTCTTGGATAGTTTATCTACCGATTTAAGCGATTGAAAAAAAAAAACGATTTTTTTTACCTTCTAATTCAGGTTCCCGCCTTAATTGTGAGGTTCGGAAAAAAGTGCATGGAAAGACGTTTTCCAGGTGCTAAAAAGCGCCATGGCTTACATATCGATGTTACGTACAGTGTGTTAAATATACACAAGCGGACTTCTTTTTCTGTCCAACACACAAGGACTCTTGTTCTCACTTTTAAAAGTAAAAAGAAAATATTTTTTATTCTGAAAAACGGCCGGGTATTTTTCTGTAATTGGAGAGGTGCTCCAGGATATTCACTCACTGGTCATCAAGGGCACTCAGCACGTTAGGGATCAAATACACTTTGAGCTCTCTTTGGCACTCGGTGTGCGCAAATGTACAACCTACACTTGTGCAGCAAAGAAAAATTGGAAAATGAAACATCCTTGTTTCTTTAAGTCAGTGAAGTTCCTTTTGTTTTTATTTATCGTTTGCACAGATTAAACTGAGGCACGAATAAATTACGCAACAATGTTTAGGAATTTGGTAGAACCGGACTTTCATCTAATTTAAAGCTTTTCAGCTTAACCGCGGAAACTACACAAGTACATTTATCATGGTGCAACGTGACTGTTCGTTATTTTGTACGTTTTGTGAACGCGGATCCAATATCTTTCCCCACTATGGAACATCGCGTTCGAAAAAAATGTTGCGTTCGCGCATGACAAAACATTTAGAATAATCGGCAACAATTATATTCTTTACATCGTTGTTAAAAGTTTTTCCATTTTTCCGCTCACGAGAGAGAAAAAAACTAGCAAATTGCTTGCGCATCGCAAGAGACAAAATTATTATAGCACAAGTTTCTGCATTCGCCTGTACAAACATAAAAAATAATAACATCGAAAATCGACGGATATAACAGTGTATGGACTTCGGTTATTAAACTAGAGTCCATAATTCGCCGGTTTTGCATGCCCGATGTCCTCATGCATTTTCGAGCACGAATGCGACTGAGAATTTACAATACTCAATGTTCCTCATGCAAATCGTTTATCGATTCGAGCCTCACGAGTTCAGTCTTCGAAATACCTTTGTCTGGAATATTCCACATTCGAATCATGACAGTAAGTGACAATACCAGAAGTTATAATTTGTTTTCCTTCTTCAAATGAAAGAAGCGGACGTTTCAAATACTTCTAATTCTTCTCCAACGTCGTTTTAGTTATTCTCGAATTTATGACGCAACTCTCGTTAACTTCCTTTAGGCAGATTTTGAGAAAGTTCGAAACCTGCACGCGTGGAACAGACGTATTCTGTCTATCGGTGGATGTTGGCCGTTGGAGCCGAGTTATGTCAAGTTTTACATAAGCTACGTATACTTAACCTTACAAATGGTGCTGGTATTCAACGATTTTATAAACGTCTTTAGTGACATAAGCCTCTTGGTAACGAATCTAGGCGAGATTGGCGTGCATGTTATGATCGGCGTTAAAATGTTGGTATTGAGGTACTCGGCGTCATTGATAAAAATCTTAAAACAAGTTCAGGACGGCGCGAAAGAGGAAAATTACCGGGATCAGAAAGAGAAATATTTGTATCTCGAGTACACTGCCATCGGGAGAATAGTTTTTCAAGTACTTGGTTGTGTATCGCTTAGTACTGAAGTGACCTACCTTTTTGAGCCGTTCGAGGACATCATCAGGGCTGGTAAGAATCAATCTATTGTGCGACAACTACTGAGGTTTCGAACACTGTTCGGGAGTTTTAAGAAAATGGTACAATGGCGGTGTAAATCGATTGGGATTGGGATCGGAAATTCGAACGATCATTATTCAGCAGGGCCGAAATTTCGAATTCAGTAATGACGAACGTTCCAATATAGATATATCACTCTTATGATAGTCTGTCAAATAGTTAATCGAAATTGTGAATACAAAAACCTCGAAGTCGATTTATAGCAAAAAGAAATATCAGATTCAACAAAATAATCAGAGCTACAATATCGATTCGCCTGTATATATACACCAGACAATTCGATACGTCAAATCGTCGAATTGTAAATATTACGACAGTTTACAATTTCCAATTCATTAATGAGAAGGACCAAAACGTCGATCAGTTAAGATAGCGATAGGCCAAAATGGCGAACGGTCTGGATAGCAAAAACTTGGCATCGAGCAATACGACTTGCGCTTCTGAATGAAGATGGCAGATAGCGTTAGTGGTCAGTTGGGTCAGGCAGCCATGCTATGTTCGCCATTTCGGACTATCGATCATTTGCGTTTCTAAGATCTACACATTCGAAGTTCGTAGTCTCGATATATGGCTTTTTGCTAAAGACGGTATTACGAATATTAGATACTCACTTTTTTCTATTTCGGAGATATGAATGTTGTAGATTGTTCGAATCGGTATTTGTATGACTCAAACTACGGACTGTCTGAATTCTCCAACTGTTCTCCAATATATGAGCTCTCGAATAAATAATCCTTTGGTGTAATAGTTTTTCGATTTCGTCATCGGTCAAAGGATAACATTTCGAATAATTCAACCTTCGTTATTTTAAGAGTTCATAATTCTGTGGTTTCGATATCTTTGTCGTTCTGTATTTGACCATTCGACATTTTGACCCCCAACCCGTCTATGGCGAAAAGCAATATATCGACACGCAAAATGTCGATGGCCCGAAATCTCGAACGCCGGAAGGTCCAACGGCCAAAATGGCGAACGTGGTGGGGCCCGTCATGTGGGATGACTGTCTTACGATATTTTAGCCAACAGACCGCCAGGGGTGGGGATCAAAATATCGAAGGACCAAATATAGATCGACAAATATTTCGAAACGACAGAATTAAGAACTCTCAAAATAGCGAAGGTTTAATTATTCGAAATTTAATGTTTCGACCGAAGAAAAAATCGAAGGACTATAAAGCGAAGCATCATTTATTCGAGAGCTCATTTATCTGAAAACGTATATTCAGATCGTTTGCAATTTGAGACATACAAATATAGATTCGAAGAATCTATAACGTCCATATCTCCGAAACAGAAAAAAGCGAGTATCTAATATTCGTAATACCGCCTATAGCGAAAAGCAATATATCGAGACGCAAAACGCTAACGCAGATCGCTAACGCTATCGGCCACCTTTATTGTGATGCGCAAGTAGCATTGGCTCGACTGACCGCCAGCGCCATCTCTCAGCTTCGCTCTGAAGCGCAAGGAATGTACTGCTCGATCACAAGTTTTCGCCATCCGGGCCGTTCGACATTTTGACCCTTCGCTATTTTAACCACTCGACTTTTTGACCGTTCGATTTAATGATTTCTGTTTTTTGAACCGTCGCTATATTTACAATTCGAAGATTCGTCTTCTCAAATTATTTGGTGTTATTTATATAAGCAAATCGATATTCTGTCTCTCGATATTTTTTTAATCGGTTTTTGTTTTTCGCTATATTTCAACTTCGAGATATCCGTATTCGGAATTTTTATTTACGACTATATAAACCCTCCGACCATTGATCTATCTATATTCAAACATTCGACATTTTTTAATTCCATATTTCAGCCCATCTGAATATTGATCCATCGATATTTCGACTCCCACCCGAAATATAGCGAAAAACAAAAACCGATTAAAAAAATATCGAGAGACAGAATATCGATTTGCTTATATAAATAACACCAAATAATTTGAGAAGACGAATCTTCGAATTGTAAATATAGCGACGGTTCAAAAAACAGAAATCATTAAATCGAACGGTCAAAAAGTCGAGTGGTTAAAATAGCGAAGGGTCAAAATGTCGAACGGCCCGGATGGCGAAAACTTGTGATCGAGCAGTACATTCCTTGCGCTTCAGAGCGAAGCTGAGAGATGGCGCTGGCGGTCAGTCGAGCCAATGCTACTTGCGCATCACAATAAAGGTGGCCGATAGCGTTAGCGATCGGCCGGGACGGCATCCATACCATGTTCGCCATTTTGGCATTCGCCATTTTGGCATTCGCCATTTTGACATTCGCCATTTCGGCCCTTCGATATTTTGCGTCTCGATATATTGCTTTTCGCTATAGGCGGTATTACGAATATTAGATACTCGCTTTTTTCTGTTTCGGAGATATGGACGTTATAGATTCTTCGAATCTATATTTGTATGTCTCAAATTGCAAACGATCTGAATATACGTTTTCAGATAAATGAGCTCTCGAATAAATGATGCTTCGCTTTATAGTCCTTCGATTTTTTCTTCGGTCGAAACATTAAATTTCGAATAATTAAACCTTCGCTATTTTGCGAGTTCTTAATTCTGTCGTTTCGAAATATTTGTCGATCTATATTTGGTCCTTCGATATTTTGATCCCCACCCCTTTAAACGCGTTTTTCTCGAAACAACGTTTTTCGACAGCTTCTTGATGAAATCTTCGAAAATACTGAACCGATCTTTATGAAATTTCAACCAGCATTCTTTACAACTATAGCTGAAGCGCATATCAAGGATTTTTTTTCAAATTGTGATATTTCCTATTTTTCTTGCCAAATTCGGTGAAAAAGACACGTTTTTTTAAATGTCGCCTCATTTTGTTATTTTTTCAAATATCAAAAATCGTATGATATGCGCTATAGCCATTAACATACTGAAACTAAAACCGTTTGATTTTTTGTTTCGGATGATCCATCTCCGAGATTTCATCAACAGCGAAGACCTCCATTTTTTAGGACATTTTGTTAACTACCATTTTCGTCTATAAATAGTAACTTGAAGAAATATATATTTTTTTAAATGTTTTTCCGAAGTGTATTCATTAAGTGTAACAACTTTTATATCAATATCTATAATATGAACCTATCAAAAAATTCATGAAAATAGCATTTTTTAGCGTCTAAAGTGAGAAGATCCCTTGATATTGATTAACGATAATAATAAACAATCTCGTGATGTAAATTTCAATGGGCATAATTATAAAGGACTCAACATTTCATCCTGAGTTGAATAAAACATTCACTGACGCAGCTTTTCATAATAATTGTCCATAATGTTCTACTTTTTGAAGTTGGTAGTAACACAAAAGTTTGTCCTATTCACGTAATAAAAATATAAAAATGCACAATTTTGCCCTTCAATTATATATTCTATGAAAAATTAGCATCTACAGAATAAATATATACCTCGAAAGCATTTTTTGAGGTTCATTAAAAAAAAATCATAACTCGTCATTTGACTCAACTGGACCGCTCCAACCGATGTAAGCCATGAACTGTCCAATTGATATGAGAACGGAATACGTTCGAATAATCTTGAAACATATTCACGTATGCAATTAAGTTATATATCTGATAGAAACGTATCTTTATTCATCTTCAGCATGAACAAATTTAACTTGTGTAGTATCTAGAACTTGGAGTGTTTTTTCATTGACAGTGCTGCGCAATGAAACGATGCCGTACCCTTTGCCCTATCGGATACGTCTCTTCTTCAACATGACCGATACACGTACATACGCGCTCGTATATGCCTCGCAGGCTCCTATGGTTTATTTTTACTATTTGCATACAATGTCGATTTGTTTTCTCTGCACTTTAATCGTACACGTTGCGGGCGAATTGTCCATTCTCGCTCATCGAATAAGGAACGTCAACAACGTGAACACAGTGGACGATCATTGCGATGTAGAATCGGCATTCCGTGATGTAACGATTAAACACATGGAGATCATTGAGTAAGTCGCGCGTTTTTTTCCTTCCTTCGTGTCACATATTGCACTAATGAACTATATGGTAAAAATACTACGACAATTATCGATTCGGGCAAAAATAATTGTTGAAAATTCTCTCTCGTCAGGACTGCTCAAACGATTGACGATGTTTTCAATGTCATTTTGATGGAAGAACTTGTAATATCGACGGTGCTCATTGGAGTCGCGGTCTATTCTCTTCTCCTGGTATGAAGCATATAAATAATTGGTGATAGTGAAAACGACAAAAATATAATAAGACACGATGCAGCTCGGGAGCAGTACGTTTTGGCGCCGCCGTTTTGGCGCGGAGACGTTTTGGCGCCGCCGTTTTGGCGCGGAGACGTTTGGCGATGCCATTATGGCGCGAGGACGTTTGGGCGCGAGGACGTTTAGGCGCAAGGACGTTTTGGTGCTGGAACGTTTTGGCACGGAGACGTTTTGGCGCTGCCGTTCCGGCGCGAGGGCGTTTGGGCGCGCGGGAACGTTTTGGAGCCGAGACGTTTTGGTACACAAACGGTTTGGCGCGGAGACGTTTTGGCGCATCAACGTTTTGGCGCTGCCGTTCTGGCGCGAGGACATTTGGGCACGCGGACGTTTTGGCGCGAGGACGTTTAGGCGCAAGGACGTTTTGGCGCGTGAAAGTTTTAGCGCGGAGACGTTTTGGCGCGGACGATTTGGCACCAGGACGTTTAGGCGCAAGGACGTTTTGGCGCTGCCGTTCTGGCGCGAGGACGTTTGGGCGCGCGGACGTTTTGGCGCGGGAACGTTTTGGCACGGAGACGTTTTAGCACAGAGACATTTTGGCGCTGCCGTTCTGGCGCGAAGACGTTTGGGCGCGCGGGAACGTTTTGGCGCCGACACGTTTTGGCACATAAACGGTTTGGCGCGGAGACGTTTTGGCACATAAACGGTTTGGCGCGGAGACGTTTTGGCACATCAACGTTTCGGCGCTGCCGTTCTGGCGCGAGGACATTTGGGCACGCGGACGTTTTGGCGCGAGGACGTTTAGGTGCAAGGACGTTTTGGCGCCGACACGTTTTGGCACCTAAACGGTTTGGCGCGGAGACGTTTTGGCACATAAACGGTTTGCCGCGGAGACGTTTTGGCACATCAACGTTTTGGCGCTGCCGTTCTGGCGCGAGGACATTTGGGCACGCGGACGTTTTGGCGCGAGGACGTTTAGGTGCAAGGACGTTTTGGCGCGTAAAAGTTTTAGCGCGGAGACGTTTTGGCACAGAGACGTTTTGGCGAGGACATTTTGGCACAAGGACGTCTAGGCGCAAGGACGTTTTGGCGCTGCCATTTTGGCGCGAGGACGTTTGGGCGCGCGGACGTTTTGGCGCGGGAACGTTTTGGCACGGAGACGTTTTAGCACAGAGACATTTTGGCGCTGCCGTTCTGGCGCGCGGACGTTTTGGCGCGAGGCCGTTTGGGCGCGAGGACGTTTTGGCGCGGAGACTTTTGGCACAGAGACGTTTTGGCGCTGCCGTTCTGGCGCGAGGACGTTCGGGCGCGCGGACGTTTTGGCGCAAGGACGTTTTGGCGCGGGAACGTTTTGGTGCGAAGACGTTTTGGCATGGAAACGTTTTAGCAAGGGGACGTTTTGCACAAGTTGATTTAGCACCACGAATCGTGTGTCGACGATAAACCATAAGTCATAGGCCTAAGTATTGAGCTGTTTGAGGAACATATTCGAAAAAAAGGATGAATACTCCTTTTAATTAACATAAAATGTATAAAAAGATCAGCCAAATAGAAAAATATCATGGACGAAATCATTTTTTTTGTTTAGTTTTGTTGTTTGTTTTCGGGTTCGCTTGGGTATATCAGGCAAATAAAAAATCATCAAACAATTATTTTTTTGTTTGGCTTTGTTGTTTTCTTTTGTTCAGGCTTGTTGGGGTTTATTTTTGGGTTTCTTGTTTTAGAATCGCGGGTTTATTTTTGTCGCCAGAATTCTGCTATGACGTCTATGGTTGGATTCATGGCCTTCGGTGCTTACTCGATATCGTTGACCGGACTGATATTCGTCTATTGCATTTCGGGTGATTTCCTTTTGCGCGAGGTAAGGAAACAGATGAATACAATATCTGTGAATGGTTTTTCGGTTATTTCGTTTACGATTTTTAGAGTACAAATGTGCAGGACGCATATTATGAATGCCGATGGTACACGATGCCAACGAAATACAGAAAGCATATGATCATATGCATGATTCGAGCGAACAGACCTCTGAGAATGACCGCAGGAAGATTTTATATTTTTGACCTCAGTAGGTTTGGCAGCGTAAGCTTTTCTATGTCTAACTACATAGTATGGTATTTCAATCGATTGCCTTCTGAAAAAATTATGTTTGCGGACATTTTTGCAGGTACTCAAAACCTCTATGGCGTACATATCGATGTTGCGTACGATGGTTTAAAGGTATAGATTAGCATGCTTTTTTTTAACACGAACAGTTTGAAAGTCAGGTTTATTGTCTTTTCAACAGGCGCGTTTGAATATTTTTCTCGTCATCGTTGGGTATTGGATACTTGAACGTAAAGGAAAACATATTACTGTGGTTTTGAAGTATTCAAGACGATTCATGAATAATAAAAGTGAGAGAAAAAGCGTATAGCCAAATGTCAAAACTCGAAATATTTCCGAAATCTCGGTGGATGAGAACTTACTATTCCCCATCACGATCTCTGAAGCATTTGCCACTAAGACTTTGCTGAGATTTTTCGGAACTTAGGATCAAGAATCCATTAGTTTGTATCAAATAGAAATAGATACGAATGTACGCATATAAAAGGAAAGAAGACGTCCTAATTACGATACACTTAGTATGATTCTTTTATCAATGGATGTCTTAATTAATTCCTGAGTTTCAAAGTGTAACCTTGCGGGTTTTTACGTATGACTCTGCTCAACTGAACCTTTTTACTATCACCCCTACCCGCAGTTTGCTAACCGAACTTCCGTTGCGTCCACAGCCGTCTTAAGGCCTTAGGCCACTCTAGAAGCCGAAAAAATAGGCAATTTTTTCACTTTAGAAAAATTTTCCTAAAAAATCGTTAAAGAATTGTTAATAACAAATGAAGTATGCAATATGAAAAAAATCCTACGTATTCCTATAGACAATGAATTTTTCAAGATATATTCAACATTTCAAGTGAATCGGTTAAAAATTGTCCAAGTTATGTTTGCGGCCAACTGAAAAGATGCAATTTTGAGATAAACGCTGCACAGCCGCCATTTTGAAATTAATCGCTTTAAAAAAATTCTTGTATACAGTCACTGATATGTATGATAAACACCCTTTTTTGTAGTCTCGATTTATTTTGTAGTTTTTCTGAAAAAAATCCCCAAAAAGCCTATTTTTCGGCCTCTAGAGTGGCCTAACCCTTTAAGATACAACTATACCGCATTTTCGGAGGGCACAGGGAAACTGTAGAAAACCCGTATCGGTATAGACGGTCCATCGGTAAATCGGTATATTCTTCTGATTCTCTGGTGCACAGACTTTAATTCAAGTATCTACACCAAGAATCCAGAAGTATTGGCCTTCCACTCGCTGGTTGATGCGCCAGCCGGTACATGGCTAAGCGTGACTCGAAGTACCGCTAGCCCCGACCGCCCATCTACCAGTATCGGTTTACGATGTACTTACAAGGAAAGGTTGCGGGTCGATCTCTCCAATTTCGATTAAATTTGGCATGCTTGTAGAATGGGTAAAAATAGGCGACACGTTTTTTTAAATAATTGGGAACCCTTTTTTCAGGGGTGAAACGCACCCTCGTAAATAAGAGTGTTTTTCGTTTTTCGTCGATAACGTTATCGTTCTCATCTCCAATGTGTATCACACGAAAAAATAAACAGTTTTGGAATTGGAATTTTTTCATATCTCGTACCGTTGAAACGTTATCGCCGAAAAACGAAAACCACCCCAATTTTCGCGGGTGCGTTTCAACCCTTAAAAATCGGGTTCCGCAGATATATAAAAATACGTGTTGCCTATTTTTACCCATTCTACAAGCATCAACTCGAAATTTGCCCAAACTAAACTCAGTAAGGGGGCATCCATTAATTACGTGAGGTGATTTTGGCGATTTTTCGACCCCCCCTCTGCCCTGGTGAGATGTCGTGAGATTTTGCTCGACTCACCCTCCTCTAATCTCACGTGAGATTTTTCAAAATGCATACGTTCACGGAAATTAAATTGTAGTAGAAGTAACTGCGGTTGTATTACCATTGACTCCACCATATAAAGTAGTAGGGAGACTCTCCCTACGTGAGAAAAATGATGTGATTACTAAAATTACTAAAATCACGTGATATTTGCCGAAGGCCCCCTCTCCCCCACGTGAGATTGGGTGAGATTTCGCTCGGCCCCCCACCCCCCTAAACACCTCACGTAATTAATGGGAGCCCCCTAAGCAAAGGGGCCTACTCAAGACGCGGGGATTGTCTGAGGGACGGATGGGAGAAGGGTTACTACAGGCCGTCCTGGCTTGACGGCTAGGAAGGGGGACTATACATAGTAAAATCACACTTATCAATAAGAAAATGGTTGATATTGAAAGACTGTAATGAAGTTGATTATATTTATTCGATATAACTTATTCAGAATCGATTTAGTGAAAAAAAACAAAGGATGTACTTACTTTGTAATTTCGGCGATTCGTACACACTTGGGTCTGGGAGCGCCGTGCTTGTATTTCGACCTGGGATTGTGTTAGGATGTGCTGGTATTCTAATCTGGTTTTCGAGGATGTGCGAATTTTTGGCTCGAAGGTTTTTGTTTGTCTTCAGAAATCTGTTATGACGACTGTTTGAATTTGTGTTCTTCATCATTCACGCGATATCGATGATCATGGTGATATCGACTTATTGCTTTTTTTAAATGTTTTTTAGCATTGCAATGCTTTTTAAACTGTAAATGGTTGTTGAGGCAGGCTGGCCGTAGGGGGCTGAGTCAGCTGGATGTCGCACGAAGCTAACGCTACCCCCACTCCACCACCACTGTGCTGAAGTAGGGTGGGGGGAGCTGCGACATGCTAAATGCTTGTGATCGGTTCAAAAAGGCCCTCTCCGCACCCAATTGTGTTCTTGTTATTCATTTTTCAATGATGTAACCTCAATGTATCATTTTTTCTTGAAAAATAATAAAACCCAATTCACATTATTTATATGTACCGATTTTTTTATTATCCGAAAAGTGTGATTACATTTTCAATGCCATGAAATAGTAGCACTTTGTGTAATATCTGTAGATTTTTTCTAAATTTTTTGATTTCTTAGTACCTCTCCAGCTTGCTATTGTATACAAAGTTTGGATAGTTATGCTCCAGAGGAATGATTTTCATACCCAAAATACAGGAATCAAAAATGATAACGACTATTTCTCTGTCGAATCAATTGTGTAGAAATATTTTGAAATATTTTAAACTGTTATATTCTAAAAAAACCTACAAAGTAATGGAAGAACATCTATTAAAAAAGTCAGAATACATGCAAATGATAATTTCGGAAAAATTATGCATGTATGAAAGTAACTTTTTTGAAAACATCACAGCCATTCACTACTTGATTGTAGTGTAATTCATTATAACTTATTTCAATTCTATTCACTTTCTGGATCGGCGCTACCATATAGCCATACCAAACTGTATGGAGACGCTGTAAACAATTGACCGCCTCGAAATTTCCAGAAGGCTTGAGGCGTGCGTACTCTCAAGAATGTTGGTATAATAAACTTGAACATTAACAAATATAGGTGGAACGATAATTTGAACTAAATTAAAAAAAAATCACGTTTGCGGACATTTTTGCACATACTAAAAATCTCTTCGGTGTACATATTGATCTCACGTGCGCTGGTTTAAATGTATAGATCATTATGTTTTTTTAGCACCTTCTGTTTGAAAGTCAGATTGATTCTTTCTTTGATAGGCCCTTTTAAAAATGTTTCTTAGCATTGTTGGGTATTGGATACTTGAACGTAAATAAAAACATATCGCTATCGTGTTAAAATATTTGAGGAGATCCATGGATCATGGTGAATAAAGGAGCATATCAAACAACTTCCGAAAATTCGAAATAGTTCCAAAAGCACGCACGGACGAGATCTTACTATTTCCCATCACAATTTCTCAAGCATGTACCACTAAAATTTTCCTACGATACATTTCGGAACTCGGAAGAAAAATCAATTTATTTTTCATCAAATATAAGTACATAAAAATACACGAAAATAAAAGTGAAAAAGAAATGGTAGATTCGATGCACTTAGAATATTTTGATCGTTATTTTTAATAATGGAGGACCAAGGATTACTGGAAAAATGTATTTTCCAGACCACCAGAAGATAATCGATTAAGCCTGGTACATTAGAAACATGGCACTTATATTGTTTCTTTTACATTTTTCCACTTACCACATTTATCAGCACAAGTTTGAATGAGAACATGCAAGCATTTGAGTGTCAACTGAAAGTTGCATTTTTTGTCGTATGTATTAAGGCGTGAGGCTGCTGTGACGAACCGAAAATCAGGGTCATTCAGAAAAATTAATTTTGAAGGAATAAGTAAGATTATAGACAAATTGGTTCGAGATATTTTTGCATTGCCATTAACAAAGTTGTGGACCAATATTTAATAAAAAATATTTAATAATTGAAAAAGCCATACACAATCTCGTGGATGACTTTTAAACGTTAGAGGCCCAACGGTGTACTTGATTTTGGCCACCCGATTGACCGGAAACAAAAAAAAAAAATTCTAAATAAAAATAATATTGGCTAAGACCTGACCGAGTTTTTTTAAACGTTATCGTATTTCAATCATAAAAATAAAAATGGATTTATTCTTCTCGATCTATCGAGGAAAAATGACATCTTTGTTATTCATGACTAATGACAATAAATGTTAAAGAAAACGTCGGTAAGGATTAAACTACGATTGCACTGAATAAGTCTACGGAATTGGAATCCAATCCATTTATTAGATCACGAAAAATCACGTACACCCTTTTTAAAGATACAGTTTCGAGAAAAACGTGTTTAACGTCTGCCTAGCAGTTCCATCATTGTAATCATAAGGCTTCCTTCAATTTGCGATTTCTGAACCATATGTTGGACCTTTTCAATTTATGTTGCCTTAAGCAACGAACGAGTGTTCGTCATTTTCACAGTAGCCTAACCCCTTAATTGTAAGGTTCCTAAAAGTGTGTATGAAAACACTTTTTTTCACGTAATAAAAAGGCTTACATATCGATGTTACGTACAGTAGGTTAAATATACACAAGCGCACTTTTTTTCTGTCCAACACACAAGGACTCTGGTGCTCACTTTTGTATTATCATTTGAAAAGTAAAAAGAACATATTTTTTTGCCAAAAAACTGTGCGGTATTTTTATGTACCTGGAGAGGTGCTCCAGGACTTTTACGAACTGGACATCGATAGCACCCACGCACGTCAAGGACCAAGTACACTTTGAGCCCTTTTTAGCACTCTGTGTGCGCAAATGTACAAACCTACACTTGTGCAACCGCGAAAAATTGGAAAATGAAACATCCTTGTTTCCTTAAGTCAGTGAAGTTCCCTTTGTTTTCACTTACGGGTTGCACGGATTAAACTGAGGTATGCATAAATTATGTAACAATGTTTAGTAACGCCTTAGGGAAGAACTTTCATCTCATTTAAAGCTCTTCAGCGTATGCAAACTGGAAAATTTATAAGTACACTTATCATGGTGCAACGTCACTATTCGTTATTTTGCACGTTTTGTGAGCGAGCATCGAATGTCTCTCCCCACCAAAGAACATCGCGTTCACAAAAATGTTGAGTTCGCGCATGATAAAACATTTAGAATAATCGGTCGCAGTTATATTCTTTACATGGTTATTAAAAGTTTTTCCATTTTTCCGCTCACTTTTGTGCGCCGGGAAAGAGATTTAAAAAAGCTAGCAAATTGCTGGCCCATCACAGGAGAGGAAACAATTGTAGCAGAAGTTTCTGCATTTGAAAGTACAAACATGAAAGATAATAACGATGAAAATCGACGAATATTACAGTGTAAGAACTTTGGTTATTAAACTAGAGTCCATAATTCACCGATTTTTGCATGCCTGACGCCCTCATGAATCTTCGAGCACGAGAGCGACTGAGAATTTACTATACTTGATGTTCCTAGTGCAAATCTTTTATCGATTCGAGATTCACGAATTCAGTCTTCGAGAAACCTTTGTCTGGAATATTCCAAATTCGAATCATGACAGTGAGTGACAACGACAAGAGTTACCATATTTTTTTTCTTTTTCGAACGAAAAAAAAGACGTTTTAAATATTTATCGAATATTCTCCAATATCAATGTAGTTTTTGTCGGATTTATAACGCAACTTTCGTTGACTTCCTTTAGACAAAGTTAGAGAAAGTTCGGGAGCTGCACGCTTGGAACAGACGTATAATGTCTATCAGTGGATGTTGGCCATTGGAGCCGAGTTATACCAAGTTTTACGTGGGCTACGCATACTTTACGTTACAAATGGTCTTGGTATCGATTGATTTTGTAAGCGTCTTCGGTGATCTGAGTCTTATGGTAGAAAATCTATCCGAAAGTTCCATGCAATTTATGGTCGGCGTTAAAATGTTGGTACTGAGACACTCGGTCCCGCTGAAAAAAATCGTCAAAAAAGTTGAGGACGGTGCGAATGAGGAAAATTACAGGGATCAGAAAGAAAAGTATTTATATCTCGAATATACTATGATCGGGAGAATATTTTTCCAAGTATTGGGTTGTGTGGCGTTAAGTACTGAGATCACATACTTCTGTAAGCCGTTCGAGGTAATGAGCAGAACTGGTAAGAACCATTTTTTTTCTGTGTAGCAGCTGCTGAGATTGTTAACCCTCGATAATTTAATAACGTAAAAATTAAGAAATAGTTGACTTTGGGTGGGTTTAAAAAAATTAAAGAAGCACGTATTTTTGGTTCAAAAAATGTATTCAGGGGACTAGGTATAAAGCAATAAAGGGAGTGTGACAGGCGTGATGCATGGTGTCGTAACATTTCTTTACGAAGTACGGACTGCTTTGAAGCAGTTCTTATGCTCGTTGTAGCAGAAAGCCATGTACATATTTACAAGTGGGGCTTCAGCTAGAAAAAGGGTTTAGAAATTTTGTACCGAGTCGTCGTATTTCAGGGCACTTTGTTTATAATATTTGAGTCGGGGAAAGACAATTTCAAACCTTATTTCAACCCCCAAACGCTTTTTTTAAAACTTTTTTAGAGGTATGGAGGAAACGGGTTTGGTGACATCAAGTGGGTCAAATGAGGTTTGGGTTTGTTTGGATTTGTTTGGGTCAAATTACAGTAAACATACAGAAAACGTATTTAAAAAACGAATATTTTCCGGAAATCCTTTTTTTTCTTAAATAAAACACCCCTCACCCATCATTAAAAAAAAACATTTTTTCATACTGCAGAATAGCCCCGAACACGTGAAAAAAAATTTGGAGCCGATTAGGGCTGGAGCCCCACTTGTAAATATTTACCGAAAGCAACGCTACATTGTTCAAACACCGTTTGTCGTTGTAATATTTTTTTTTTGATTTTCACTACATTTAAGCACACTGGAATCTTGAAATCTCGCGATAAGTGAACTTCGAGCAAATTTTGATCCAACTCACAACGCCATTTAGTTTGTATGAACTGCACTGAAAACCCATAGAACGGTCCGCCATCGTGTGATGTTGATTTAAAAATGGATTGACTGTCAATATCGGTTTTTACGCGGACTTCGATGGCCTGTTGCAGAACTCTCAAATCGTGATATAAAATGATGTTGAAGTTTGCCCCGTTGGAACGCATATAAAGTTTAATGGACCGAATTTTTCTAAAATCAAATATTGGTTTACTTGTAACGGTCAACTATTTTTTACGACCCTTATAAAAAATCTCCAGCTCCCGGGAGTTTCGCTCTGATAACGTTAAATATTAAGAAATATATTAAGCAATAATTCAATAACACTTTAAACTGGAAATTCAGGGTCTACCCTAAAATTTCTAACACTAACAATTTTACTTTACACACCAGGCATATATTTGCGAATTTCACTTTTGGGGTGCATTTTTCTAGGATTGTATCTCCCATGAGGAATGAACTGGCTCACACATATCAGAATGCAACGTTCGGAAAATCTTAAAATATATTCGTACATGCAATCAAGTTATATATTTTACAGAATCCTCCTTTTATTCATTATCGTTCATAGAAGCGCGTTTTTATTCATCGTCAACTTCAACGAATGTTACTTGTGTAGTATTTAGAAGTTGAATTATTTTTTTCATTGACAGCTGTGCACAACGAGACGATGCCATACGTTTTGCCCTATCGGATAGGTCTCTTCTTCAACGTGACCGATACACGTACATACGCACTCGTATATTTCTCGCAGGTTCCGGTCATCTATTATAACTGGTTCCATACAATATCGATTTGTTTTCTCTGCACTTTAATCGTACACGTTGCTGGCGAATTGTCCATTTTGGCTCATCGAATAAGGAGCATTAACAGCGGGAATTCGTTCGGCAATGATCGCAATATAGAATCTGCATTTCGCGACATTACGATGAAACACCTGCAGCTTATTGAGTGAGTCGCGCGTTTTATTTCTCCTTTCGAGTCACATATTTCACGCAAAAATTTAAAAAAAACGAAAGTACCTTAAGAGCGCATGGATTCGGGAAAAGATAAATATTGAAAGCTGTCTTCCGTCAGGACCGCCCGAACAATTGACGACATTTTTAATGTCGTTTTGCTGGAAGAACTCATAATTTCGACGCTGATCATTGGACTCGCGGCCTATAATGTTCTCTCGGTACGAGACAAATGAATAATGACTCAAAATGACAAAAAAAAAAAATGGAAAAACACATGGCCTTATAGTAATCTGGGATTCTAGAATTGGAGAATTTTAGAATCGTGACATTTCTTTTTGTCTCTAGAAATCTGCTATGACGTCTACGATTCAATGCGTATCCTTCGGCAGTTACGCGATATCAATGATCGGAGTGATACTCATTTATTGCATGACGGGTGAATTCCTTGTGCGCGAGGTGAGAATGAAAATAAATACGATATTTCCGAATTGTTTTCTCTTGATCTCGTTTATCATTTGTAGAGTATAAATGTGGAGGACGCCTATTACGAATGCCAATGGTACACGATGCCAAAAAAATACAAAAAGCATATGATTATTTGCATGATTCGAGCACAGAGACCTTTGCAACTAACCGCGGGAAGATTTTACGTTTTTACACTCAGTAGGTTTAGCAGCGTAGGTATTTCCATATATTAATGTACATAGTTTTGGTATATCAATCCATTGCCGGTTAAACAAACAACGTTTGCGGACGTTTTTGCAGGTACTCAAAACCTCTATGGCGTACATATCGATGTTACGTGAGGCTGTTTAAAAGCATCGATCATCATGCTTTTTTGCCACATATAGCTTACAAATGAGATTGATTATCTTTGCAAACGGCGATTTTAGGAATATTTCTTAGCATTTTTGGGTATTGGACACTTGAACGCAAATAAAAACATATTGTTATCGTGTTAAAATATTCGAAAAGATCCACGAATGAGGTGAGCGGGCAAAGGAGCGTATGAACAACTTTTTTTTAACTCGAAAGACTTCCAAAATTTCGGTGGTTCAGATCTTAACAGAGATCTAAAACATTTAATACTACGATTTTTTAAATATTTTTTGGTGCTTCGGAGAAAAAATTATCAATTTGTATGAAATACATAAAAATGAACGCACATAAAAGTAAGGAAAAAGTCGGGGCACTTAGTTAGTAGATTTTTATTGATAATGGTGGTATCGGAGGACCAAGGAGGACCAACTATCCTGCTCGAAATCATAATGCTTTCCCGATACTGAATTTTCCACGCCCCCCCTTCCGTCCCACGGTAGAAAGGAATTCCACCAAAATGCGCCTTCGTAGAAAATGAAAAATGCATTTTCCGGACTACCAGAACATAATCGAGTGAGTTCTGTGTTTATTGGAACTTTTCATTCAGATATTTGCTTTTCTATTTTTTCTCTCAGCAGATCTAGCAGCGTGTGTTCGAATGCGTATATGCAAGAATTTGGGTGCCGAATGGCAGCTATATTTATTCGCGGTAAATATCCTTGTGAGGTTCAACAAAGAAAGTATGAATAAATTTTTTTTTCAGGTACCGAAAAGCTCCATGTCTTACACATGGATTTTACGTATTGTAGGTTAAATATATACAAGCGCACTTCTTTTTTTGTCCAACATGGATGGACTTGTTCTTACTTTTGTATCACCATTTTCAAAGCAGAAGGAAAACATTTTTTAATGCCAAAAAAAACGGTGCGGTATTTTTTATGTACCTGGAGGATTGCTCCGGGACTGTTACCTACTGGACATCACTAGCACCCACACCCAGCAGGGACCAAAGCCAATATGAGCCCATTTTGACACTCTGTATGCGTAAATGTACATACCTCCATTTAAATAAGAAATTAATTTTAAAAAACCAAACATCCTCGTTCTCGTACGTCCGTGAAGTTATTTTTGTTATCATCTACGTTGTGCACAGATCAAACTGAAATGTGAATTAAAATTGCAATAATGTTTAGATACTTCGTAAAAGCGGTCTTTCATGTCATTTGAAGCTCGTCAGCCTACGTTAACCGCGGAAAATACATAGGTACAGTTATCATGTTGAATCATCACTATTCGTTATTTTGCACGTTTTGTGAAGGAGGATCGAATATCTCTCCCCACTCAAAGATTGTCGCGCTTACAAAAACAGTTGTGATCGCGCATGATAAAACATTCAAAATAATCGGTCGCAATTATATTCTTTACATGGATATTAAAAGTTTTCCCATTTTTCTGGCCACGTTTGTGCGCCAGGTAGGAGAGACAAAAAAGTAGCAAGTTGCGCGCATCTCCCATGCGAGGAAACGATTATAGTGCAATTTCCTGCATTTGACCGTACAAATACGAAACATTGTAAGTACGTTGAAAATTAACGTATATTTCAGTGTAACGACTTTAGTTATAAAACTTGGGGCCTGAATTCACTGTTTTTGCATGCTGACGGCCTCATGAATATTCGAGCACAAAGGCGACTAAAAATTTAGAATAGATGATGTTCCTCATGCAAATCGTTTATCGATTCAACATTCACAAGTTTAGTCTTCGCGAAACCTTTGTCTTGAATATTCCACATTCGAATCATGATAGTGAGTAACAATGACAAGAGTTACAAATTATATTCTCTTTCGAACGAAAGAAACAAATGTTACCGATACTTTCGATTATTCTCAAATGTCAATGTAGGTTTATCGGATTTATGACGCAACTATCGTTGACTCCTTTTAGGCAGACTTGGAAAAAGTTCGGGAACTGGTCGGGTGGAACAGACGTATCATGTCTATCAGTGGATGTTGGCCATTGGAGCCGAGTTATGTCTAGTTTTATATAGGCTACGTATACTTTACGTTACAACTGACGACGGTAGCAATGGATTTTGTAAGTGTCTTCGGTGACCTGAGCCTCATGGTGGAGAATCTATCCGAGAGTAGTCTGCAGATTATGGTCGGCGTTAAAATGTTGGTACTGAGGCACTCGGGGCCATTGATCGACGTCGTGAAACAAGTTGAGAATGGATGGAAAGAGGAAAATTATAGGGATCGGAAGGAAAAACATTTATATCTCGAGTACACTATTATCGGGATCATATTTTTTCGGGTACTCGTTTTTTCGTCGGTGAGTGCTGAGGTGATTCACTTTTTAACGCTGTTCGAAATCATTATCAAGGCTGGTAAGAACCAATTTTTTTCTGCGACATATATTGAGGTTTTTAAGATTGTTTAAGTCCTTTACATAAAAATTCTTATGGTGATTAGAACCGAATGCGTTATTACCTCGGTTGTTTTAAGCCTCTGAAAAATTTGGGTACGATACACTAATTCGTCGAATAATTGTATTAATATATATATTATTAACCGGCTACATGTACCTAGGTGGGTCAGAAATGGCCTTTTCCAAAAATATTTTTATTCGATAGTGATATCTCGAGGGCCATTTGATGAATTGTTTCTTGATTTACAGGAGATACGATGAGAAACGTTTAAGGGAGCACACAATTGTAAAATTTTCCGAAAATCATTCTTTTTTGAAACACATTTAAAAAATCCTTTGAACCTTCAAAAAAATTATGCATATTCGTGTATAGCTGAAAAAACAGTTTCAAAGTGGTTTTCGAGCTATTATCTTTGGGGAAAAAGTTGCCGACTAAAGATAGTTTAATTTTCTACCACTATGTGGCATTAGATTACGGAAAAAAATTCACCAGCTGTAGCGTCTATAAAACCGTTGACGTCAAACTCGTTTTTCTCAAAATCATATTTTAAAAATCGGCACGCAGCAGAACTCGAACAACTTTCGTCCAATCGACTTAACATTTTAAATGTAGCTTCTTGAATTGCTTTCACAGTCAAGTACGAGCGCTTTTTTCGATTAATTGAAAATAGTAAAAATACTATATCACTCTTTTTATGAAAATGCGGGTAAAAATCTATCGTTTTTCAAACTCGTTTTTATTTTATTTTTTTATAATTTTTCAATTACCCTTTGTGCTAAAATTAATATTTTTAACGAAAATATTTGATAATTATGCAGAAGTGGAGCGCCATCCCAATTTCAATGCCAAACCTTTTTGTTGTCATGAACGCCTTTATTGTGAGGAGGCCTACATTGTTAATTATTCCCATAAGTTATCGGGTTTTGAAGTTTGGCGAAACGCGCGATAAAATAGGGCATTTTCGCCATTCTCGACACCTAAACTGGAGGTGAAGAGTAGGGGTTTCAGGTAATCTTGTGAGAATGTCTGTATGAAAACTGCTTTTTCTTTGAAGTTCAAAATCCCATAAGGAAACGATTAAAAATGTCAGCCTCCGCAGGCTGAGTATTATTAGTAGCGACTAATTGAAGCAATTTATGGCAAAAAAAGATTTCCCGCTAACAACTGGGGTGGAGCCCCACTTCTGCATAATTACCAAATATTTCACTCTTACAAGGGGAGGACGCCAATTGGGACTGACCGATTTCGCCCAAACTAAGTCGGTAGAAGGAGGTGGGTCCGCACTCAACGTTCCTAAAATGTTTCGCCTGTAAAAGGCTCTCCAAAGATTTACAAGTGGAGCTTAAGGGATATTTTTTCAACCATTTCCAAGTCAGCGACGTAGCGCAGTGGTCAAGCGCATTGCCTGTCAACGCGATGGCTTGCGTTCAATTCTCGATGCTACTGTTTTTTTTTTTAATTCCTCGCAATGTTCAACTATTTATTGTAGCATTTACATATGTTTAAGCAGTTAATTTATATGATTAGGTGAATTTTTTTATGAAAATTAAAGATCCGAAGATTCTTGCAATTAATTATGTACGCTGCTTTTTATTCACTGTCACAAATAATATTGCAATTTTTAGGCCGATATTCATCGTAGAACCATTTAAAACATACATATTTTTCACACAAGGCGCATTCTATAAAAGCATTGTTTGATCAGTTCGATTTTCCCGAAACATGCTTCATTATAAAGCATACTTCATTGAAGTTTTGAAACGAAGGTTTTTCGTCTGTCAATTTGATGGGTGGGGATCAAAATGTCGAAGGACCAAATATAGATCGACAAATATTTCGAAACGACAGAATTAACAACTCTCAACATAGCGAAGGTTTAATTATTCGAAATTTAATGTTTCGCCGAAAAAAAAATCGAAGGACTGGGTGGGGATCAAAATATCGAAGGACCAAATATAGATCGACAAATATTTCGAAACGACAGAATTAAGAATTCTCAAAATAGCGAAGGTTTAATTATTCGAAATTTAATGTTTCGACCGAAGAAAAAATCGAAGGACTATAAAGCGAAGCATCATTTATTCGAGAGCTCATTTATCTGAAAACGTATATTCAGATCGTTTGCAATTTGAGACATACAAATATAGATTCGAAGAATCTATAACGTCCATATCTCCGAAACAGAAAAAAGCGAGTATCTAATATTCGTAATACCGCCTATAGCGAAAAGCAATATATCGAGACGCAAAATATCGAAGGTCCGAAATGGCGAATGTCAAAATGGCGAATGCCAAAATGGCGAACATGGTATGGATGCCGATCGCGAACGCTATCTGCCACCTTCATTTGATGCGCAAGTAGCATTGGCTCGACTGACCGCCAGCGCCATCTCTCAGCTTCGCTCTGAAGCGCAAGGAATGTACTGCTCGATCACAAGTTTTCGCCATCCGAGCCGTTCGACATTTTGACCCTTCGCTATTTTAACCACTCGACTTTTTGACCGTTCGATTTAATGCTTTCTGATTTTTGAACCGTCGCTATATTTACAATTCGAAGATTCGTCTTCTCAAATTATTTGGTGTTATTTATATAAGCAAATCGATATTATGGCTCTCGATATTTTTTTAATCGGTTTTTGTTTTTCGCTATATTTTAACTTCGAGATATCCGTGTATTCGGAATTTTTATTTACGACTATATAAACCCTCCGAACATTGATCTATCTATATTCAAACATTCGACATTTTTTAATTCGATATTTCAGCCCATCTGAATATTGATCCATCGATATTTCGACTCCCACCCTGCAATTTGAGACATACAAATATAGATTCGAAGAATCTATAACGTCCATATCTCCGAAACAGAAAAAAGCGAGTATCTAATATTCGTAATACCGCCTATAGCGAAAAGCAATATATCGAGACGCAAAATATCGAAGGTCCGAAATGGCAAATGTCAAAATGGCGAATGCCAAAATAGCGAACATGGTATGGATGCCGTCCCGGCTGATTGCTAACGCTATCTGCCACCTTCATTGTGATGCGCAAGTAGCATTGGCTCGACTGACCGCCAGCGCCATCTCTCAGCTTCGCTCTGAAGCGCAAGGAATGTACTGCTCGATCACAAGTTTTCGCCATCCGGGCCGTTCGACATTTTGACCCTTCGCTATTTTAACCACTCGACTTTTTGACCGTTCGATTTAATGCTTTCTGTTTTTTGAACCGTCGCTATATTTACAATTCGAAGATTCGTCTTCTCAAATTATTTGGTGTTATTTATATAAGCAAATCGATATTATGTCTCTCGATATTTTTTAATCGGTTTTTGTTTTTTGCTATATTTCAACTTCGAGATATCCGTATTCGGAATTTTTATTTACGACTATATAAACCCTCCGAACATTGATCTATCTATATTCAAACATTCGACATTTTTTAATTTGATATTTCAGCCCATCTGAATATTGATCCATCGATATTTCGACGCCCACCCTTCGAAAAAAAGGATGAATACTCCTTTCAATTAACATAAAATGTATAAAAAGATCAGCCAGATAGAAAAATATCATGGACGAAATCATTTTTTTTGTTTAGTTTTGTTGTTTGTTTTCGGGTTCGCTTGGGTATATCAGCCAAATAAAAATCATCAAAAAATTATTTTTTTGTTTGGCTTTGTTGTTTTCTTTTGTTCAGGCTTGTTGGGGTTTGTTTTTGGGTTTCTTGTTTTAGAATCGCGGGTTCATTTTTGTCGCCAGAATTCTGCTATGACGTCTATGGTTGGATTCATGGCCTTCGGTGCTTACTCGATATCGTTGACCGGACTGATATTCGTCTATTGCATTTCGGGTGATTTCCTTTTGCGCGAGGTAAGGAAACAGATGAATACAATATCTGTGAATGGTTTTTCGGTTATTTCGTTTACCATTTTTAGAGTACAAATGTGCAGGACGCATATTACGAATGCCGACGGTACACGATGCCAACGAAATACAGAAAGCATATGATCATATGCATGATTCGAGCGAACAGACCTCTGAGAATGACCGCAGGAAGATTTTATATTTTTGACCTCAGTAGTTTTGGCAGCGTAAGCTTTTCAATGTCTAACTACATAGTATGGTATTTCAATCGATTGCCTTCTGAAAAAATTATGTTTGCGGACATTTTTGAAGGTACTCAAAACCTCTATGGCGTACATATCGATGTTGCGTACAATGGTTTAAAGGTATAGATTAGCATGCTTTTTTTTAACATGTACAGTTTGAAAGTCAGGTTTATTGTCTTTTCAACAGGCGCGTTTGAATGTTTTTCTCGTCATCGTTGGGTACTGGACACTTGAACGTAAAAAAAAACATTACTGTGGTTTTGAAGTATTCAAGACGATTCATGAATAATAAAAGTGAGAGAAAAAGCGTATAGCCAAATGTCATACCTCGAAATATTTCCGAAATCTCGGCGGATGAGATCTTACTATTCCCCATCACGATCTCTGAAGCATTTGTCACTAAGACTTTGCTGAGATTTTTCGGAACTTCGGATCAAGAATCCATTTGTATCAAATAGAAATAGATACGAATGTACGCATATAAAAGGAAAAAAGACGTCGTAATTACGATGCACTTAGTATGATTTTTTTATCAATGGATGTCTTAATTAATTCCTGAGTTTCAAAGTGTAAGCTTGCGGGTTTTTACGTATGACTCTGCTCAATTGAACCTTTTTACTATCACCCCTACCCGCAGTTTGCTAACCGAACTTCCGTTGCGTCCACAGCCGTCTTAAGGCCTTAGGCCAATCTAGAAGCCGAAAAAATAGGCAATTCTTTCACTTTAGAAAAATTTTCCTAAAAAATCGTTAAAGAATTGTTAATAACAAATGAACTATGCAATATAAAACAAAATCCTACGTACTCCTATAGACAATGAATTTTTCAAGATATATTCAACATTTCAAGTGAATCGGTTAAAAATTGTCCAAGTTATGTTTGCGGCCAACTTAATAGATGCAGTGTTGAGATAAAAGCTGCACAGCCGCCATTTTGAAATTAATCGCTTCAAAAAAAGTCTTGTATACAGTCACGGATATGTATGATAAACACCCTTTATTGTAGTCTCGATTTATTTTGTAGTTTTTCTGAAAAAAATCCCCAAAAAGCCTATTTTTCGGCCTCTAGAGTGGCCTAACCCTCTAAGATACAACTATACCGCATTTTCGGAGGGCACAGGGAAACTTTAGAAAACCCGTATCGGTATAGACGGTCCATCAATAAATCGGTATATTCTTCTGATTCTCTGGTGCACAGACTTTAATTCAAGTATCTACACCGAGGTTCCAGAAGTATTGGCCTTCCACTCGTTGGTTGATGAGCCAGCCGGTACATGGCTAAGCGTGACTCGAAGTACCGCTAGCCCCGACTGCTCATCTACCAGTATCGGTTTACGATGCACTCACAAGGAAAGGTTGCGGGTCGATCTCTCCAGTTTCGATGAAATTCGGCATGCTTGTAGAATGGGTAAAAATAGGCGACACGTTTTTTTAAATACTTGCGGAACCCTTTTTTCAGGGGTGAAACGTTCCCTCGTAAATAAGGGTGTTTTTCGTTTTTCGTCAATAACGTTATCGTTCTCATCTCCAATGTGTATCACACGTAAAAATAAAATGTGTTGGAATTGGAATTTTCTCATATCTCGTACCGTTGAAACGTTATCGCCGAAAAACGAAAACCACCCCAATTTTCGAGGGTGCGTTTCAAACCTTGAAAATCGGGTTCCGCAGATATAAAAAAATACGTGTTGCCTATTTTTACCCATTCTACTAGCATCAACTCGAAATTTGCCCAAAATAAACTCAATAAGGGGGCATCCATTAATTACGTGAGGTGATTTTGGCGATTTTTCGACCCCCCCCCTCCCTCTAGTGAGATGTCGTGAGATTTTGCTCGACCCCCCCCCCCCCCTCCTCTAATCCCACGTGAGATTTTTCAAAATGCATACGTTCACGGAAAATAAATTGTAGTAGAAGTAACTGCGGTTGTAGTACCATTTACTCCACTATATAAAGTAGTAGGGAGACTCTCCCTACGTGAGAAAAATGATGTAATTACTAAAATTACTAAAATTACGTGATATTTGCCGAAGCCCCCCTCTCCCCCACGTCAGATTGGGTGAGATTTCGGTCGACCCCTTCGCCCCCCCCCCCTAAACGCCTCACGTAATTAATGGTCGCCCCCTAAGCAAAGGGGACTACTCAAGACGCGGGGATTGTCTGAGGGACGGATGGGAGAAGGGTTACTACAGGCCGTCCTGGCTTGATGGCTAGCGAGGGGGACTAGCTCAATGAGACTCTTGTCGCGGGGAGGAGATTCTTTTCCACTGCAATCAAGGATAATTCTGGTTACGTATATTCTTGTTTTGGCCGTGGGCCGCTGTTGGGCGCCATTTTTATTCCCTCGAAAAAACTCAAAGAGAACTATTCGAGAAAAAAATGCGGTAGTCTCGATATTTGTAACGCAACGTTACAATATATTCTGTAATACCTTCATAGTAAAATCACACATCAATAAGAAAATGGTTGGTATTGAAAGACTGTAATGAAGTTGATTATATTTATTCGCTATAACTTATTCAGAATCGTTTTAGTGAAAAAAAAAACAAAGGATGTACTTACTTTGTAATTTCGGCGATTCGTACACACTTGGGTCTGGGAACGGCGTGCTTGTATTTCGACCTGGGATTGTGTTAGGATGTGTTGGTATTCTAATCTGGTTTTCGAGGATGGGCGAACTCTTGACTCGAAGGTTTTTGTTTGCCTTCAGAAATCTGTTATGGCGACTATGTTTGAATTTGTGTTCTTCATCATTCACGCGATATCGATGATCATGGTGATATCGGCTTATTGCTTTTTTTTTTACTGTTTTTAGCATTGCTACGCTTTTTAAACTGTAAATGGTTGTTGAGACAAGCTGGCTGTAGGTGGCTGAGTCAGCTGGATGTCACACGAAACTAACGCTACCCCCACTCCACCGCCACTGTGCTGAAGTAGGGTGGGGGGAGCTGCGACATGCTGAATGCCTGTGATCAGTTGAAAAAAGCCCTCTCCGAATCCAATTGTATTCTTGTTACTAATTTTTTAATTATCTTACCTCAATGTATGATTTTTCTTGAAAAATAATAAAACCCAACTCATATTATTTATATGTACCGATTTTTTTATTATCTGAAAAGTCTGATTACATTTTCCATGCCATGAAATAGTTGCACTTTGTGGAATATCTGTAGATTTTTTCTAAAATTTTTGAATTCTTGGTACCTCAGCAGCTTGCTATTGTATACAAAGTTTGGATAGTTATGCTCCAGAGGAATGATTTTCATACCCAAAACACAGGAATCAAAAATTATAACGACGATTTCTCTGTCAAATCAATTGTGTAGAAATATTTTGAATCATTTTAAACTGTTATATTCTAAAAAAACCTACAAAGTAATGGAAGAACATCTATTAAAAAAGTCAGAATACATGCAAATGATAATTTCAGAAAAATTACCCATGTATGAAAGTAACTATTTTGAAAACATCACAGCCATTCACTACTTGATTGTAGTGTAATTCATTATAACTTATTTCAATTCTATTCACTTTCTGGATCGGCGCTACCATATAGCCGTATCAAACTGTATGGAGACGCTGTAAACAATTGAGCGCCTCGAAATTTTCAGAAGGCTCGAGGCGTGCGTACTCTCAAGAATGTAGGTATAATGAACTTGAACATTAACAAATATAGGTGGAACAATAATTTGAATTGAATTTTAACTGATAATTCAGGGCTTGGTCTACATACGCTATTATTGTGCCGCGTATTTTTACACTCAGCAGATTAGCAGGGTGAGTGTTCTCTTATAATAGTATATATAGTTATGGTGCATCAATTGATTGCCTTTATAAAAAATCATGTTTGCGAACATTTTTGCACATACTAAAAATCTCTTCGGCGTACATATTGATGTCATGTGCGCTGGTTTAAATGTATAGATCATTGTGCTTTTTTAGCACCTACTGTTTGAAAGTCAGATTGATTATTTCTTTGATAGGCGCTTTTAAAAATGTTTCTTAGCATTGGTGGGTATTGGACACTTGCACGTAAATAAAAACATATCGCTATAGTGTTAAAATATTCGAGGAGATCCATGGATCATTGTGAATGAAGGAGCATATAAAACCAATTCCAAACAGTCGAAATAGTTCCCAAAACACGCACCCCCGAGATCGTACTATTTCTTATCACAATTTCTCAAGCATGCACCACTAAGATTTTTCTACGCTACTTTTCGGAACTTGGAAGGAAAATCAATTATTTTTTTATCAAATATAAGTAAATAAAAATACACGAAAATGAAAGTGAAAAAGAAATCGTAGAGTCGACGCACTTAGAATATTTGGATTGTTATTTCTAATAATGGAGGGCCAAGGATTGCATCATACAGCATCCCCGAATCTCGAATTTTCACACTCCCACGTGGTGGGAGTGTGAAAATGTATTTTCCAGACCACCAGAATGTAATCGATTAAGCCCGGTACATTAGGAACATGACATTTATATTGTTTCGATTACATTTTTCGTCTCAGCACATTTATCAGAGCAAGTTTGAACACGAACATGCAAGCATTTGAGTGTCAACTGAAAGTTGCATTTTTTGTCGTATGTATTTAGGCGTGAGGCTACTGCGACGAACCGAAAATCAGGGTCATTCAGAAAAATTAATTTTGAAGGAATAAGTAAGATTACAGACAAGTTGTTTAGAGATATTTTTGCATGGCCATTAACAAAGTTGTGGCCCAATATTTAATAAAAAAATATTTAATAATTGAAAAAGCCATACACAATCTCGTGGATGACTTTTAAACGTTAGAGGCCCAATGGTGTACTTGATTTTGGCCACCCGATTGACCTGAAACAAAAAAAAATCGAAATTTTTCTAAATAAAAACAATATTGGCTAAGACCTGACCGAGTTTTTTTCAACGTTATCGTGTTTCAATCATAAAAAAAATTGATTTTTTCTTCTCGATCTTTCGAGGAAAAATGACATCTCTGTTATTCATGACTAATGAAAATAAATGTTAAAGAAAACGTCAGTAAGGACTAAACTACGATTGCACTGAATAAGTCTACGGAATTGGAATCCAATCCATTTCTTAGATCACGAAAAATCACGTACACCCTTTTTAAAGATACAGTTTCGAGAAAAACATGTTTAACGTCTGCCTAGCAGTTCTATCATTGTAATCATAAGGCTTCCTTCAATTTGCGATTTCTGAACCATATGTTGGACCTTTTCAATTTGTGTTGCCCTAAGCAACGAACGAGTGTTCGTCATTTTCACAGTAGCCTAACCCCTTAATTGTGAGGTTCCTAAAAGTGTGTATGAAAACACTTTTTTCCACGTAACCAAAAGGCTTACATATCGATGTTACGTACAGTAGGTTAAATATACACAAGCGCACTTTTTTTCTGTCCAACACACAAGGACTCTGGTGCTCACTTTTGTATTATCATTTAAAAAGTAAAAGGAACATATTTTTTTGCCAAAAAACTGTGCGGTATTTTTATGTACCTGGAGAGGTGCTCCAGGACTTTTACGAACTGGACATCGATAGCACCCACGCACGTCAAGGACCAAGTACACTTTGAGCCCTTTTTAGCACTCGGTGTGCGCAAATGTCCAAACCTACACTTGTGCAACAGTGAAAAATTGGAAAATGAAACATCCTTGTTTCCTTAAGTCAGTGAAGTTCCCTTTGTTTTCACTTACGGGTTGCACGGATTAAACTGAAGTATGCATAAATTGTGTAACAATGTTTAGTAACGCCTTAGGCAAGAACTTTCATCTCATTTCAAGCTCTTCAGCATATGCAAACTGGAAAATTTATAAGTACACTTATCATGGTGCAACGTCACTATTCGTTATTTTGCACGTTTTGTGAGCGAGCATCGAATGTCTCTCCCCACCAAAGAACATCGCGTTCACAAAAATGTTGAGTTCGCGCATGATAAAACATTTAGAATAATCGGTCGCAGTTATATTCTTTACATGGTTATTAAAAGTTTTTCCATTTTTCCGCTCACTTTTGTGCGCCGGGAAAGAGATTTAAAAAAGCTAGCAAATTGCTCGCCCATCACAGGAGAGGAAACAATTGTAGCAGAAGTTTCTGCATTTGAAAGTACAAACATGAAAGATAATAACGATGAAAATCGACGAATATTACAGTGTAAGAACTTTGGTTATTAAACTAGAGTCCATAATTCACCGTTTTTTGCATGCCTGACGCCCTCATGAATCTTCGAGCACGAGAGCGACTGAGAATTTACTATACTTGATGTTCCTAGTGCAAATCTTTTATCGATTCGAGACTCACGAGTTCAGTCTTCGAGATACCTTTGTCTGGAATATTTCAAATTCAAATCATGACAGTGAGTGACAACGACAAGAGTTACCACTGTTTATTTTCTGTTTCGAATGAAAAAAAGACGTTTTTAAATATTTTTCGAATATTCTCCAATATCAATGTAGTTTTTGTCGGATTTATGACGCAACTTTCGTTGACTTCCTTTAGACAGAGTTGGAGAAAGTTCGGGAGCTGCACGCTTGGAACAGACGTATAATGTCTATCGGTGGATGTTGGCCATTGGAGCCGAGTTATACCAAGTTTTACGTAGGATACGCATACTTTACGTTACAAATGGTCTTGGTATCAATTGATTTTGTAAGCGTCTCCGGTGATCTGAGTCTTATGGTAGCAAATCTATCCGAAAGTACCCTGCAAGTTATGGTCGGCGTTAAAATGTTGGTACTGAGACACTCGGTCCCGCTGACAAAAGTCGTCAAAAAAGTTGAGGACGGTGCGAATGAGGAAAATTACAGGGATCAGAAAGAAAAGTATTTGTATCTCGAATATACCACGATCGGGAGAATATTTTTCCAAGTATTCGGTTGTGTGGCGTTAAGTACTGAGATCACATACTTCTTCAAGCCGTTCGAGGACATCATCAGAACTGGTAAGAACCATTTTTTTTCTGTGTAGCAGCTGCTGAGATTGTTAACCCTCGATAATTTAACAACGTAGAAATTAAGAAATAGTTGACTTTGGGTGGGTTTAAAAAAATTAAAGAAGCACAGGCGTGATGCATGGTGTCGTAACATTTCTTTACGAAGTACGGACTGATTTGAAGCAGTTGTTATGCTCGTTGTAGCAGAAAGCCATGTACATATTTACAAGTGGGGCTTCAGCTAGAAAAGGGGTTTAGAAATTTTGTACCGAGTCGACGTATTTCAGGGCACTTTGTTTTTAATATTTGAGTCGGGGAAAGACAATTTCAAACCTTATTTCAACCCCCAAACGCTTTTTTTAAACTTTTTTAGAGGTATGGAGGAAACGGGTTTGGTGACATCAAGTGGGTCAAATGAGTTTGGGTTTGTTTGGATTTGTTTGGGTCAAATTACAGTAAACATACAGAAAACGTATTTAAAAAACGAATATTTTCCGGAAATCCTTTTTTTTCTTAATTAAAACACCCCTCACCCATCATAAAAAAACATTTTTCATACTGCAGAATAGCCCCGAACACGTGAAAAAAAGTTTGGAGCCAATTAGGGCTGGAGCCCCACTTGCAAATATTTACCGAAAGCAACGCTACATTGTTCAAACACCGTTTGTCGTTTTAATATTTTTTTTCGATTTTCACTAACTTTAAGCACACTGGAATCTTGAAATCTCGCGATAAGTGAACTTCGAACAAATTTTGATCCAACTCACAACGCCATTTAGTTTGTATGAATTGCACTGAAAACCCATAGAACGGTCCGCCATCGTGTGACGTTGATTTAAAAAAGGATTGACTGTCAATATCGGTTTTTACGCGGACTTAGATGGCCTTTTGCAGAACTCTCAAATGGTGATATAAAATGATGTTGAAGTTTGCCCCGTTGGAACGCATATAAAGTTTAATGGACCGAATTTTTCTAAAATCAAATATTGGTTTACTTGTAACGGTCAACTATTTTTTACGACCTTTATAAAAAATCTACAGCTCTCGAGAGTTTCGCTCTGATAAAGTTAAATATTGAGAAATATATTAAGCAATAATTCAATAACACTTTAAACTAGAAATTCAGGGACTACCCTATTTCTAACACTAACAATTTTACTTTACACACCAGGCATATATTTGCGAATTTCACTTTTGGGGTGCATTTTTCTAGGATTGTATCTCCCATGAGGAATGAACTGGCTCATACATATCAGAATGCAACGTTCGGAAAATCTTAAAATATATTCGTACATGCAGTCAAGTTATATATTTTACAGAATCCTCCTTTTATTCAATATGGTTCATAGAAGCGCGTTTTTATTCATCGTCAATTTCAACAAATGTTACTTGTGTAGTATTTAGAGGTTGAATTATTTTTTTCATTGACAGCTGTGCACAACGAGACGATGCCATACGTTTTGCCCTATCGGATAGGTCTCTTCTTCAACGTGACCGATACACGTACATACGCACTCGTATATTTCTCCCAGGTTCCTATGTTTTATTACTACTATTTCCATACAATCTCGATTTGTTTTCTCTGCACTTTAATCGTACACGTTGCTGGCGAATTGTCCATTCTGGCTTATCGGATAAGGAACATCAACAACGCGGATCTGTTGGACGATTATTGCAATATAGAATCCACATTTCGCGACATTACGATGAAACACCTGCAGATTATTGAGTGAGTCGCGCGTTTTATTTTTCCTTTCGAGTCACATATTTCACGCAAAAATTGAAAAAATCAAAGTACCCGAAGAACTCATGGATTCGGGAAAAGATAAATATTGAAAGCTGTCTTCCGTCAGGACCGCCCGAACAATTGACGACATTTTTAATGTCGTTTTGCTGGAAGAACTCATAATTTCGACGGTGATCATTGGACTCGCGGCCTATAATGTTCTCTTGGTACGAGACAAATGAATAATGACTCAAAATGACAAAAAAAAATGGAAAAACACATGGCCTTATAGTAATCTGGGATTCTAGAATTGGAGAATTTTAGAATCGTGAGATTTCTTTTTGTCTCTAGAAATCTGCTATGACGTCTATGATTGAATTCGTATCCTTCGTCAGTTACTCGATATCAATGATCGGAGTGATACTCATTTATTGCATGACGGGTGAATTCCTTATGCGCGAGGTGAGAACGAAAATAAATACGATATCTCCGAATTGTTTTTCTTGATCTCGTTTATCATTTGTAGAGTATAAATGTGGAGGACGCCTATTACGAATGCCAATGGTACACGATGCCAATAAAATACAAAAAGCATATGATGATTTGCATGATTCGAGCACAGAGACCTTTGCAACTAACTGCGGGAAGATTTTACGTTTTCACACTCAGTAGATTTAGCAGTGTAAGTATTTCCATATATTAATGTACATAGTTTTGGTATATCAATCCATTGCTGGTTAAACAAACAACTTTTGCGGACGTTTTTGCAGGTACTCAAAACCTCTATGGCGTACATATCGATGTTACGTGAGGCTGTTTAAAAGCATCGATCATCATGCTTTTTTTTGCCACATATAGCTTACAAATGAGATTGATTATCTTTTCAAACGGCCTTTTTAGGAATATTTCTTAGCATTTTTGGGTATTGGACACTTGAACGTAAATAAAAACATATTGTTATCGTGTTAAAATATTCGAAAAGAGCCACGAATGAGGTGAACGGGCAAAGGAGCGTATGAACAACTTTTTTTTAACTCGAAGGACTTCCAAAATTTTAGTGGTTCAGATCTTAACATAGATCTAAAACATTTAATACTACGATTTTTTAAATATTTTTTGGTGCTTCGGAGAAAAAATTATCAATTTGTATGAAGTACATAAAAATGAACGCACATAAAAGTAAGGAAAAAGTCGAGGCACTTAGTAGATTTTTATTGATAATTGTGGTATCGGAGGACCAAGGAGGACCAACTATCCTGCTCGAAATCATACTGCTTTCCCGATACTGAATTTTCCACACCCCCCCTTCCGTGCCACGGTAGAAAGGAATTCCACGAAAATGCGCCTTCGTAGAAAATGAAAAATGTATTTTCCGGACTACCAGAACATAATCGAGTGAGTTCTGTGTTTATTGGAGCTTTTCATTCAGATATTTGCTTTTCTATTCTTTCTCTCAGCAGATCTAGCAGCGTGTGTTCGAATGCGTATATGCACGAATTTGGGTGCCGAATGGTAGCTATATTTATTCGCGGTAAATATCCTTACGAGGTTCAACAAAGAGTGTATGAATAAATTTTTTTTCAGGTACCGAAAAGCTCCATGTCTTACACATGGATTTTACGTATTGTAGGTTAAATATATACAAGCGCACTTCTTTTTTTGTCCAACATGGATGGACTTGTTCTTTCTTTTGTATCACCGTTTTCAAAGGGGAAGGAAAACATTTTTCAATGCCAAAAAAACGGTGCGGTATTTTTTATGTACCTGGAGGATTGCTCCGGGACTGTTACCTACTGGACATCACTGGCACCCACCCCCAGCAGGGACCAAAGCCACTATGAGCCCTTTTTGACACTCTGTATGCGTAAATGTACAAACCTCCATTTGAATAAGAAATTACTATTAAAAAACCAAACATCCTCGTTCTCGTACGTCAGTGAAGTTATTTTCGTTATCATCTACGATTTGCACATATCAAACTGAAACGTGAATTAAAATTGCAATAATGTTTAGATACCTCGTAAAAGCGGTCTTTCGTGTCATTTGAAGCTCGTCAGCGTACGTTAACCGCGGAAAATACATAGGTACAGTTATCATGTTGAATCGTCACTATTCGTTATTTTGCACGTTTTGTGATGGAGGATCGAATATCTCTCCCCACTCAAAGACTGTCGCGCTTACAAAAACAGTTGTGTTCGCGCATGATAAAACATTCAAAATAATCGGTCGCAATTATATTCTTTACATGGTTATTAAAAGTTTTCCAATTTTTCTGGCCACGTATGTGCGCCAGGAAGGAGAGACAAAAAAGTAGCAAGTTGCGCGCATCTCCCATGCGAGGAAACGATTATAGTGCAATTTTCTGCATTTGACCGTACAAATCCGAAAGACTGTGAGTACGTAGAAAATTAACGTATATTTCAGTGTAACGACTTTAGTTATAAAACTTGGGGCCTGAATTCACTGTTTTTGCATGCTGACGGCCTCATGAATATTCGAGCACAAAGGCGACTGAAAATTTAGAATAGATGATGTTCCTCATGCAAATCGTTTATCGATTCAACATTCACAAGTTTAGTCTTCGAGAAACCTTTGTCTTGAATATTCCACATTTGAATCATGACAGTGAGTAACAATGACAAGAGTTACAATTTATTTTCCCTTTCACCCGAAAGAAACAAATGTTATCGATACTTTCGATTATTCTCAAATGTCAATATAGGTTTATCGGATTTATGACGCAACTCTCGTTGACTCCTTTTAGACAGACTTGGAAAAAGTTCGGGAACTGATCGGTTGGAACAGACGTATCATGTCTATCAGTGGATGTTGGCCATTGGAGCCGAGTTATGTCAAGTTTTATATAGGCTACGTATACTTTACGTTACAACTGACGACGGTAGCAATGGATTTTGTAAGTGTTTTCGGTGACCTGAGCCTCATGGTGGAGAATCTATCCGAGAGTAGCCTGCAGATTATGGTCGGCGTTAAAATGTTGGTACTGAGGCACTCAGGGCCATTGATAGACGTCGTGAAACGAGTTGAGAATGGATGGAAAGAGGAAAATTATAGGGATCGGAAGGAGAAACATTTATATCTCGAGTACACAATGATCGGGATCATATTTTTTCGGGTACTCGTTTTTTCGTCGGTGAGTGCTGAGGTGATTCACTTTTTGACGCCGTTCGAAGCCATTATCAAGGCTGGTAAGAATCAATTTTTTTCTGCGACAAATATTGAGGTTTTTAAGATTGTTTGAGTCCTTTACATACAAATTCTTATGGTGATTAGAACCGAATGCGTTATTACTTCGGTTGTTTTAAGCCTCTGCAAAATTGGGGTTCGATACACTAATTCGTCGAATAATTGTATTAATCTATATATTATTAACCGGCTACATGTACCTAGGTGGGTCAGAAATGGCCTTTTCCAAAAATATTTTTATTCGATAGTGATATCTCAAGGGCCATTTGATGAATTGTTTCTTAATTTACAGGAGATACGATGAGAAACGTTTAAGGGAGCACACAATTGTAAAATTTTCTGTAAATCATTCTCTTTTTAAACACATTAAAAAAATCCTTTGAACCTTCAAAAATATTATGCATATTCGTGTATAGCTGAAAAAACAATTTCAAAGTGGTATTCGAGCTATGATCTTTGGGGAAAAAGTTGCCGACTAAAGATAGTTTAATTTTCTACCACTAGGTGGCATTATATTACGGAAAAAAATTCACCAGCTGTAGCGTCTATAAAACCGTTGACGTCAACCCGTTTTTCTCAAAATCATATTTTGAAAATCGGCACGCAGCGGAACTCGAACAACTTTCGTCCAATCGACTTGACATTTTAAATGTAGCTTCTTGAATTGCTTTCACGGTCATGTACGAGCGCTTTTTTCGATTAATTGAAAATCGCAAAAATACTATATCACTCTTTTTATGAAAATGCGGGTAAAAATCTATCGTTTTTCAAACTCGTTTTTATTTTATTTTTTTATAATTTTTCAATTACCCTGCGTGCTAAAATTAATATTTTTAACGAAAATATTTGGTAATTATGCAGAAGTGGAGCGCCATCCCAATTTCAATGCCAAACCTTTTTTTTTTGTCATGAACGCCTTTATTATGAGGAGGCCTACATTGTTAATTATTCCCATAAGTTATCGGGTTTTGAAGTTTGGCGAAACACACGATAAAATAGGGCATTTTCGTCATTTTCGACACCTAAACTGGAGGTGAAGAGTAGGGGTCTCAGGTAATCTTGTGAGAATGTCTGTATGAAAACTGCTTTTTCTTTGAACTTCCGAACCCCATAAGGAAAAGATTAAAAATGTCAGCCTCCGCAGGCTGAGTATCATTTGTAGCGACTAATTGAAGCAATTTATGGCAAAAAAAGATTTCCTGCCAATAATTGGGGTGGAGCGCCACTTCTGCATAATTACCAAATATTTCACTCTTACAAGGGGAGGACGCCAATTGGGACTGACCGATTTCGCCCAAACTAAGTAGGTAGAAGGAGGTCGGTCCCCACTCAACGTTCCTAAAATGTTTCGCCTGTAAAAGTCTCTCCAAAGATTTACAAGTGGAGCTTAAGGGATATTTTTTCACCCATTTCCAAGTCAGCGACGTAGCGCAGTGGTCAAGCGCATTGCCTGTCAACGCGATGGCTTGCGTTCAATTCTCGATGCTACTGTTTTTTTTTTAATTCCTCGCAATGATCAACTATTTATTGTAGCATTTACATATGTTTAAGCAGTTAATTTATATGATTAGGTGAATTTTTTTATGAAAATAAAAGATCCGAAAATTCTTGCAAATAATTATGTACGCTGCTTTTTATTCACTGTCACAAATGATATTGCAATTTTTAGGCCGATATTCATCGTAGAAACATTTAAAACATACATATTTTTCACACAAGGCACATTCTATAAAAGCATTCTTTGATCAGTTCGATTTTCCCGAAACATGCTTCATTATAAAGCATACTTCATTCAAGTTTTGAAACGAAGGTTTTTCGTCTGTCAATTTGATCGTGGAGCGGCAATTTAGTGCTCCTGTTTTCACCCTCATGATCGAGTACGCTTGGTTTGCATCGAAATTGACGGAGGAAAAACCTTCGTTTCGAAACTTGAATGATGAAGTATGCTTTCCAATGAAGCATGTTTCAGAAAAATGTAACTGCTCAAACATTGCTCTTATAAAATGTGCATGGTGTGAAAAATATGTATGTTTCAAATGTTTCTACGATAAAAATCACCCTGAAAATTGTAAAATTGTTTATGTTAATGAACAAAAAGCAGCGTACATAATTAATTGCAAGAGTTTTCGGAGATTTTATTTTCCTTATAAACTTCACCTAAGTTGAACATTGCGAGAAATAAAAAAAATAAAAAAATAAAGAACGGTAACAGCGAGAATCGAACCCAAGCAATTGGGGTAAAAGGCAATGCGCTTGACCACTGCGCAACGCCGCTGACCTGGAAGCGGTGGAAAAAATATCCCTCAAGCTATACTCGGAAATCTTTTGAGAGCGTTTTACCCTTTCGTATAGCCTACTTAGTCGAAATATTTTAGCAATGTTAAGTGCGGGAAGGGGGGGGGGGGGCGGCGGCGGCACCTCCTTCTACCCACGCAGTTCGGGCGAAATCGGTGGTCCCGATTAAGGTCCTCCTCTTGTTAGTTCCAATAGTGCTATAGCGGTTCGTGCACCACCATTTTGTATTATTTTGACAAATATATTTTTGTTTCATACTAATAAAGCCCAAGAATTTTCTTGACCATGTATTTTACTCCTGTCTTTAAACAAAAATCCAAAGAAAACGGTCGACAATGGGTAGTTATAGTGGTGTCCTCCCTTGAAGGTCGTCGACGATCGCTCTTTTTCAAAATCGATCTTCATTTTTCAATAGTTACGTAAAAATGCCGACTTTTTGTTAGTAGATTTTGTATGCTCGAGTTTCAAATCGTCGCCACGTTGTTAAAAATATGATTTCGAAATTCGACGATCGTCAACGACTCGTATTTATTGTTAACTTGAATAACTTGTTTGGTTTTTCGATTTTGGATGGACCGTTTAAGTTGAAAAGTGTATACGGTCAAACGTCACGAAAAAAATGTATCATCTGCCGGTGGCCATGTTTTTGTTGATTTCTGTACTTGTTGGTGGTTTTTTTTCAAAGCTCTCTGTATATCTACCTTTGTGTTGAAAAAAGCGTTTCTTTTTCACCAACGGTCTCACGGTAGAAAAAAATCGGAATTTGCCTATTTTTATTTGTCGGGCCTCTAGGTAGATGTAGCTTCTATAATTCATACATACATACAATAATAACACTTTTAATTCGCAATAGTGTCGCTTGTCTTCCTATTGCACGTTGCTCTACTCTTAGATATTATGAGAAGAAGCATAATGAAAAAGGGCACATCTTTTAGACTTTTCTTGTCGGTTGTTTATATATGAGAGTAATTTTTCGGAAGATTTCACAGTCATTCACTACTCAATAGTAGTGTAATCAATTGTAACTTACTCAAATTCTGTTTATTTTCTCGTTCGGCTCTACCACTTATCCTTGCCAAACGAGCTGAAAACGCTGTAAGCGATTCAGCCCTTAGAAAATGCTAGAAGTCGTAGGACATACACTCTTTAGAGTTTTGCCCGAGTAAAGTTCAACACGAATAAATATATGAAACAAAATTTAAAACCACTTTAAACTGGAAAATCGGGGCTGCGTCTAGATGTCATGTGGCTTACGACTGATTCTACTTTACACGCGGAAAATTTATTTGAAAATTTCACATTTGATCTATTTTAGCATAGGATTGTATCTCTCTTAAGCGATGAACGTTCTAATTGATCTAATTGAATAAGAAATGTATATTTATTTGAATTAAAAGGGTATTCATAATACAAAGAATTTAAATTGATCTATGATATTTGATGGAAACGTGTTTTCATTTATCGTCAGCTTGAAAAGATGTCACTTGTGTAGTATTTATAACTTGATGAGATTTTTCATTGACAGCGATGCACAACGAGACGATGCCATTTGTATTGCCCTATCGGATGAGACTCTTCTTCAGCATAATCGATACGCGTACATACGCACTCGTATATGCATCGCTGGTTCCTACGGTTTATTACAACTGTATGCATACAGTTGGCGTTTGTTTTCTCTGCACTTTAATCGTACACGTTGCTGGCGAACTGTCCATTCTGGCTTATCGAATCAGGAACATAAACAACCGGGATTCGTTGGACGATTGTGGCAATAGAGAATCTTCATTTCTCGATATAACCATTAAACACCTGCATATAATTGAGTTAGTCGCCGGATTTATTTATCCTTTTGGGTCACATGTTTCACCGATAAATTATTAGCTAGAAGCACCTTGCGAACTCGCCGATTCGGGCAATGATAAATATTGAAAAGTGCCTTCCGACAGGACTGCCCGAACAATCGACGATATTTTCAATGTCATGTTGTTGGAAGAGCTCGTAATTACGACGGTACTCCTTGGACTTGCGGCCTATAATGTTCTCTTGGTATGAGACATGAATAATGGATCAAAATGACAACAACAAAAAAATTAATGGAAAGACACAAAGCAGCTCAGTAATCTGGGATTCTAGGATTGGAGAATTTTAGAATCGTGAGATTTTTTTCTGTCTCCAGAAATCTGGTATGACGTCTATGTTTGATCTCGTATGTTTCGTCATTTACGCGATATCGATGGTCGGACTGATACTCGTCTATTGCATAACGGGTGATTTCCTTGTGCGCGAGGTGAGGACACTAATGAATAAAAAAATCTGCGAAATGACTTTTGTTGATTTCGTTTATCATCTGTAGAGTATGAATGTGGGGGACGCGTATTACGAGTGCCTATGGTACACGATGCCAAGGAAATACAAAACGTATATCCTGATATGCATGATTCGAGCGAAGAGACCTCTCCAACTAACCGCAGGAAGATTCTACATTTTCGATCTCAGCAGGTTCAGCAGCGTAAGTGTTTCCAAATATAATTATATCTCACTATGGTACATAGATCGACTGGCTTCTGAAAAGGTCACGATTGCGGACATTTTTGCAGGTGCTTAAAACCGCTGGGGCGTACATATCGATGTTAAGGACGATGGTTTGAAAGCATAGATCATTATGCTTTTCGATCATATACAGTTTGAATGACAAGTTGATTATTTTTCTCGACGACGCTTTTAGAAATGTACCCCAGCACTGCTGGTTATCCAGCACTTGAATCTTAATAAACATATTGTTATTGTGTTGAAATATTCGAGAAGATCCATGCATATTTGTGAGTGACGGACCGTGTAAAGACATTTAAAAAACGCGGCCTATGTCCACCTCTCGCTGGATGAGATCGTAATATTCCCGATCACGTTCTTTGAAGCACTTATCACTGGGTTTTTTTCTAGGATATTTTTCGGAACTTCGGAGCAAAAATCTATTAACCCTTTGCACTCGAAGCCTTTTTCTCTCGGATAGAAAGTGGTAAGCGAGAGTGCAAAGGGTTAAGTTGTATAAAAAACAAAGACATAAAAATGCACGCACATAAAAGTAAAGAAGACATCTTAGATACGATGCACTTAGTAAATGTCTATTGTAGTTGGTAATAATGGAGAACCACGAAGGATCAACCATCACGCTCGAAATCATACTGCTTTCCCGGCACTCAAAGTTTTACACTCCCGCTCTCGTGTCGCGATAAAACGGAAACTTCACGAAAATGCACCGTCGTAGAACATAAAATTTGAATTGACCAGACCACCAGAGAAGATAATCGAGTAAGTTCTGTACTTATTGGAACTTTACGTTTATATTTTTTCTCTAACATTTGCCTCTCGGCAGATGTAACAGCGGAAGTTCGAATACGTATATGCAAGCATTTGAGTGTCAAATGGGCAACTACCATATTTCTGTCGTAAGTATTAAGGCGTTACCCCCACTTGTAGCGCAAAAAAGGCCTTTTTCATGAATTTTTAAAAATAAAACTACAAAACTTTTTTAATCAATCAATATACCATCTTTAAGAACACATCTTGGAGAACTTTCAGTAATTTGTTTATTGAAAAATATTACATTGTTTAGTGGCAAATGGCCGTCAATGAAATAATGTTTTTATATACACGGTTTGCGGTGACCAATATTGTGGCGAAGTGGATCATCTGAAGAAAAAAATGCGGTTGGATTTAGTCAAATATAAGTATAAGCTAGTCTTTAATCGAATGATTTTAAAAAATATTCATTTTTCATAAAATGGCGGACAGTCAAAGTTAATGGTTTGATTTCAACGAAAAAAACGGCCGTTTTTTGGCTATAAAACGGCCATTTTTTTTTCGAAAAAAAAAATCGAACGATTAAAGACTACATTTTTATGTATTAAATAAGCCTGAAAAATTTGCAAGAAGATCGGTTCATTAGTGTTCGAGTAATCTTGGTCACCGACTCCAGAAATGCCATTTTGAGAAAAACGCGTTTAAAGTTTCTCTTTCAATGCTCTTTCAACGCGGATTGTTCTCTTTCAACGCTCATATCTCAGTCAATTTTGTTCGGATCGACTTGAAATTTTCAGGACATATTCTCAGATAGTTATACTTCAAAAAAATGCAATAAAAAGAAATCGATTTTTTCAAAATCGCAAGTGGGGTAACCCCTTAAGGGATAACACTACTTTAGGACGGTGTTATCCGTTATGGTGCAGGCATCACAGATTAAAGGTAAACAAAAATTTCAAGGATTTAAATGCTCGTACAACTTTAAACGCGATTTTCTCGAAACCGCTTTTTTTTTAACTGGGAGGACGGATTACTCGAACACCTTTGCATGGATCGATTTTAAATTTTGATAGTAGCTTCACGAATCCATTCTCTATGGGAGTACGTTGCCGTTTTTTGATTAAATGTAAACTTTCCTTTTTATCATCAATTTACTGCTTATTTTTTGGGCAAAAAATCGATCTATTTCTTCCAAACTGCGCAATTTTTTCAAAATTTGATTAAAAAAATTCCTATGTAGTCCCATGGCTAATAATATATATATATATTATAATTTTTTTTTGGTTTTTATTCCAGGTTTTATACTTTGCGAGAAAACCGTCCTCCCGCGAAGCTATTTGTTAAAACCACGTTTTTCAAGATAGGCCCTTTCGCCGCCAGTTTGTATGACAATTATAATACATTTTTTATTATACTTTAATATGAGTTGAACAAACCCTCTCAAAAGAAATCCTATTCCTTTTTTCATACTCCCAAAATAAAATGCCAAAGTTAGGCCTTGTTTCCTGTCGCTAGAGCGGGGTTATCCCTTAATTGTGATGTTAAAAAAAGAGTGTACCCATAGAAAGACTTTTTTCAGATACTGAAAAGCATCATGGCTTACGCATCGATGGTACGTACCGTAGGTCAAATGTACACAATGCGCACTTCATTTTGTGTCCAACAAACATGGCCTTGTCCTCACTTTTGTACCGTAATTGTAAATGTAAAAAGCAAAGATTTTTTATTGCAGCAAACGGTGTCGTTTTTTCAATCAAACTGGAAAAGTGCTCGAGGATTTTTACCTACTGGACATTACTGGCATCCACGCGCGTCAGGAACCATCAGTGATCTTTAAGCCCTTTTTGCCCCTCGGTATGCACAAATGTACAAATTTACACTTGCACAGAAAATAAATATTGGAAAATGAAAGTTCCTCGTTCTTATACGTCTGTGAAGTTATTTTTTTTTTCATTCACGACTTGCACGGATGAAACGGATATATGAATTAAATTTGTCACGATGATTAGAAACTTCGTAAAAACGGTATTTTGTCTCATTTACATCTCGTCAGCGTACACTAATCGCGGGAAAAATATATAAGTACATTTATCAAGTTAAAACGTCGCTATTCGTTATTTTACACTTTTTTTTTTCAACGAAAAAACTAAAGAGAGAAGCAGTAAAGGGTGTTTCGTATACAAAAAATGTTAAGTCCGCGGATGATCAAACATCGATTCAAGATTCTCGAGTTCGGTCTTCGAGAACCCTTTGTCTTGAGTATTCCAAATTTGAATCATAACGGTGAGTGCCAATGACAAGAGTTACCATTTTCTGTTTTCTTTTTTGAACGAAAGAAACAGATGTTTTGAAATACTTTCAATTATTCTTCAATATCAATTTAGTTTTTGTCGGATTTATGACGCAATTCTCGTTGACTACCTTCAGGCAGATTTAGAGAAAGCTCGGAAACTGCACGGGTGGAACAGTCGTATATTGTCTATCGGTGGATGTATGCTATTGGAGCCGAGTTTTGCCAAGTTTGATATGGGCGACTTATACTTCACGCTCCAAATAATCATGGTATCAATTGATTTTGGAAGCGTCTTTGGTGACCCGAGCCTCATGGAAGCGAATCTATCCGAAAGGACCTCGCAGCTCATGATCGGTGTTAAAATATTATTACTGAGGCACTCGGCGCCATCGATAAAAGTCGTGAAACAAGCTGAAGACGGAGCAAGAGAGTAAAATTACCGCGATCAAAAAGAGAAATATTTGTATCTCGAGTACCTACGCCACGATCGGGATATTTTTTCGAGTATTCGGTTGTGTGGCCTTAAGTACTAAGGTCACATACATCTCTAAGCCGTTCGAGGACATCACCAAGGCTGGTAAGAACCTTCTTTTCTGCGTAGCTACTACTGATTTTTTCACCCTTCATAACTCAACAACGTAAACAAATAAAAATAGTTGACGTTACAGTAGATTGAAAAAAATTAATAGACTTTTTATTCAGTGAAAAAAAGTTTAATCCGAGGGCTAGTTGTAAAGCAATAAAGAGAGTGTGACAGACGTGTTACATTGCGTCGTAACATTCCTTTATGATGTATGGAATGCTTCGAATGAGTTGTTTTGCTTCTTGTAGCAGAAGACCACATTTTTTACACACCGTTTGTCGTTTTGATATTTTTTTTCGATTTTTACAAACTAAACGCTCAATCGAATCTTCCAATCTCGCGATAAGTGAACTACGAACAAATTTTGATCCGACTGACGCCATCTAGTTTGCATGAATTGCGCCAAGAAACCAAGAAGAATAGAATGTTTTGTAGCAGTCGTGTGGCATTGAGTTAAAACATGATTAAATGTCAATATGGGATTTTGTGAGAACTTAGATGGCTTGGTACGGAACTGTCACACGGTGATATAAAAGGTTAGGTACTGTTTGCGAGCACGGTCTTACACACAGGTCTTGAAACGACGATAGTGGGGGAAGGTTTTCTTTGCGTCCAGTTTATGCTTCAATTTTCAAGCAAAACCTGGTTTTATATTTATTTTTTAAATGAAAATCATACACAAATACGTACTTTACGTGACAATGTTTTAGGTACTTTACACGAAACTTTACTTTACAAGGTACTTTACATGACAAGACACTTTACTTTACAAGGTACTTTACATGACAAGACACTTCATTTTACAAGGTGCTTCACATGGCAATTAAGTTCACTGCAAAATAATGAAATTGTTTCCATTTATTGGCAGCTGTGAAGTAGTTTTTCTTTTTCGGTGGAGCGCTAGCAGAGGCCTTGCGGAGCCCCAGGGCTCTGCGGAGCACACTTTGAGTATTATTTCGCTGCTTTAGACTGTATTGTCTCTGTATACGGGTTCTTGTTTCTTTATTGTAAGAAATATGCATTACACGGAAAGTAAACGAAAAAAGCATGTATTTGCATGCTAAAATGACAAAAATTAATACATACATGCTTGAAAATATATCCAAATCTATATTAACCGCGTGCAAAGCTCAAGCGACTATGATAGAAATAATTTATATTCTGTTCTTTGTATTGCAATGGCAGGTGAGCTTCATTGTCATGCTGCGCGCTCGTATCCCGAAATTGTTGGACTGTCACTGAATTAAATTGTCAATAACAGCTATTTAGACATATCAAACTTTTTTTTATACGCGTAACGACTTTAAACTGTTATACGCAGACACGCCTATACGACGAAACATTTTATGATCGGATTAGGTTAGTCTCATGACAGCCCCTCGATCACAACGACACACTGTGGCGACGATAAGAAAAAAAAAACTTGGATACTAAGTGGTCCACTCGCCGCCTATCAAATACGAGCGTCGTTTCAAGACCTGTATGTAAGACTGTCTTTGCGAGTCTTACAAAAATGTTTCCATGGTCAGCAGAATCGAATGCATTATTACTTCAGATGGTTCAAGCCTGTAGGCGAAGGTTGGTTTCGATCCACTAACCTGTCGAATAATTGCAACACTTCGAATTCGCAGTAGTTTCGCTTCGTTTCTGTCAGGCGATGGTTTACTCTCAGATCTTACGAGGAAGCGTGTAATGACGAAAGGGGACAGTATCTTTTAGACTTTTCGTGTGGGTTGTTCATTCATAAAAGTAACTTTTTTGGAAAATTTTACAGTTATCCACTTCTTAAGAGAAGCGTAAATAATGGTAACTCACTAAAGTTTAGTTTATTTTCTCGTTCGACTGTACCACATTTCTTGACCAAACTATATGGCAACGGTGTAAACAATAAAGCGCCTCGAAAATTGCAGAACTCGTGAGGTATATTCACTCTGGAAAGTTTTGCCCTGATAGAGTTAAATATTAACAAATATATGAAGCAATAATTCAATAACGATTTGAACTTGAAATACAGGGCTTGGTCTACATGTCATTCCCCTGACGATTGTTGTTATGTTACACGTACAACGTATTTCAAAAAATTTCACATCTGGGTATGATTGCATCTCCCTTGAGTGATGAACTGCCCAATTCATACTCAACCGCCTCCTATGTGTCATAGAAGGCGTAAATTGAACTCATATGTTTAGTAGAAACCTGTTTCTATTCATTGTAAGCTTGAATAAATGTTACGTGTGTGGTATCTAGAAGTCGAATTGTTTTCTTCATTGACAGCGGCGAACAACGAGACGATGCCCTATAATTCGCCCTATCGAATACGTCTCTTCTTCAACGTAACCGATACACTTACATAGGCACTCGTATTATTACTATTTCCATACAATTTCGATGTATTTTTAGCATTGAAAATGCTTTTAAAAATGCATATGTTCGTTGAGGTTGGCTTGGTATAGGGATCTAAGTTGGCTGGATGTCACATGAAACTAACGCTACTCCCGTTTCACTGCCGCTGTGTGTAGTAGAATGGGGGAGCTGCGTCATGTTAAATGCTTGTGGTTGGTTGAAAAATTCCGAATGACATGGGGGAGGTTCGAACAAGTCTTATTCTTTCTTACATGGCGGCGTGAGGGGGTATAGATATTTCTTACGTAAGATCATGAAAGTAAGTTAAAGTTATCATTTCAAAACGCACGCAGTCTCGAGCAGAAACGTTCTAGTCGCTGGTCCACTTGCTGATTGCCTGTTGAGCCCCTGAACTGATTCAATAAATTGAAACGTTAAAAAATACATATTAAAACATTATTTTTCTATAACACAAACCCACGCATTTTTATGTTCTTCATACTATATTTCTTAAATAAAATATATTACACCTAAAGAGAGAGAGAGAGAATGAGAGAGGATGATCAAGAATGAGAGAGAATTAGCGAGCGAGATGGATGGATGGATGGATGGATGGATGGATGGATGGATGGATGGATGGATGGATGGATGGATGGATGGATGGATGGATGGATGGATGGATGGATGGATGGATGGATGGATGGATGGATGGATGGATGGATGGATGGATGGATGGATGGATGGATGGATGGATGGATGGATGGATGGATGGATGGATGGATGGATGGATGGATGGATGGATGGATGGATGGATGGATGGATGGATGGATGGATGGATGGATGGATGGATGGATGGATGGATGGATGGATGGATGGATGGATGGATGGATGGATGGATGGATGGATGGATGGATGGATGGATGGATGGATGGATGGATGGATGGATGGATGGATGGATGGATGGATGGATGGATGGATGGATGGATGGATGGATGGATGGATGGATGGATGGATGGATGGATGGATGGATGGATGGATGGATGGATGGATGGATGGATGGATGGATGGATGGATGGATGGATGGATGGATGGATGGATGGATGGATGGATGGATGGATGGATGGATGGATGGATGGATGGATGGATGGATGGATGGATGGATGGATGGATGGATGGATGGATGGATGGATGGATGGATGGATGGATGGATGGATGGATGGATGGATGGATGGATGGATGGATGGATGGATGGATGGATGGATGGATGGATGGATGGATGGATGGATGGATGGATGGATGGATGGATGGATGGATGGATGGATGGATGGATGGATGGATGGATGGATGGATGGATGGATGGATGGATGGATGGATGGATGGATGGATGGATGGATGGATGGATGGATGGATGGATGGATGGATGGATGGATGGATGGATGGATGGATGGATGGATGGATGGATGGATGGATGGATGGATGGATGGATGGATGGATGGATGGATGGATGGATGGATGGATGGATGGATGGATGGATGGATGGATGGATGGATGGATGGATGGATGGATGGATGGATGGATGGATGGATGGATGGATGGATGGATGGATGGATGGATGGATGGATGGATGGATGGATGGATGGATGGATGGATGGATGGATGGATGGATGGATGGATGGATGGATGGATGGATGGATGGATGGATGGATGGATGGATGGATGGATGGATGGATGGATGGATGGATGGATGGATGGATGGATGGATGGATGGATTACATTTCCAATGCCTTAAGATTGTTTTACTGTGTGCAATATCTGTAGATTTTTTCTGCACTTTAATCATACACGTTGCTGGTGAATTGTTCATTCCGGTTTAGCGGATAAGAAACATCAACAACGCGGATTTGTTGGATGGTTATTGCAATATAGAATCTGCATTTTACGATATAGCGATTAAAGACTTGGAGATCATTGAGTGAGTCGCACGTTTCATTTCTTCGTCCGAGATACATATTTCACTAATACATTATGACCTGAAAGTACCTGAAGAACTGATGGATTGGGACAACGATAAATACAGAAAACTCTTCCATCAGAACTGCTTGAACAATCGACGACATTTTTCGTGTCGTTTTGATGGAAGAACTCGTAGTTAAGAAGGTGATCATTGGACTCGTGGCCTATAATGTTCTTTCCGTACGAGACATATGAATAATCAGTCAAAATGACAGAAAAAAATGGAAAAACACATAGCAGCACACTAATCTGGGATTCTAGAATTGGAGAATTTTAGATTTGTTGGATCTCTTTCTGTCACTAGAAATATGCTATGACGTCTATGATTGAAATTCGTATCCTTCGTCACTTACTCGATATCAATGATCAGAGTGATGCTCATTTATTGCATAACGGATGAATTCTTTATGCGCGAGGTGAGGACGCCAATAAATAAAATATCTCCAAATTGTTTCTTTGTTTATCTCGTTTATCATTTTCAGAGTATAAATGAGGACGCCTATTACGAATGACAATGGTACACGATGCCAATAAAATACAAAAAGCATATGATGATATGCATGATTCGAGCACAGAGACCTTTGCAACTAACTGCGGGGACATTTTACGTTTTTACACTCATCAGGTTTGACAGTGTAGGTATTTCCATATATTACTATACATAGTTGTGGTATATCAATCCACTGCTGGTTAAAAAAGTCACGTTTGCGGACGTTGCAGGTACTCAACACTTTTATAGCGTGCATATCAATGTTACGTGCAGTTGTTTAAAAGCATATATCATTATGGCTTCTTTACCACATATAACTTGAAAGTCAGGCTGGTTATGGCGCTTTTAGAAATATTTCTTAGAAATGTTGGGTATTGGACATTTGAACGCAGATAAAAAGATCTTGTTATTGTGTTAAAATGTTCGAAAATATCCATGCATGAAGTAAGCGAGTAAAAGAGCGTATAAATAATTTTTTGAAATTCGAGAGACTTCCAAAATTTCCGTGGTTCAGATCTTACCATCTCTGAAACATTCAATATTAGGATTTTTCTTGGATTTTTTTTTTTTTTTTGGAGCTTTGGAGAAAAAAATCTATTAGTTTGTATAAAATACAAATATATAAAAATGCACGCAATGCAATCTTAGATCCGATGCACTTAGTACTTTGTTTTATTGATATTGGCAATAATGGAGTACCAAGGAGGAACAGCGATGATGCTCTAAATCATTCTCCTTCCTCGATAACGAAAGTTCCACACCCCCACTCTCGTGGCATGATAGAAAGGAACTTCATGAAAATGTGCCGTCGTAGAAAATAATATATGTATTTTCCAGACTATCAGAAGATATCCAGTAAGTTCTGTATTTATTGGAATTTTACATTTATATTTTTTCTTTTCCATTCTCTGTCTCAGCAGATTCGTAGTTGCACGTTTTTATCGCAAATATTGATTGTGAAGTACGGAAAATATTGTTTGAATTTTTTTTCCAGGTTCTGAAAAGCGCCTTTGCTTACATATCGATGTTGTGTACCGTAGGTTAAATCTACACAAGCGCACTTCACCCATGGACTTTGGTTCCCACCTTTGTTTTTTTTTTATTTTAAAAGAAAAAAGAAAACATCTTTCATTGCGAAAAACTGTGCGGTATTTTTCTGTACCTGCGGAAGTGTTCCAGGACTATTACGTACTGGACATCACGAGCATTCACACACACCAGGCACCCAGCGCACTTCCAGCCCTTTTCGGCACTCGGTATGCACAAATGTACAAACCAACAATTGTACAGAAAATAAAACTTGTAAAATAAAACATCCTCGTTTCTTTAGGTTTGTGAAGCTATTCTTGTTTTCATCTACGGTTTACACGCATTGAACTGAGATACGAACTAATTTTGAAACAATATTCAGGAACTTCGTAAAAAGGATCTTTTGTCCCATCCAAAGCTTTTCTGCGTACGTTAACCGAGAAAAAACATAGAAGCGCATTTATGATGTTTAAACGTCACTATCTGTTATGTTGCGCGTTTCGTGCGCGAGCGTCGCATGTCTCTCCCCACCAACGAATATCGCGCCGACAAAAATGTCGCGTTCGCGCATGATAAAACATTTAAAATCCTCGGTCGCAATTATATTCTTTACATGGTTATTAAAAGTTTTCCCATTTTTCGCTCGCGTTCGTGCTCCTGGAAAAAGAGACAAAAACAGCAACTTGTTCGTGTATCGCAGGAGGGAGAACAATTATAGCATAATTTTCTGCTATTAACCGTACAAATACGAAAGATAATAACACTGAAAATCGACGGATATTACCAGGTAACAACTTTAGTTATCAAACTAGAGTCCATAGTTCGCCGTTTTTGCATGTCTAATGCCCTCATGAATCTTCGAGCACGAGAGCGACTGAGAGTTTCCAATATTCGATGTCCCCCATGCGTTTATCGATTCACCATCGACAAGTTCAGTCTCCGAGAAACCTTTGTCTTGAATATTCCACAGTCGAACCATGGCAGTGAGTGACCATGACAAGTGATACAATTTTTTACTTTCTTTTTCGAACGAAAGATACAGAATTTTCAAATACTTTCAATTTCTTCGCCAACGTCATTTTACTTTTTAAAGGGCACCACTAGTGTGACACTTGCAAAAAATGGATTTTTTTGTTGTTGCATTTTGTGATAGTATATACCTTCGAGTTTATGCCTTTTATACCTTACTATGCTATACCTTATACGTTTAATGATTTATAACAATGGAATCAATATTTTTATCTTTTAACGGGTTTTTCTCAAAACGACATTTTTCAAATTTGCTGCAGTTCCAACTCGAATCCAAATAATCCAATCGACTTGAATCTTGCTTTAGCGTATTGAGTATTTGTTTCTCCATACAATGGCTTTCCAGTTTTTCGATTGGATAAAAAATGTCAATTTGCCATGGAAAAAACCGTCAGATTTTTAAACGTAATTTGGAACGTTTTTTTTTCAAAACTCCGTCATTTTGTTGGATATAAATTTTGCGTCATTGTGCAGGCAATACTTTCCGGTTGATCGGAATTTTTACATTTTTTTATTTCGGGCACTCTGAATGCCGCAATCAATGCAGCCGTGGGAGAACTTTTCTTTTTTTTGGTACTCGGGAAACGGCGTATAAGTCGCTGAAAATTGAATATTTTCATACAAAAAAAATTGCTGTATATACATAATTTGTACACAAATATATCCTCGAAATTTCCAAACATTCGATGCAATACTTATCTGTCAATAAATTCCCGAAAATCAGCTTTTTTGGGGCAGTCAAACTCGTTGTGCCGATTGACAAATTTGTGACGCAGCTCTCGTTGGCTTCCTTTAGGCCGATTTAGGGAAAGTTCGGGAACTGCACGCGTGGAACAGACGTATCATGTCTATCGGTGGATGTTGGCCTTTGGAGCCGAGTTATATCAAGTTTTACATAGGCTACGTATACTTCACGTTACAAATGATGCTGGTATTGAGTGATCTTGTAAACGTCTTCGGTGACATGAGCCTCGTGGTAGCTAATCTATCCGAGAGCACCCTGCAGTTCATGGTCGGCATTAAAATGTTACTACTGAGGCACTCGGCACCGTTGATTAAAATCGTAAAACAAGTCGAGGACGGAGCAAATGAGGCAAATTACAGGGATCAGCAAGAGAAATATTTGTATCTCGAGTACACTGCCATCGGAAGAATATTTTTTCGAGTACTCGGTTGTGTGGCGTTTAGTACCGAGGTAACCTACCTTTTTGGGCCTTTCGAGGACATCATCAAAGCAGGTAAGAACCCATTTTTTGTGCGAAATCTACTGAAGTTTTTCGGATTGTTTTAATGCTTATAAAAGTGACACCATGGCGACTTAAATCGAATGCATTATTACTCCAGTTGTTTCAACTTTCTGTGAAAAATTTAGGTTTACATTGCTAACCCATCGCAGAATTATAACACTTTGAACTTGCAGTAGTCATACTTGTGTTTCTATCGCGCGTTGTTTTACTCTCAGATATTACAAGGAAAAGCGTAATGAGAAAAGAGCCCATTATCTTCGATATTTTTGGTGCGGGTTATTCATATATGAAAGTCACTTTTTGGAAGATTTTACAATCATTACTCCTTAAGGGGTTGCACCACCTTCGCATTCAAAACGGGGATAAAAACTTTGACGCGACTATTAAATATGAGAAATAATTTCGATTTCATACCAATACATTATAGTTTTATGAACGAATTTGAAAAAAAAAAAATTGAAAAATGGGGGCATATAAGTCATCTAGTAGGACTCTCTTTAAAACATCTTTGCTGATGGTAGAATTTTTTTTCTGTCAGGCTTTTTCTGAAATCTAAATAAAAGTCTTGTAAAGAAACATAACTGCCTACGTGTGATAAATACATAGAGAAAATTGAAAAAAATTGTTTCTGTAGAAATGACAGCTGTTTGAAAAAAACTCTGATTTTTACCAAAATGTTGAGTTTGAAAATTAATAAAAAATAAACGAGGCGTCCAATCTAAAAAATCCTGAGGTACATTTTAGAAAATATTATAAATAATATGTAGTATAAATTTTATCTACATCGGTTGAGGTGATCTCGCAATATTTTGTCCACTAGTTTTGAAAAGTTGTTTCGAGAAGAGCGCAAAGAAAAAAGTACCGCGTCAGTAGCTCAAAATCAAATATATTTTTTTTATATTATCTTCAACTGCGACTCCTGGCCGATACACAGATGAGTAGCCGGGACTTGATTCAGGGGTGGGGGCAAAAGCGAGAAATGCCGATATGAAGTACTTATTAAATAATCTTTCCAAAAACTACAATCAACCCCAATTATATCGAAACCGCATGCCGTACTTACACGGAAAAGAAGAAATAGTACAAAATACAGGGGCTATACAGTTCGCGTTGGACTCGAGTGATTGCACAGCCATATTTACTGAAACACAGTGCTCAAAATACAGTGTGCTTAAAGTGAATTATTACAGTTTCTATACTGTCTTCTTTGGACTCGAACCGCTCTACTGTATCTTTTACTGGAACACACAGTCCAAAATACAGTGTAGTCAAAAGTAAATGTTGACAGTTCAACGCTGTAATATAAATTTAACAAAACTTGTAATTTGACAGTTGGTTAATCTGTATTATGTACAATGAATGCGCCAGTTATATCGACTGAGTTTATGTAGACACACAAGAAAAAGTTTATCCATAAAAGAAGGTTGAAAAAAATGTGTAGAAAATATTAAAAAATCAGTCACATACACAAGAACGTACCTTTTTGTAAATAATTATCTTTTTTATAATTTCTTGAATTAAGTGGCACAAATTTCAACGTTCGCATCCTATCGACCACGCACTACTAACTGGCGATCCTTTGTGTCCTGGCCTCACCTCGCGCCTCATTTACGTACAGTATAAAAATCAGTGATCGCATTTAAATTTTACAGTTGAATATTTTTACTGTAATCACTGATGTATTCACAATATCAAACTGCAAAAAAAAACCAGTGTAACTGTAAAAATGTCAGTGTGTACAGGAAAATTCGTCATTTTTGTAGGACAGGATTTACATTACTCTGTTTTATTGCAAAATGAAATATGGCACCCTGTTTTTTATGCGGTTTATACTGTGATTTTCGCTGTTTCTTTTTTTCCGTGTAGAACATTTTCGCGGCACAGCAGCTCGGAGCTCACTTCGTTGGGCGTTAAAATTTACACTTTCGCAATCCTAAGAATAAAATAACAAATATTCGAGGACAACCAGTAAAATGTGAACGTTCGGGTTAAAGTTGTGCCGAATACACGATTTGGTGGTATTGTTTTTTAATAATTTTTGGATACTCATTCATTTTATTTTATAAGATTAATATACTCGAATACATAGATACGACTAATGCCATTTGTTAAGTTGCTTAGCAAGTACTGTCGTGTTTCTAATAAATTGTCGCCGGTGAAATTACCAAACTACTTAACTAGACTTGACTTACCTAAATCTAGCCTTCATAGGCTAGCTTTTTATTTTCATTTAAATTCCATAATTAGTATACTGTGTTGTCTGACTTGTTTGTCACTCAAAACATTTATGATATTTCGATTGACTGGACACTGGACCTGAATTTTGTAGGACAGACCGGTCGCGCCACGCGTATGTCACGTTGATCGGTGTCATCTACATACAAATTGGCGCGGTTTCGAAGCTATCACTTTGTTTCGGAATTTTCGAAAACGTACTTGGCAGATTTGCATAACATTTTCATGGGACCACATCGCTGTATTTCCATATACAGCAAAGAAACGACCATTGAAAAAGCACCAGCCAAGGCGGCTTTATCGGTGTACATGCATATTTTAAAAAATAATAAAAATACATTGCCGACGAACAGTTTGAGGCCTTGAAAGTAAAATTACCTACTCGTAGTTTTAATACTATTCTGTATTAATTTTGTACGAATTTTGAAACGTCAATATTGAAATTATGTAATTTTATTTTCGTATACTTTTCTCTTGATTACATCAGCCAGGGCCGGGCAAGTGCCCCATCCTGCCCCACCGTGGGGACCCCCATGACCATACATAAGTTCTCCCATTGATGCTGTGATGTTTTTTAACTCCTTTTGATCTGCTCTTTTAAATTTTCGGGCCTCTTTGATGTCTTACTGGGCATGCATCGAAGTTCTCGGTTATTCGCAGTACGCTTGGGCCAATTGTGAGATTTAACAATAGCATCATCATCAGTAATATACTTAGTGAATTGACTTGCTGCAATATAATATGCAATCTCAACAATTTTCTCAATCTCAACCGCGAAGAGAAGCTTCAGCAAAGTTGACACCCCCACCGCGCTGTTTACACTTTACTACTTTACTGATTGCGGAAAAAGCTCTTATAAAATGAATTTATCTTTACTCAAAATATGCGTTAACTTCAAAATCAACGCTTTCACCGCTCTTTAAGGACAGGTTGCCGTCGAGAAGCATGACAAATGCACGAACTTGAGGAATTTTTTTTTTAACATAAAATAAATACTTTTGCAACTGGGTTTCAACGTATTTTATTCTTTAATCAATGAAGAGTAAGCTCAACATTTATTTATTTAAAATAACTCCAAAATGGCGGCTCCAGCCCCCGCCAGATAACGCCATGCGCGGCGTGTTTTGGTCTGCGCGGGGCGCTCCACAGCCTTGCCAGTTCATTTGATACAGAAAAATGATTAAACTAGAATAAATTTGGAGGGCCTTGTCGTTTTTTGGTTTCTGAAAAACCCCTGGATAACAAAATATCAGCCGCTTAAAAAAAACCCAATTTTTTGCCCGGTTTCTTTTTGTTCCCACGGACGATAGCTCTAAATCAATTTTTGACAAAAATTGTTTGCTGATAGTCCCACAAATTGAATTTCCTTTCAAGTGCGCAGAGATTCGTGTGAATCGGTTCATCCGTTGAAGCTGTAGAGTGTTCTAAATACTTTACGGATGAAATGTTTTGCTGATGTACTCATGCTAGCCACCCCATTCTCCATTGAATAGCTATTCAGCGGATGTTGTCTTTCTTCGTGCTCCCATGAAAACGTCCAACTGCTTCTCTGTTGCTTTTTCTAACAAGACTTACCATTTTCGGCATTTTTTAAATTCTTTTCAAGTAGAACATTACATTTTTTTAAAATCGTAACACACGTATTGCTTCGTACTCTACTGCGTTACAAAGTAAACTGATTCTACAACGTTGCATGTTCAGAGAGTGGAAACGAGTTCCAACTTTGTGTACCCTCTCCGTGTATATTCAACAATACCCTTTGTCAAGGCTTTGTCCGCTCGAAGCTGTTCGCTCGCTACCCGAGATGCGAGCCCACTCACTGCCGTGCTCACTTCAAATTGCTGTGAATCCGGTAATAATTGAAATTTTTACATCCTCAAACGCTTAAAATATTCTTAGAAGAGTGAAGAATAAATCTAGCAAAAGAAACGATTTTCTGAAAATCTGAAGGTGCTGCAACCCCTCAGTAGTAGTGTAATTAATTGTAACTCACTCAAATTCTGTTAATTTTTTCGTGAGCCTCTACCATTCATCCTTACCAAGGTGTATAAAAACGCTGATCAAAATTGAGCCCTCCGAAAATTGCGGAAGTCGTGAAGCTTATTCCGTTCCGAAAGTTTTGCCCTGATAAAGTTGGAAATTCACAAATATAGGTGAAACAATAACACAAAAAGACTTTATAACAGGCAATTCTTTGCTAGGTTTAGGTATTGTACCGGTTACGACTGATCTCACTTTTCACGCAGGAATTATATTTGTAAATTTCACATTTGAGCTATCTTTGCCTAGGGTTGTATCTTCTTCAAGCAAAGAACTGTCCAATTCATATCAGAACGTAACGCCTTCGAATAACCACGAAATACCTTCATATATGCAATTTAGTTAAGGTAATTCTATCGCTGCACACTAGTCATATCATACTCGAGACTTGTACAATTTATATTTTTAACATATGCAAAAAATGATTTGTTCTAACTGCAATTCTCCATGTTCAAACTGTTTGATGAATGTTTACATTTGATTAGAAAGGTGAAAAAATAGTTATTCCAACGATTCGCACAATATTTCTAGGTTTGATATTTGGCAAAATTGGTTCTATCTTCGTCTCTTTTTACTCAATCAGGTGAGTTAAACTTCTATGCTTTTTAACGTCGATCTGTCAGAACAATGTCAGTTGGGGGGAATTTAAAGCATTGTATTCGGGCCACAACTGGTAAAAAGTGTGGGAAATTTGTGTCGGCGAACTATGTCGGTTCAAAAAAAAAAAACCAAACAAAAACCGGAAATTGGATTTTTGTATGTCGTCTCGGAGTTCCTTCACAAAAATACGCAATTTTTATATTTTTTTCTCTGTAATTAAGTCGATAACCGACCCGGAAATTTTACAGAGACCATTATTAATATATTTAGTGAAGCTCAAAAAAAAATTATAAAAATCCTATGGATTGAAGCCTGGCGATAGGATTACCTTGAATATTCGATAGGAACGCGTTTTTATTCATCGTCAGCTCAAACAAATCCTACTTGTGTAGTAACTAGATGTTCAATTATTTTTTCATTGACAGTGATGCACAACGAAACGATGCCGTACACTTTGCCCTATCGGATTCGTCTCTTCTTCAACATGACCGATACACGTACATACGCACTCGTATATGCCTCGCAGGCTCCTATGTTTTATTATTACTATTTCCATACAATTTCGATTTGTTTTCTCTGCACTATAATCGTACACGTTGCTGGCGAATTGTCCATTCTCGCTCATCGAATAAGGAATCTCAACAAGGCGGATTCGTTGGATGATTATTGCGATATAGAATCCACATTCCGCGATATAACGATCAAACACATGCAGATCATTGAGTGAGTCGCGCGATTTATTTATTCTTTCGAGTCACATGTTTCACTGATAAATTATAACCTGAAAGTACCGCAAGAACTCATCGATTCGGGTGAAGATAAATATCGAAAGTTGTCTCCCGTCAGGACTGCCCAAACGATCGATGATATTTTCAATCTCGTTTTGATGGAAGAACTCGTAATTACGACGGTGCTCATCGGACTCACGGCCTATAATGTTCTCTTGGTACGAGGCATATACATAATGGGTCAAAACAACAACAAAAAAATGGAAACGCACAAAGCAGCAGAGTAATTTGGGATTCTAGAATTGGAGAATTTTAGAATCGTGGGATGTTTTTTTGTCTTCAGAAATCTGTTATGACGTCTATGTTTGAATTCATGTCTTTCGTCACTTACGCGATATCGATGATCGGACTGATACTCATCTATTGCATAACCGGTGATTTTCTTATGCGCGAGGTAAGGTCACTAATAAACACAATGTCCACGAATCGTTTTTTGGCAATCTCTTTTATCATTTTTAGAGTATAAATGTGCAGGACGCGTATTATGAATGCCAATGGTACACGATGCCAACGAAATACAGAAAGCATATGATGATATGCATGATTCGAGCAAAGAGACCTCTGCAACTAACCGCAGGGAGATTTTACATTTTTGAACTCAGCAGGTTTAGCAGTGTAAGCGTATCTATATTTCCCTGTATATAGATGACGTATGTCAATCCATTACCTTGTAAAAAATCATGTTTGCGGACTTTTTTCAGGTACTCAAAACCTCTATGGCATACATATCGATGTTGCGAACGATGGTTTAGAAGTATAAATTAGTGTGCGTTTTTACCATGTACGGTTTGAAAGTCACGTTGATTATCTTCTTGTTAGGCGCTTCTAAATATATTTCTTATCATCGTTGGGTACTGGACACTTGAACGAAAATAAATACATATATTCATGGTTTTCAAATATTGGAGAAGATCTATGAATAATTGTGAGTGGAAGAGCATAATCAAATTTAAAAACTCGAGATACTTCCGAAATCTCGGAAGGTGAGATGTCAATATTTCCCACTACGATCTCTGAAACATTTTCTACTGGAATTATTCTAGAATATTTTTCGGTACTTCGGGGTAAAAATCTATTAATTTGTATCGAATGAAAATACATTAAAACGCACATACAAAAATAAAGAATTAATATTAGATACGATGCGCTTAGTACTTTTTATTGTTATTGGTCCGAATGGAGGATCAAGGTTGGCATCATGCTCGAAATGATATCGCGTTCCCTATTCTGAAAGTTCCACAACCCACTGTCATGTCGCGATTGATAGGAACTCTACGAAAAAGCATCATCGTGGATGATGAAAAACGTATTTTCCGCTGTAGATTTCCTTGTAAATACGTAGTCGTATATGACTTGCAGTCTTCTATGTTACATTACTACTATTGTGATCCAATACCAGTTTGTTTTCTCTGCACATTGAACGTACAAGCGGTCCGTGAATTGTCCATTTTTGCTTATCGAATAAGGCACATCCTTACAGCGAATATGCGTAACGTCAATTGCAACCCAAAAATGGTGTTTTGTGCTATCACGATCAAACACCACGAGACAATCGAGTGAGTTCTATACTTATTGGAAATTTGCATTCCGTTGTCTATGTATACGTATTTTTAGGACTTGCAACCTACAGTTGCAATACTCTTGTTATGCATTTTCCTCTACAGAAATCGTTTCGTGAAATGTTTTTTTTTCAATTCAAATTAGCCAAAATAAATTTATTTCTCAATTTATAAACATTGCCGTTCCAGGTTTGCACGAGGGTAAAAGGAAACGATGAGAAGCCTGTGTTTTGAATTTTTAACTATTGCCCATAAGCTACAGATGTTTTATTTTGATTTTTTTCCACAGGAATTTCTCATGGTGTCTATGTTCAAATTTTTGTCTGCCTCAATTTCTGCTCGTGCAGAAATGCGATCGGGCATTCTCTGCAGTGTGTCGGGCCCTGACCAGACTTGCGTTGTCTGGTTTATCTGACCCCCCCCCCCCCCCCCCGCCTCATGGAACAAACCGAAAAGATCGATAAATCGTTTTTTACGGCTTACCCTCTATGATTGGAAGTTACAATCTTCTGGCCGGGATACATTTCGAACAAGTGCATCTTCGCATAATGTCTACCAGGCCAGAGCATTGACATGTCCTGAAAAGTGGCGCCTGTCTTTAAGAACTGTGTAAAGCTACTTTGCTTTTCACCTCATCAAATATATTTATGACTGATTAGGATGAAACTAATACAGGTGTTGTAGTTCTACTTACCATTAAAAGCATTAAGTTCATTAACGGAGACTTTGTCCTTGGAGTGCCATATTTCAGGTGTTTACATTTTATTATTTTTAAAGGAAACGAGTAAAGCTTTTTGAGTGCGGTTTTTTTCTTGCTTTTATTCATGATATACAGAACGTTAAAAAAATTTGTTTTTGAAAAACAAAACCAAAATGGCGGCCGTTGCAGCTCCGCGAAAACAGGTCCTCAAATCGCGGGAGGTAAACGGCTGACATCACTGCCCCCTCTTTGTTGATCTGAAACACAAATTCAAAGCATATCAATCTGTGAACGTTTGGTCATGGAATGACGGATGGGTTTTTCGTTCAGTACAAATTTCGGAAAATGGCGGCAATTTAAAAAAAATCGAATTTTCGCGTTTTTTTCGCATAAAAAGATAAATAATAAATGCAAAAATGTATCTATGGAAAAACCGATCCGTCATTCCGTGAAGACATATTTTCTGAGTATGCTCTCCAAATTTCAGGTCGATATGTTAATTACAGCGGTCAGGAGAATGTCAGCCATTTTTAAAAACGTGTTTTCGAGAAAAACGTGTTTAAAGTTTTGTAATGTGTTTACACAAACGTGTTTATAATTACCGCTAATCGGCAATGCCTGGTCCATAGAGGCATCCCTCCTCTTCTTCTAGCTGCTCATGTTGAGCCGCTAACATCTCCCGCTAACTTCAAGGACAAAGTCTCCCTTAATGATAATCGAGGAGGATAAGAATGCTTATCATAAAGACCAGGATTACAATAACTAATGATTTGAGCATAACGTATAGTCAAATTATTTTAAGAGGCAAAACAGTAAAGCCGGTGATTCGTCGTTTCTTAACGCCGTATCGCACATGTTGATGTATGGTGGTTCTGCAATAGAGTACAAAGTGAATACTTTCACGTGACTTTTCAAAATATGAAAATAAAGTGAGATTTCAAAAGCCGTGTGGTCTAAGAGTACATAACTGATTTTTGAATGTATACTTTGCGGTATCAGAAACTTGGTTTGCAGTAACGTAATAAATTGCGTCAATTTATGTCTTTCCTAATGTGATAGTTAAGTTGTTGAGAAAACGTCATCCTTCGCCGAGCCTTTTTTCTTAATGATGCACGCCAAATCTAGCAATGTTTTATGCTGAAGTTAACCAATTTCGAGATATTATGTTCATGATCTTTTTTAAATGAGGGGCAGGCAACTAAAAATTAATTAAAAAATAACCGTTTTATGGAATCAAACTTTTTTATTATTTGTAGTTTTTTCACCTTACTGCTATTATTAATACTGATCAGCCTAATATAATAATACTGCGAATAATAATCAGCCTAATATACAGTGTTTGGCGCATGAACCGATACATTTTCTTGCAGCTGAGCGTCAAACGACATTACGAAGACCTTCGGCCCGAAGCATCGCGTACCCATATCCCTTCGACCGTTTTTTCCTCTCTCTTCACCGTATACTCGACGCTCCCTAACAAGTATAAATAAAGGAAAATGTTCTTCCACGTACGCGCCGGGATCCGCGGAGAGAATCTGCGAATATGTGCTGCCAAAAACGATAAAATTTTGCATTTCACTGGTAGGACGTATACGGGGGTCGTTTGTATATACATTAATTTTGTAACCGTCAATAGGGCTGTTTTTGTATGGACTTATATCCACTTTCACTGCTTTTGGACTTTCACGCTCCAACCCTACTTGGAGATTAGAGCCGGCAGAAGTTATACATTGGAAGAACCCGACTGTTGACGTTTCTAGCGTGCCATCGTTCGTTTGGAGCAGCGTTACCCGGGTAACGACGCGAGGAATCTCAGAGCGAGTCGACGAACGGTGCACTTCACAGCGTAACGCTGAGCGTTCCCCGAGTAACGCTTTCCCCAAAAGGACGTATGTGGTAATGCTTACGATGCGACCGAATAACTTTATTCCTCTAAGAAAACCGACGAGTTAGGAACGATTCTGAAGTGTTGAAGAATTTTTGTGGTAAAAAGTCGCTCGGAAATTCGGCCGAATATTACGAGATCTCAAGATTGAGTGGACGGATCGAAAAATGACCTAAACAAAATCGATAGGAAAAAATAACATTTCATTGGCAAAATCTCATTAAATTTCCGATTCGTAGCCGCGTTTTCGCATAAGGTGGTCTCTAGGGTAAAGTCGTCTGCTAAAGCCCATTATTTGACTGCATAAAGAGTCGCGGCGAGTTCGTCGTCTGTGACAGTGGTGCTCATGTTTTTTTATACCTGTGGTGCTCACATTTTTTTTTCTAACTTGGCGTCGAGACGCTGCCCCGTCTCTTGATACGCTGAGAAAAAAAATCATTGATCCAATATCATGGGTGTTATTGAATGAAATTTCGTTGATTTAATTGTAAAATTGTTGGTGTAAATAATCTGATTTATTAGTCGAAATAAAACGCTATTGACTTTAATAACATGATAAAACTCAAAGTTTTTTTTCCTTCGAAAGATATATTGTTAGCCGAGAACAATGTATTATTGAACCTATCTAAAAAATTATCACGAACAAATTATATAGTTTTGAATGCATTTTCTGCAACAAAGAAAAAAAGCGTTTTAATTCATAATATGAATATTCTTGATTCGAGTACACAAGAAAAATTGATTTTCGCTCGTTTGATTCAGATAAAATTTCTATTGAATAAATATGTTATTTTATTTTTTTACCATATCCGATATTGATTTTCATGTACATTATTTGTTAAAATATTAATATTTTATTTTGATTGAAAAATATTAAGCAAATGTCTGAATTGGTTAAAAAATTATGCGAGAATGAAATTTGTTTCTTGCGCATTTGGTTGAAAAAATTCAACCAAATCATGGCCGAGCGCCACCGAAATTATAGGTGTGAGGAAACCCGTAGTTCTCGGAGTAACCGCTAGAAGCCGCACGCGCTCTCGTTTCTCGTAAGCGTAGCGCAAACCGAAAATCTACTTAAACGCCAGAAAAACTGTAAAGAGTATCGCTTCTTGGCCTGTGGCTAAGACCAAAGTGTAGTATCTGTTCTTATCAGTTGAATATCTGATATTCTCTCCATGGATGTTCCGTTGGATATCTGATATTCTCTCCACTATTATCGTGGATGATCATTCTAACGCTCACTTTTCATTTAAGATTTTAAACAAATTGAAAAACTTACGTCCCATGGCATATTCGTTTCGATGTAGTAAAAAAATAATTAATTCTATTAATTATATTTTTGTACGAAAGAAAAAAATGTTTGGAGCAACCGCTTAATTATTTCATGCAATACATCTATGGATTGTATATAGAATTATTTCAATAGAATATACTTTTATTTGAAGGATAATATAGATATTCAGAGAACAGAAGAGTTTTTTCAAATATAATAATACGTTATTTTAATCAATCACATTGTCCAATTCTTTATAGTATTGTACTAATCTCACATATCGGTGGCACTCTGCACCAGCACATTTATTTGGATCAACCAATATATTTTTTTAATTCAATTGGTTTTTTTCTGTGTCGCTTTGGCAGAAGTTCTTCGGTTGCGCATTGCTCCAGTAATTCGTTAGTTGCCATTTCTATTTCTGTGTTATCTTGTCTTGATCTTTTGGATTCGATCGGAGCGATTGGTTTATGAACTTGTGGATGTAACTGGATCCTATATCCCTTCATGTAACTTAAATAGACGTTGCCGGTTGTAGTCAATTTTCATTCATTTAATGAATGTCATAGTTTTTTTTTGTTAAAAAGTCTACCCCCACCGATGACGACGATAAGTCTAGTACGAGCTGTGAGCTCTCGTTGGACTCCGACTCTTGCCGGAATATGTTTCGTGTTGCACCGATTCTTCTTTTATTAGAATGGATATCGTAGTTTTTTAAAAATGTTTTCTTAAACTCTCACATTCTGTCCCAATTTTTTGATAAAATGATCTTTGATTTTCTCACAAAGGTTTGCCCCATATTAACACGAATCGGATTTTGCATTTTCCAAAATATCTCTCGTTTGCTGTTAGTCCAAGTGATATTAATGATGTCCTGATCAGGGATGGAAATCTGTAAAGGCTTTCCCTGCGTCTGAAAAATCCTCTAAGATGTTTACTTTATCAGATAGTTCTTGTAATAGAAGACGAGAAGTACCAGCTCTTAAGGCGGCAATCGCAGATCCAAGCGAATTATGTAGAGACAAAATATGCTCGTTTCTTTTGAAGGCGGACTCGTTCATTGACGCTCTAACTTCAGAATTTAATCCCGAAGTCTGTAGCCGCAAAAACCCCCGCGTGAGAATTTAGGCAATATTTGATTCACTTGTTCTTCTTCGGTCTTCTTTTTCTCGTAAGAATTAATTCTAATGTTCAAAAAAGGTGTATAGAAAATTTCCCGTTTATATTACAGTAAGCACCATGACTTACGCATTGATATTACGTAGCGTAAATTAAATCTCACTTCTCTTTTTGTCCAACATACATGGGCTTTGGTTCTCACTTTTGTATAGTCATTTTTAAAGCAAAAAGGAAACATTCTTTACTGGACATCACAGGCGATCATGCACGTCAGAAATCGATTCCACTTTGAGCCCTTTTTGGCGCTCGGTATGCGAAAAGGTACAAACCAACACTTGTACAGAGAATAGAAATTAAAAACTTAAACATCCTCGTCTTCTTACGGCTGCGATGTAACGTTCGTTTGTATTTGCTTTTTGCACGGATTAAATTGGAATATAAATTCATTTCGTACCAATGTTTAAGAACTTCGTAAGAAAAATCTTTCATCTCATTGTAAGCTTTTTAGCGTACGTTGACCGCGAAAAATATATAAGTACATTTATCATGTTGAAACGTCACTATTCGTTGTGATGCACGTTACGTAAACGAGACTCGAATATCTCTCCCCACCAAAGGACATCGCGTTTACAAAAATGTTGAGTTCGCGCATGATAAAATATTCAAAATAATCGGTTGCAATTATATTCTTTACACGGTAATTAAAAGTTTTCCCAGTTTTCCGCTCACGTTGGTGCGCCGAGAGAGAAAGAAAAAACCAGCAAGTTGCTCGTGCATCGCAGGAGGGGAAACAATACAAACCGTACAAATACGAAAGATAAAATAACATTGAAAATCGACGAATAAAACTTTGTAAGAACTTTGGTTGGTTATTAAACTAGGGTCTATAATTCACCGTATTTGCATGTCTGATGCCCTCGTGAATTTTTGAGCAGGAGAGCGACTGAGAGTTTCCAATACATGATGCTCCTCGTGCAAACAGTTTATCGACTCAAGATTCACGAGTCCAGTCTTTGAGAAACCTTTACCTCGAATATTCCTGATTCGAATCATGACCGTGAGTGATAATGACGAAACTTACAATTCTTCATTTTCTGTTTCCAACAAAAGAAACTGACATTTTAAATATTTTTAATTTTTCCTCGAACGACATTTGAATTTTTTACGAATTTATAATGCTGCTCTCGTTGGCTTCCTTCAGGCAGACTTAGATAAAGTTCGGGAACTGTTCGCCTGGAACAGACGTTTCATGTCTGTCGGTGGATTTTGGCCATTGCAGCCTAGTTACGTCAGGTTTTACATAGGCTACGTATACTTTATATTACAAATGATACTGGTATTAAACGACCTTGTATACTGCATCGGTGACACGAGGCTCGTGGTAGGGAATCTATCTGAGTCCAGCCTGCAGTTTATGATCGGCGTTAAAATGTTGGTACTGAGGCACTCGGCGCCATTGATAAAAATCGCAAAACAAGTTGAAGCCGGAGCGAACAAAGAAAACTACAGGGATCAAAAAGAGAAATATTTGTATCTTGAGTACACTGCCATCGGGAGAATATTTTTTGGAGTACTCGCTAGTATAATGTTTCTTACTGTACTGATGTTCCTTCTTTGGCCGTTCGAGACCATTATCAAGGCTGGTAAGTAATAATTCTTTACGTAATTTCTGAGCTTTTTGAGACCCCTTTGGGAGTTTTATAAAAATGTTACCATGGCAATTCAATCGAATTCATTATTATTTTGGTCGTTCTAAGCTTGCATGAAAAATTTGGGTCCTATCCACTAACCCGTCGACAAAAAATAAAACACTTTGAATTTACAGTAGTCGTGTTTGCGTTTCTGTCAGATGTTGTTTTACTCTAAAAATTTATAGGAAAAAGCGTAATGAAACAATGGCAGAAGATCTTTTAGATTTTTGTTGTGAGTTGTTTGTCCATGGAAGTAACTTTTTGGAAGACTTCACGATCATTCACTGCTTAATAGTAGTGGAATTAATTGTAACTTACTCAAATTCTATTTATTTTCTCGCGGGGCTCCACCATATATCTTTACCAAACTATATGCAAACGCTGTAATCAATTGAGCGCTTCGAAGATTGCAGAAGGCGTGGGGCATGTTTCCTTTCAAGACTTTTGCCCTGATAAAGTTCAACATTAACAGATATAGGTGAAAAACTAATTAAAAAAAATACTTTCAACTGGGAATTCGCCACTTGGGAATTCTGCCGCTTGCGACTGATTTTAGTTTACACGTAGGACATATATTTAAGAATTTTACATTTACGTTATCTTTGCTTAGGATTGTGTCTCCCCTGAGGGATGCACTCTTAAACACATAGCAGAATGCAACGCGTTCGAATAATCTCAAAAGAAATTCGTACATGCAATTCAGTTATAACGCTAGAACGACTTTAATATTATAACAATACGAACGTATGTTTCTTTATCGTCAGCCTGAGCAAATGTTACTTGTGTAGTACCTAGAACTTGGAGTGTTCCTTCATTGACAGTGTTACAGAACGAGACGGTGCCATTCGTTTTGCCTTATCGGATACGTCTCTTCTTCAATGTGACCGATACACGTACATACGCACTCGTATATGCCTCGCAGGTTCCTATGTTTTATTATTACTATTCACATACAATTTCGATTTGTTTTCTCTGCACTATAATCGTACACGTTGCTGGCGAATTGTCCATTCTCGCTTATCGAATAAGGAACATCAACAAGTCAGATTCGTTGGACGATTGTGGCAATCTAGAGTCTTCATTCCGTGATATAACGATTAAACACCTGCAGATCATTGAGTGAGTCGCGCGTTTTTTTTGTCATGCATTTTTCTAATAAATCATAAGCGAAAGTACCTTAAGGGGCTATATCAATTGTAAACGCGGAGAATTTGAATGATTTTCGGGAATTTTTTGGAAGAAAAGTACTCAATTAAATATTTCAGAAAATTAAGAATATATTCGGCTATATTTTACCCATATTCCATAATTTTTGCATAGGAAAATATTGAGATCCAAGCAACTTATGCGCTGCCAAAGAGGCGCTAAAAAAGTTCCTCCACTGCTGACATGATTCCGGCTGATTGAGTGGCTGAAACCGTAAAAGGAAAAAAAATCGTTAAACTGGAAGGTATTTCCTGTACAATGACGTAGGATTTTCAAAAAATATCAAAATCTAACAAAAGCGCGTAGTTATGAAAAAAGTCTGTTTTCTTGCCTATAAAATGGTCGTTTTTTCAATGCCAAATCGTCAATTTTCATTCAATAAAAAATTTCGCACGTCATTGTAGAGTAAATATATTCAAGAGTACTCAGTTAAAACTTCAAGTCAATCGGATAATTGCTCTTTGAGTTACAATGTCAGCAAATTCGAAAAATCTCATTTCGAGAAAAACTCGTTTAACGATTTAACTATCGATTTTTGCAAGATACAATGATATTGATATGAATGATATATATGATATAAATGATAATCATATTCTTGAAAGTATAAACGGTCGAAAAAGGAAAAAAAATGGATTTTTGAAAGTATCACACTGGTATAGCCCCTTAAGAACTCATCGATTCGGACAAAAATAAATATAGAAAATTGTCCTCCGTCAGGACTGCTGAAACGATCGATGAAATTTTCCATTTAGTTTTGATGGAAGAACTAGTAATTACGACGGTGCTCATTGGACTTACGGCCTATACTGTTCTCATGGTAGGAGACATATAAATCATGGGTCGAAATGACGACAAGACAAAATCATGGAAAAACACAGAATAAAGAATAAAGTAAAGCATTTTAGAATCGTCGAATTTTTTTGCCTTCAGAACTCTGATATGACGTCTTTGCCAGAATTCATGTCCTATGCCTCTTACGCGTTCGCAATGGTCGGATTGACACTCATCTATTGCACGATGGGTGATTTTCTCATGCGCGAGGTAAGGAAGCTTATGAATACATTATCTGCGAATCATTTTTTGCTGATCTCGTTTATCATATCTAGAGTAAAAATGTGCACGACGCGTTTTATGAATGCCAATGGTACTCGATCCCGACGAAATATAGAAAGCATATAATGATATGCATGCTTCGAGCAAACAGATCCCTGCAACTAACCGCAGGAAGATTTTACATTTTGGAGCTCAACAAGTTTAGCAGTGTAAGCGTTTTCAGATATAACTGTATATAGTTATGGTGTATCAATCAATTACCTTGTGAAAAAATCATGTTTGTGGACATTTTTGCAGCTACTTAAAACCTCTATGGCGTACATATCGATGTTGCGCCGGACGATTTGAAAGCATAGATCAGTATGCTTTTTTACGCCGTACCGTTTGAAAATCCGATTGATTATCTTTTTAATAGGCGCTTCTTAATATATTTCTTATCGCCGTTGGGTACTGAATACTTCAACGTAAATAGAAAAATATTTTTATCGTGTTAAAATGTTCGAGAACATCCACGAATAATTGTAAGTGAAAGAGCGTATATCGAATTTTGAAAATTCGGAATACTTCCAAAATCTTGGAGGGTGAGATACTATTGTTCGCCATCACGAGCTGCGAAGCATTTTTCTAGGATATATTTCGAAACTTCCGAGTGAACATTTTTTTGTTTCAATAAAATAAAAATATATAAAAATGCACAAACACACAATACTAAAAGCAAGCTCAGACACAATCCACTGAGTACATGTTTACTGTTATCGGTAAGAATGGACGACCGAGGATGGCATCGTGATTGTAATCATACTGCTTTTCCGATATTGGAAGTTTCACACTCCCACTCTCGTGTCGCATTGAAACCAACTCTACGAGCATGCGCAGTCGTGGAAAATGAAAAATGTATTGTCCGCCACAGATTTCCCCGATGGGCAAGCATAATCGCGTGGAGATACAATGGGATGAAAATCCCTAAATGATTTTCACTAAATCACTAAAATCAACTTGATTTTTGATTGGCATAACAAAACAGTATAGTTGGTGGTACAATAGTATAGTGGTATGAACTTTAAGCATGTCTGAGCAAACTGTTAAAACAACAAAATGTCGACACAACAAAATGCATTTTACACATTCAACGATTCTTTTGCTCAGTGTACGAGAATCGATATTGCATGTTATCTTCATTTCCGTATCTGCAGGTCCGATATTTCCATCACGTTCAAGGTAGTACGGTCCGTTTAACTTTTATTTTTGCACAAGTTGTCGCCGTTTTCTTAGCAGTCGTTCTCTGTCGAGGCTTGAGCTCGTATAAACGATATTTAGGTGTAATCATGCCAGTAAGTATGAAAATTGCTGCCTCATTTCGCCATTTTTCTTTTCGCTCGTGGATATAATTTTGAAATAAACGACAACGCAATTTTAGGCA